>CM052808.1:70708242-70781182 GCA_028533885.1 Nasua narica
CTGTGGTTACTGAAGATCAAAGTGCAACCTTCCGTCTTTCCTCTGATAGAGGGAGTTTGTTTGGATTGGACAGAAAGGACGCAATATAATAAGGATATAAGTGTCATAAATGAATATGGTTGTTATTTTGCTTCCAAGTACTCTTTCCTGCCCCACTTGGCCTCCAGAAATCCTTTCATCAATGTGTTCTACTTCAAGAAAACACAGCCAGTTGAAGATTAAGTCACTCTTCAGCTCTCAGGAGATATGTCAGTTATCTTAGCCCTGTACCACATCTAGGGGGTCATAGATGTATTTATTTATAAATTTCATAAAGATAATTGAGCCGTGCTCTGCCATTTCACATTTGGGAATAAAGTGGATTCTTTATTCTCAGTGCTCTTTCTAGGTAAAAATGGCTGTTACTTTTTTTTTTCTTTTGAGCATCAAAAGAGTCAGAGGTGAGTTGTGGTATTACTAGAACTTGGTCTCACAAGAAATTAACAAGGCCAGGGTTTTATGACAGACACCGATCTTTTAACCTTTGTACTTGAAGACACTTATTTCCCTCACCACAGAGAATAAATTAATAAAACTTAGTCTTTTCGTTCCTGGTGGGGTAGTGGAATATACGTATGCCTATGATCATGTTGATCAAGGGACCAACGAAAAGTCTCTTTGGTATAAGCCAAAAAATGGTTCACATTCACTTTCACTTGTCTTAAACTTAGCGAAAATCTAGGCTCTGAATTGAAGATAATTAGTGAAATAGTGTATAAAAATAAAAGATGAAAGTACTTCTTTTTCTTAATATACATGTTATTACTTTCATTAGACATAATTATATCAGGGAGACTTAAATGACACAAATGCTTCTTAAGAAACATTTATATGAAGTCAGTTTTACTCTTACTGAACATATATATTCTGAGGACATGTATTATTATCAGTATTTCACCTACAAGGAAAGTTTAACTCCAAGAGGTTAGATGAATTGACCAATGTTCCAAAAACGTCAAGTGATGGGCTGAAACCTGAACTAGGCTAAAGTCATTCTTTCTTAACTCTATTATGATTGCTCATAATTTGAGGCTAAATACCATGATACTATCATTTTACATATTAAACATATATGAATTGACCATCCAATAGGTAGGTAATTAGAGGTGATTAAAACTTACTGTTTTCCTCTAGGTTAACATGTACCCATAGCAGGGGAAAATCCATAAAAACACGATCCCTTGAATCTAAAGTGTTTAGATGAGAGAACATGTAAAATGGATTCATAGTGACAATTATGTAGGCAAAACTTTGTTAACTTTTAAATATTATTTCACAATAATGGTATTCACACAAACCAAATGGGACTGCAAAGGAAATCCTAATAGATAATTTGGGCAGTTCCAAATCTTAAGAGTAGAAGATTTAAGTGTTATGGACAGCGGCTAGAATTAGAAGTAATGCCTTAGAATTGCACTACTGGGTATTTACTCCAAAGATACAGATGCAATACAAAGAAGGGCCACATATACCCCAATGTTCATAGCAGCAATGGCCACAATCACCAAACTGTGGAAAGAGCCAAGATGCCCTTCAACAGATGAATGGATAAAGAAGATATGGTCCATATATACAATGGAATATTATGCCTCCATCAGAAAGACGAATACCCAACTTTTGTATCAACATGGACGGGACTGGAAGAGATTACACTGAGTGAAATAAGTTAAGCAGAGAAAGTCAATTTTCATATGGTTTCACTTAGTTGTGGAGCATAAGGAAAAACAGAGGACATTGGGAGAAGGAAATTGGGGGACATCAGTGGGGGAGATGAACCAGGAGAGACTGTGGACTCTGAGCAACAAACTGAGGGTTTTGGAGGGGAGGAGGTGGGGGTTGGCTGACCCTGGTGTTGGGTATTGAGGAGAGCATGTAGTGCATGGAGCACTGGGTGTGGTACATGAACAATGAATCTTGGAACACCAAAAAAATATAATTAAGTTGGAAAAAAAAAAAGAAGTAATGCCTTAGAAATGAATATCTGGTACTGAATACACGACTTAAAAACAAATGCCATTATAGTAATAGGCAAGAGATAGTTTTGCTACAATAATTGCCTTACTACCATGTTTGTAACTGAAATCCTCTCAAAGTCTATTAATACACAAGCAAACAGAAAAAGATGTCAATAGTTCTTGAACCCATTCTAACACTTTTAAGGAGAAAGTCAGAAAATGCTGGTTAAAAGTAGACTATTGGTTGAAAATTGTTATTCAAAATAGCCCTAATTCATGCTAAAATCCCTCCTCCCTCTTCAATTCAGCTTTCCCAAATCCAAACATTTATTCTTAGTTTTAGAAGTGCTCATTTAGTTTACTATAGAATGGATGCTGGTCATGTAATAGTTGAGTTAGACATTATTACTGCACCTCTGCTAGAAAATTTTCCCTGAATGTGATTCCTGCATTACCTAAATCATTAAGAAAATTTATCCTTGAAGACTTAATGATGTGGATGGAATTAGAATTTCTGGAAGTGAGAATCTTTGTATTTTGAGATCTCATCTTCTCCTGAAATGTCAAGAGCTACCATACAAAGATACAAACTGGCACCACTGTTGGATTCTCTGCCATGGAGACCAGCCAATAAAATTCTTTATATGTTAATACTAAAAATATCCATAGATCTAACTGGCCTCTACAGTGGGTAAGAAAGTTTTTTTTTGATTTTTGTATTTCAGAATTTGAAGATCAAAATAAATTCCAATAATATGGATTATAAGCTACTAAATAAAATCCATGAGTCCATACTAGTATAAATTAATACAAAATTAAATTAGGGATATAATACTGTTCAAATTGTTCACACTACCAAAAGCAATTCAAAGATTCAAAGATTCAAAGATTCAAAGCAATCTCTGTCAAAGTACCAAGAACATTTTTCACAGGACTAAAATGACAATCCTAAAATTTGTATGGAGGCCCAAAAAACCTCTGGTAGCCAAAGCAATCTTGAGAAAGAACAAATTTGGAAGAATCATAATCCCAAATTTCAATATATACTACAAACTTGTATTAATCAAAACAGCATGATACTGGCACAAAAAAAAATAGATCAATGGAACAGGATAGAGAGGCCAGAAATAAACCCATGGTTTTTTTTTCAATTAATGTATGGAAAAGAGGCAAGACTGTACAATAGGGAAAGATAGTCTTTCCACTAAATGGTGTTGGGAAAATTAGCTATCTTGCAAAGAAGAAAACTTGACTATTGCTTACATCATACACAAAAATAAACTTAAATGGATTAAAGACCTGTATATGAGACCTGAAACCATAAAACTCCCAGAGGAAAACATAGGCAGTAATCTTTTAGAAATGGATCTTAGCAACATATTTATGGATGTGTATCCTCAGGCAAGGGAAACAAAAGCAAAAATGAATTGTCAAGACTACAACAACAACAAAAAAATTTTGCACAGCAAAGGAAACGATCAGCAAAAAAGGCAATATAGCGAATGGGAGAAGATATTTGCCAACATATGACATCCAAAATATATAGAAAACTTATATAACTCAACACGAAAAAACAAACCACCTGATTAAAAAGTGGAAAGAGCACATGAATAAATGTTTTCCCAAAGAAGACATACAGATGCCTAACAGATGAAAAGTTGCACTCATTATCAGAAAAATGCAAATTAAAACCACGTTGAGATATTACCTCACACCAGTCAGAATATCTATTATCAAAAAGACAAGAAATAACAGGTATTGGTAAGGATGTGGAGGAAAGGGAATCCCGTGCATTCTTGCCAACAATGTAAATTTGTGCAACCACTGTAGGAAACAGTATGAAGTTTCCCCCAAAAATTAAGTATGCAAATGCCTTATGGTCCAGTAATTCCACTGGGTATTTATTTACCCAAAGAAAATAAAAACACTGGTTCAGAAAGATTTATTTACCCCTGTGTTTATGGCAGCATTATTTGCAGTCACCAAGATATGGAAGCAATCCAAGTGTCTACCAACAGATAAATGAATAAAGAATACATGTTGTGTGTGCAATTACCCAGCCATAAAAAAGAATGAAATCCTTCCATTTGCAACAACATGGATGGGCCTAGACAGTAGTATGCTAGGTAAAATAAATAAGACTAGAAAAGTAAATACCATATTATTTCATTTACATGTCTAAAACATGTAATCTAATTCTAAAAATCTAACAAATCTAAATCTAAACTATCTAAAAAACAAACTTACAAAAAATATTTCTTAAATACAGAGACCTGATGGTTGCTAGATGGGAAATGGGTCAGGGGAATGAGTGAAATAGATGAAAAGGATTAAGAGATACAAACTTCCAGTTATGAAGTAAATAAGTCACACAGAAGAAAAGTACAGCATAGGGAATATAGTCAATAACATTATAATAATGTTGTATAGTGACTGCACTTATAGTGGTAAGCACTGAGTAATGTATAGAATTAATTTTTTGACAAAAATAAACTCCTTAATATTTTTTTGTTTCAAGTTCTTACTTAAATTCTAGTTAGTTCACATATAGGGTAATATTGGCTTCAGGGGTAGAATTTAACACCCAGTGCTCATCATGACAAGTACCTTCCTTAATACCCATCACCCATTCAGCTCATCTCCCCATCCACCTCTCTCCATCAACCCTGTTTCTTCTCTACAGTTAAGAGTTTCTTAGGATTTGTTTCCCTCTCTTTTTTAACCCTTCCCCTTTATTCATCTATTGTGTTTCTTAAATTCCACATGTGAGTAAAATCATATGGTTTTTGACTTTCCCTGTCTTATTTCACTTTAACAATGTTTATTCTTCCAACCCATAAGCATGGAATGCTTTTCCACCTTTTTGTGTCTTCTTCAATTTCTTTCATAAGTGTTCTGTAGTTGCTCAAGTACAGTTCCTTTACCTCTTTGCTTAGGTTTATTCCCAGGTATCTTATGGTTCTTGGTGCTACTGTAAATGGAATCGATTCTCTAATTTCCCTTTCCATATTTTCATTGTTAGTGTATAAGAAAGCAACTGATTTCTGTGCATTGATTTTGTATCCTGCCACATTACTGAATTGCTGTATGAATTTTAGTAGTTTGGGGGTGGAGTCTTTTGGGTTTTCTATATAAAGTATCGTATCATATGTGAAGAGAGAGTTTGACTTCTTCTTTGCCAATTTGAATACCTCTTATTTCTTTTTGTTATCTGATTGCTGTTGTTAGGACTTCTCGTACTATGTTGAACAAGAGTGGCGAGAGTGGGCATCCTTGTTGAGTTCCTGATCTCAAAGGGAAGGCTGTCAGCTTTTCCCCATTGAGAATGAGATTCGTGGTGGGCTTATCATAGATAGATTTTATGAAGTTGAGGAAATTTCCTTCTATCCCTATACTTTGAAGAGTTTTAATCAGGAATGGATGCTGTATTTTGTCAAATGCTTTTTTGCATCAACTGAGAGGACCTTGTGGTTCTTCTCTCTTCTCTTACTGATCTGTTTTATCGCATTGATTTGTTAATGTTGAACCACCCTTGCATCCCAGGGCTAAATCCCACCTGGTCATGGTGAATAATATTTTTAATGTTGGATCCTATTAGCTAGGATCTTGTTGAGAATCTTGGCATCCGTATTCATCAGGGTATTGGTCTGAAATTGTCCTTTTCGATGGGGTCTTTGCCTGGTTTGGGGATCAGGGTAATGCTGAAAGAGTCTGGAAGTTTCCCTGCTATTTTTTGAAACAGTTTCAGGAGAATAGGTATTATTTCTTCCTTGAATGTTTGGTAGAATTCCCCAGGGAATCCGTCAGGTCCTAGACTCTTATTTTTTGGGAGGTTTTTGATCACTGCTTCAATCTCGTTACTAGATGTTGGTCTATTCAGGTTGTCAATTTCTTCCTGTTTCAGTCTTGGAAGTTTATTGGTTTCCAAGAATGCATCCATTTCTTCTAGGTTGCTTAACTTATTGGCATACAGCTGTTGATAATAATTTCTGATGAGTGTTTATATTTCCTTTGGATTAGTCATGATCTCTCCCCTTTCATTCATAATTTTGTTAATTTGGGTCCTCTCTTTTCTTTTGGATTAGTTTGGCCAGTGCCTTATCGATCTTATTGATTCTTTCAAAAAACAATTGAAAGTTATTTGGAACTTGGTTTCATTGATGCGTTCTACTGTTTCTTTAGTTTTTAACTCATTGATCTCTGTTCTAATCTTGATTATTTCCCTTCTTGTGTGTGGGTTTGGGTTAATTTGTTGTTGATTTTCAAGTTCTTTAAGGTGTAAAGAGAGCTGGTGTATTCAGGATTTTTCAATTTTTTTGAGTATGGCTTGGATGGCTATGTATTTCCCCCTAGGACCACCTTTTCCATATCCCACAGGTTTTGGACCTATGTGTCTTCATTCCCTTTGGCATCCATAAGTTGTTTAAGTTCTTTGATTTCCTGGTTGATCCAAACATTCTTGAGCAGCTTGGTCTTTAGCCTCCAAGTGTTTGAATTTCTTCCAATCTTTTTTGTGCTTGAGTTCCAGTTTCAAAACATTGTGGTCTGAGAATATGCAGGGAATCATCTCAATCTTTTGGTATTGTTTGAGTCCTGATTTGTGACCCAGTATGTGGTCTACTCTGGAGAAAGTTCCATGTGCGCTCAACAAGAATGAATATTCTGTCGTTTTAGGGTGGAATGTTCTGTATATATCTATGAGGTCCATTTGGTCCAACGGGTCATTCAAAGCTCTTGTTTCTTTATTTTCTGTTTGGATGATCTGTCTGTTACTGAGAGTGGCATGTTAAGACCTCCTACAATTAATGTATTCATATCAATATGACTCTTTATTTTGATTAACAGTTGGCTTATGTAGTTGGCTGCTCCTATACTGGGGCATAAATATTTACAATTATTAGATCTTCTTGGAGGACAGACCCTTTAAGAATGATGTAGTGTCCTTCTGTATCTCTGACTATAGTCTTTAGCTTAAAGTCTAATTTATCTGATATAAGAATTGCTACTCCAGCTTTCTTTTGAGGCCTGTTGGCGTGAAAGATAGTTCTCCAACCCTTCACTTTCAATCTGGATGTATTTTTAGGTTCCAAATGTGTCTCTTATAGACAGCATATGGACGGGTCCTGTCGTTTTATCCAGTCTACAACCCTGTGCCATTTTATGGGAGCATTTAGGCTGTTCACATTGAGAGTGATTATTGAAAGATAAGTTTTTATTGACATCATGTTGCCTATGAAGTCCTTGTTTCTATAGATTGTAAGTTTCTGTTCTGTGTCACTCATGGGTTCTTTCTTCTTTTATAGAACCCTCCTTAATATTTCTTGTAGTGCCGGCTTGGTGGTCACATACTCTTTTAATCCTTGCCGGTCTTGGAAGCTCTTTCTCTCTCCATCTCTTTTGAATTTCAGCCTTGCTGGAGAAAGTATTCTTGGCTGCATGTTCTTCTCATTAATGCCCTGAATATATCATTTCAGCCTTTTCTGACTTGCCAGGTTTCTGTGGACAGGTATGATGTTATTCTGATGGGTCTTCCTCTGTATGTAAAGAATCTCTTCCCCCTAGCTGTCCTCAGGATCTCTTGTCTAAAATTATAATTCACAAATTTTATAATTATGTGTCTGGGTGTCTTTCTAGACTTGATCTTAGGTGGTGTCCTTTCTGCCTCTAGGATATGAACACTTGTTCCATTCCCCAGATTGGAGAAATTTTCATCTATAATTTGTTCAGCTATATCTTCTAGTCTTCTAGAAGTCTAGAAGACTTCTTCTAGTCTTCTTTCTCCACCCCGTCAGGGATTCCAATAATTCTGACGTTGGAACATTTCATGGCATCATTTCCCTAAGTCTGTTCTCATGGTTCTTAAGCAGTTTGTTCCAACTCTCCTCCTGACCTTTTTTCTCTATAATCTTGTCCTCTAGATCACTACTTCCATCCTCTGTCTCCATTACCCTAGCTGTTAGACTATTTAGATTAGATTGGATCTCACTGATAGCATTTTTAACATCCACCATACTGGTTCTCAACACCCCCCTAGAGATTCTATATTGTCATTAATGTTTTTCTCCATCCTAGCCATTGCCTGAATAATTGTTACTCTGAATTCCCTTTCTGACATACTGTTTATATCCATATCCAATAGTTCTGAGGGAGAGGGCACTGTCATTTTGACGGGAAGTGGTTAAGGGGATGTATCACTGAATACATCACCCACGATCCAGGCAAGGTGCACCCAGGAAGGTTTAAGAGCAATCGGAATTCACCACCAAAAAAGAAAGATAGAAGATAAAAAGAGAGAGAGAGAAAGAGAAAAGAAATCCCAGCCAAAATAAGCCCCCAAAATAAGATTTATAAGGTATACAAACAAACATGAACAAACATAAAGACCGACAAAAGTAAATGACAAAGAATAAAAGAATCTAGTCAGAATGAACCCCAAGAATAAGATTTATATATAATACCAGAACAAAAACAAATACACAGAAACACTGATAGAAGGATAAAATGGGAGGGTGGTTATAAATCCTCGAGGCAGGCAAGGAAGGTTATTTTGAATCTCCCTGAGTGTATGGCTGTATTAAGCCTCTAGTTGTAATGTTAAGTAGTTTAAAAAAAAACTTAAAAGACCAAGAATCATGAGAACGAATCAAAAAAAAAAAAAAACATTTATCTATGAAATATACAGGTTTTAGGGCATTATAGGAAGCTTAATATATGTTGGGGTTTTACAGTATTATGAGGACCCTGTGGTTATTGTCCTCTTGTTTTTGGCTTGTCTTCTGGGCGAGAGGCATGCCGAGTTGTTTTCCAGTCAATCTTCTGGGTTGAGTCACCCTGCCAGCTCTCACGGGGCTCGACTCTGTGGAAACTGGTTTTTGAGGCTTCAGTTTTCTGGAGGTTTTTGTTCTTTTGCGGCCTTTTGCGGGCTTTTGGGAGGGTCCGCGCAAGGAATCTGCCCGTACCTAGACCTCTTCCTCTGAGAGAAGCTTCAGCCTGCTCTCTGCTGGGTGATCCAGAACACAGACTCCCCCTCTGCAAACTCTGCTGCACACCACAGCCTCCCACAGGTGGTGCGCACCCCAGTCACCTTCCCAGTGTCCTCACAAGGTTCCCACTTGCCTCTGCAAGCCTGTGCCACCAAAGCCACGAGCATTGTTGGTCTGGGAAGCTCGCTTTTGGTGGCCACCGTTGCCAGGACTGCTCTACAGGCTCCCAGCCCACCCCAGGTGCGGTCAGCTGGGTTCTCTCAGGCCCAGGCTGGGAGCACCCAGATCCTGGGGCTGGAGGTGGCTGACCGAGGTCCTAGAGACCACCGGCTAAGGCTCATACCAGGCTCTCTAAGGCGCTAGTGGGAGTGCATCCAGCCCACAAAGCGGTGCAAGCAGTGGAAATCTGCAGGCTCATGGATCACAGATGGACTCGACCCTCCGCTGGTCTCTCTTTGATGCAGAGGATCACCCGTGGTGTTGTCCTTCCTGGGAACATAGGTTTAAGCCTATCCCCATGACCACCCACTTCCACCAGTTGCTCCTCAGGATCTTTTGCTCTTTTTGAGTGTTTTTAACCAGACTCTAAGTTAATGCTGGTCCCCAACCACAGGGCACTTTCGTTTGGGGTATTACTTTCCTTGGGTCACTTCTGGTGGCTCCTTCCTTCTGTTTATCCTGCGATATAGGTCCAAGTGTTCCCACTGCGCTTTACCTCTTCACTGCTGCTTTCTGCTCCTGTAGAGATCCAGAAGTGAATAATCTTACTTCTCAGGCTGATTTCATGGGTGTTCAGTGTGTTTTGGTAGTTATCCAGCTCACTTTGGGGGACTGGTTGGAGCAGGGTCTCCTAATTTTCCACCATCTTGCCCCTTCTCCGAATACCACTTCTTTATCCATTCATCAATCAATGGACATGTGAGTTCTTTCCATAATTTGGCTATTATTGATAATGCTGCTATGAACATTGGGGCACATGTGCCCCTTCAAATCAGCATCTTTTTTTAATCCTTTAGTTAAATACCTAGAAGTGCAATTGCTGAGTCATAGGGTAGTTCCATTTTTAACTTTCTAAAGAAGTTCCATACTATTTTCCAGAGTGACTGCACTAGTTTGCATTCCCACCAATGGTGTAAGACTTTTTCTGCATCCTTACCAACATCTGTTATTTCCTGAGTTGTTAACTTTAGGCCTTCTGACAGGTATGAAATGGTATCTCATTGGGGCTTTACTTTGTATTTCTCTGATGACGAGTGATGTTGAGAATCTCTTAATGTGTCTGTTAGCCATCAGTATGACTTCTTTGGAAAAATGTCTGTTTATGTCTTCTGCCCATTTCTTAATTGGATTATTTATTTTCTTTTTTTTTTGGATTATTTATTTTCTGGGGTGTTGAGTTTGATAAGTTCTTTATAGACTTTGGATACTAACCATCTACCAGAGATGTGATTTTCAAATATCTTCTCCCATTCTGTAAATGTATAGAATTATCGAATCAATATACTGTACACCTGAAACTAAAATAACATTGTCTGCTATACTTTGGTAACAAAACAAATCAGGGATAAATAAAAGTACTTCCTTGCAATCAAATGACAACCAATAAATATTGAAGGGATAATAAAGTTAAGGAGTTATCCATGGATATTAAAACTATTGTATAATATTTGACAATAAACATATTATTTATATACTCTCCAGGGTTCTTCACACAAGATATTTATTAATTACAAAGGTAAAATAATAGTTTTATGGTGGAGAAACCTGCCAGACACTGCCTTAATCAGTTAAAGATCTGATCACTAACCTTGGGACAGACTGCTATGAAATGCCTCTTGACATTATATACTGAGCAGGACACAACGTCATTTCTGTGGTATTCCTGAGAGATGTATAATATGTTTCTAATCAGGAAATGCATGGTGCAGACCCAAATTGAGAAATCACCTCTGAAATAGTGAATGTGTATTTTTCAAAAATGTCAAGATCAATAAATTTTTAAATCTAGAGGATTTTCCAGATTAAAGGAAAACAAAGTGATATAAATGCAATGCATCTACTTCCAAAGTCAGAAGGCATTTTTTTTTCAAAGCATATTTTTACGAGTCTATAACATGAAAGCCAACCTAGCCTCTGCCAAACCACAATGTGAAATCACTTTTATATTTTGTGTGTAACAAATGGAATCTTTGAATATAGTAGAAGTAGAATATTACATAGAGATAGGAGTATCTTAGTGCCCAAGATAAATTAAATAAGACAAAACATAGTCTGAGACGTTCACATGGCAATGCAAATATATATAATTCAAGCTTGGGTGTAGTTTCTATGGTGATTACCAAACTGCCACTAATCACTATGTTCTTTTTCCATATACCAGTATATTCTTTGTTATAAAAGTCTAAGAGATGCTTCATAAGGTATTTCTATTCCACCAACAAAATATGGGTTGGCAATAGCTAATTTTCCCAGAAATCCATTAGTTTTTCAAATTAGTGTCTATAAAGTTTGTAACAATAATTATCATTTTTCTATGATATAAATGACAGAGTATTTGACTAGATTGGGGTAGATTCACTTAGTGCAAATCTTTATATTAAGATTAGAAATTTCATTTAGAAAATGCTAACTAGAATTATTACTGCTGTGACGAACATTATGATGTAATTTTTAAGTTGTCTATCATTTTCATTGTACTTAAGCAAAAAATAGTCTAATAGTTTGAGCCATTGTTAAGTACACATTGAATTATTTGTCAAAAACTCTAACTGATAGAGTCACAGTATGTGAACGAAGTATTTTATACATTAGAATAGTTTTAATATATTTCATTTATTAAATCTAAGCAGATGAGAAAATTGGGAAAGTATGCTCTAACAAAGTGAAATAAAATGGGAAGATCCCATACTTTATCTGTTTTAATGGGTGGCAAGGTTACTCCATAATTTTAGATCCAATTAATACTATTAATATTGTTAAATATTATTCTCTAAAGAAGCTTAAATTATCTCTTAACCCTTGATTACACTATCAATGTGTATAATTTACTAAGTGGCTTTCTCTTCCCTTCATTCTTTCTGCTTAAGATTTCTTAAGATATCCAATCAGAGAATTATCCTCACTTCCTGACAGCATCTAATTTGTAACAAAATCATGCTTTTTTGAACTCTTCCCCAAATCATCTAACACAAGCTCCAAAAATGTCTTTTGTAACATCTTATTAAGATACCCAACAACTCTGTGGTGTGTGTTCTTGTTTGCTGTGAGAGTAACTAAATCCAACTGTGGTGACCTACAGATCTACTACTAGGGGTCTTTGGTTGTAGGGAATTGACAGTAGATATAATGCCAATGATAATGGAGAAATGAAGTAGCTAGAAGAGAATGTAGATTTTTCTCACAGATTTGTATTTCACAAATTCAATATTTTTAGAAGCTGATGCTAGGGAGATAATTTAAGTGATATCTCTGAGGTGAGAGGGGAAGAGTCTAGTGCCTAATGGTTGACCTCAGAGAAAAAGATAGTCCATAGCTAGTATTATGAAGGAAGATAGAGCATATTGCTACCAACATAGGTAGCTTAATGTGGTAATGGTAACCTGTGGAAGTTCTCTTCTAATTGTTTTCCTTGTTCTTGGTGAACTAGAGGGCAATCATCACCAGAAAGTGATCAGGGGGAAAGACATCTTGATAATTAAGGAGAAAAAAGGTAAGAAGCAGATATTTAGGGAGAAAGAAGAGTGAAAGAACTAGAGAAATGCAGTGCTCAGAACCCTTGAACTCATTGATCATGTCCAGAAATCAAATAAAATTGTCCCTACATTCCCAGATCCTAAAACACACAATACAGTTTTTAAACAAAGATGGATAGAAACTTTCTAATTTCTGATTCACTAGAGTTATCAAGCTGTTAACACACACATGTATCTTGAGGTGGGTTTTTCAGAAGCGGTTGTTAGGAGGGACAGCATCGCACCACTAGATACAGCTCCTAGATATAAATTTCTGGATCTGGGCCAATTATCTGAGTAATTCTGGGCAAGAGACCCACTTCTGTGTGCCTCAAAATTTTCATCTATGTAGTAGGCTTAGCGATAGAATCTACTTTATATGAATACTGAGAGAGTTAAATATGTTAATACTTTTAAAGTACTTACAACAGCAGGCACTGCATTTGCAAAATAAAGGGAACCTTATCAAACTAAATCTTACATCATTTTTTTCCTGAGTTGCTTTAAAAAAATAAGTCAAATAGGTGAACCAGTAGAAGTAGCCTATGTTCACGGTATATTTGCTGACATGATTATTTCTGATGGTCATTTGGGACAGTCTTTGTGGTCTAGATCCTAGCTGGCAACTCGAATGACTTACATCATAGAACTATGAAGCCATTTATGAATGAAAATCCTCTTTCCATTGGCTCCAGCATTTTTGCATCATTTTCTAAATTATGTCTAGAAAAGCATTAATAGAAACCTGTTTTAAAAGTTGGAGAAGATTTTAATTCCAGATAATGAACCAATTATAAGTGCATTAGCACACTATTATAAGGTGAAAAAATGCATTTTTGCCTACTTTATTTCTATGAGAGAGAGAGATCTTATGATGGTATTATCCAACAGTTCTCTACACCTACCAGCAAAACATAGCTCTTTTAACAGATTACTTTATTTTGAATGTGTCTACTTAATAGAATGTCCTTAGGATTGTTCTGAGATATCAAAGTACAGCCCCAATGTGAATGCCTAAATTACCATTCATTACCATCTGACTGCTCCACTTTTAATACTGAATTTTGAATTGTTGAGATATTTACTTAATGGCTTTTGTGCTTAAATATTTATTTTTATACGGTTAAAGATTTGCTTAAAAAGAATATCTGTTCACAGGTTCGAGGAAATCTTAAAAGACCAGGTCTACTGAATGAAAATTATTTCTCACATCTATAAAAATTCAAATAATCAGACTTCAAAAAGAAAAGAGTTCTCTTAGGGATTTTATTGATCCTGGTATTCCAAATATCTACAAATTCTTGAAGTAAAACATTATGTGGTAATTTTATCAATGAAGTATTTGGGGCTAACAATAATCTAAAGTTGTCCAAGTCCGCCTCTACAGAAATGAAGCATTAAGACAAAGAATAGTGCCTCAGAACTGCCTAGTATCTTCACAGGAAGAGTTGAGATCTACCCAGGAGAAATAAGTTTCTATTAAAATATGACAGGGCATTCAAGTGCACTGAGCCTCTACTCTCATTGGAGATATGTTCGACGGGAAGTATTAGTGATGGAGTTCTTTTTACTTTAAAAAATGCTGTTCAAAGCTTTTCTCTTTCTTCTCAAAGAATTTTGCCCTGCTTTACAGGCAATACCCACAGAGAAATAAAAGTTACTTTGTGTGATATTACATTGCATTTTACATTCAAGGACACGTTAAGGATTTGTGAATTGTATAAAAATTAAAACATTCCTTTTCTCCTAAGAACAAATAAAAGGTTGAACAATGTCTGTTTCTGTTCTTCTGCACCTATTCCTTTGCCAAAGCTAGAGAAGATAAATGTATTAAGAAGACATTATCTTAAACTTCTTGGTAATTATTCATTCATTTATTTCCTTATGTATAGAGTAAGTATAGCTTAATTCGACAACAAGGCTGAAATATGGGAATAAGGAAAAGATTTAATAACTTTAAACACTTTGGAAGCATGTGACCTTGGGATATTATCTTCAAGGGAAAAAAAATCTTTCTAAACTGTACAAAATTACCTTTCTGAAAAACAAGCTAAAAATAGGTAAGATCACCTGAACAAAGAAATAAAAGGCAACTTATTTCAAATATTTAATATTGAAAATTTGGTTTATTTTTCTAGGCTACAGATTATAAAAAAGTCAATGCATTATTTTACTTATCAGACTATGCAAACCACTGGGATTTAGCCAGTTTTTTAATGTTTTAAATAGCACTAGAATTGTTCATGAAAGAAAAGTAGCTAGAAGTCAAATATCCATCTCCTTATGTGTGTATGTATATGTGTAGACATGTATGTATAATGTATTATGCATTATACTCAAATTGGATTCCTAGAGTCAATTCTGAATAACAAGCAATAGAATATTTTGCAAGCTGAGAGGTTATTGTCCCTTTGCAATTTGCTAGTATAATTAAATTATTTATATTTCATGGAAAATAAACTTACACTGAATGTTTTACTGAACCTGGTCACATGAGGGTAAAGAGCATTATGTCAACAATATTTTTTAAAAGATCCTTAAATATATCTTACCATTTTTTTTATTTTTAAGAAAGATTTATATAATGGCTTCCATGAAATTCATTTTATTTTATTAAGAACTTTTGATATATTTTGGGGTAAGCCTTCACATCACACTAAAAAGATCTTACATGAATACTTGCTTTTTCTAGTTACTTCTATGAACTAATACGAAAGAAATTCCTCTATTTTTAGTCTTCAAATCTGTTTTGAAGATGGGGATATGGCTCACTTTTAAAGAGTTGCTTTCTACATAAAATGCATACTGTTTCAAGTAGCATATTTTTTTTTTTTGTGCAGAGCAACAGGATATAATTCAAGGATCCATATAATAGAGCGATCTGAAAATGTATTAATATATTTCTTTGAATATTTCTGCAGGTATCCTTAGTCTTCGATCTTTGATTTCTGAATGTTCTGTGTTTTTCAAGACTTATGGTTGAAGCTAAAATAAAATCAAATGATTTAATTTTTAATTGTTTATCATTTAGAAGCAACAGAGACATTTTGAATAATGTGTTCATACAGCCCCAGTGTCATGCTTCTAGAGTCTGTGCCACAACCTCTGAACAGCTCAGAAATAGGATGTTATGTTGACAATTGCCTCTACTCATTGGAGAACTGCTAACTTAGATTTATTAAATTTAGTGCACTTTGGAAAATGTAAAATTGAACACAGGAGACCAAGATATAAATTGTATTCTACAAGCAAATAAATACAGCTCTTTTGAGCCTCCAAAATAAGCATAAAATACACAGAAGGATGAAGAGAGACAAGTAAGAACAGCAATAGCTGATTTTACAAGGTTGCTTGTCCCCTTAGCAACTAGAAAATATATAGTGGTTAACATGACCCATGATTCTTTTGCTCTGTGTTGCTCTGTATTTGCTTTTCCACCTTTTATATGAGATGTTCACACTCCAGTCTGTGAAGAACTAAGTTTATGTGAAAGAAGTTTAAAATTCATGGCATAAAATGTGTTAAAAAGGAATTAACTTAGATACATGATGCTAATCGTATTCTAAAACAGCCCTTGTGTTTTGATGGTGCAGTATTATAAACAAATCAGATAATTATGTAGAAGAAATACACAGAATCCTGGAAAATGATGACAAACTTCATAAAAAGTATAGTTCGGAAGTACCCAGACAGTTTATTATTTAGAATAGAAAACTGGGTTTTCAGATTAGGATTGTATCTACCAAATATATTTCAATTCTGGATGAAATATTTCAAATTTATTTGTCCTAAAGCTAAATGCTTTAGTTCTCTGATAATCATAATAATTTGATAACATTTAACTATCTAGATATAGTGTGAAGATTAAAATTACAGTAAATTTATTGAATACAATTCTTATTTTTTTAATCAAGATAATTGTTAATTATCTGAAAAACCCAGAAAGGTTATAGGCTACACAACACTCTTTCTAAACACAAATACACATATATAAATGAATGCACACATACCCACAGAGCAAAGAAAAGCAGAATATGTCTAAGTGTGAACTTCTGATTCTGTGGTCTTGGGGATTTTTTAGAAATGCATATAAAAGAGTTGAAGTCCTTATTTCAATTCAAAAAGGGTTTTTTTCAATATGCCTTTTGCATGGGTCCAAATTACTGTATCAAAATTCTAACTGGTGAGTGATTTTCAAGAATCCTAGCTTAAAAGCTATTTTAATTTAGAACAAGAGAAGCCAAAATGATGTGTTTAAAATAAAAATTATCCTCCTTATTTAACCTTATGACCGATTAATTTGTATTTAAAAAAAAAATTTTTTTTTTTTACTTTTTAAAGATTTTATTTATTTATTTGACACACAGAGAGAAATCACAAGTAGGCAGAGGCAGGCACAGAGAGGGGAGGGAGCAGGCTCCCTGCTGAGCAGAGAGCCTGAAGATTCAGGGCTCCATCCCAGGACCCTGAGATCATGACCTGAGCTGAAGGCAGAGGCTTAACCCACTGAGCCACCCAGGAGCCCCAAATTTGTATTTTCCTTGTATGTGTTCTTGTTGGGTTAAAAAATCTGAAGGTTAATTTAACATATTTGATATACTCAACTATATGGCAAACTTCTCCCGGGAAGAGAAGATGTCCTTTCTAGGTCCTTTCCACTCAATAAACATAAGGAACTGCATGTAGCACACACCTAAAATTCATTGTTTTGAACAAGCAAACTAGCAGGAAAAAAGATGAGGCTATTAATATAGTTTGAATAAACTTTCTGAGTAATTGATTAAAGATTCATTCAATCCTAAGTATCAAAGCCCTGAATCCCAGGTCTAGCATAAACATCACAATGTGACATTAAAAAAACAAACAAAATAAAACCTCTGTGGAGTAGTCCTAATAATATGCTAGAGATATTCGATACATTTGTTGTATTATTTATTCTGAAAATTCTAATCCTAGTAATTATGCTGGGTATAAAATTAAATGAGGACATCCATTCCTGGTAATAGTGGAATAGCTTATATCAGAAAAATCATCCTGCAGATAACAGTTACAAATTATAGAAAATATGTGAAGAGAAATTATTTGAAGGTACAAATTAGTAAAATGAAATTAAAGAGAATTCTTTGGCTTTTGAAAAAAAAGGAGCAGGGTGCCTGGGTGGCTCAGTTGGTTGGGCGACTGCCTTCGGCTCAGGTCATGGTCCCAGAGACCCAGGATCGAGTCCCACATCAGGCTCCCAACTTTGCAGGGAGTCTGCTTCTCACTGTGACCTTCTCCCTTCTCATGCTCTCTCTCTCTCTTTCTCTAATAAATGAATAAATAAATAAAATCTTTAAAAAAAAGAAAAAAAGGAGCATAATGAGTGAAATATGAAGTAATTTTGAAATTAAGCAATCTGATAAATTCATGTTGGATATTATTAAACTGTTATAACTGAACATTATAATAGATATGACTAAAAATGTCAAAGATTAAAGAATGAAATGCTAAAAAGAGCCAATTAAACCAAGAGAAGATGAGAAAGAAATAATAGAAAAACAAAAAGAATATGTGGAAAACAAACATTAAGGCACTTAAACCACATAATATCGAAATTACATTAAACATAAATAGCAAAAACTATCCAATAAAAGGCAGAGGTTTTCAGCTGAGATTTTTGAAAAAGAAAAAACTCTCTGCTGTGTATAAACAATGCACTATAACAATATAGGATGCAATTAATGATGTAGAAAAGATACATCATGTATGCTTTCTGCTTATAAAGCTTGTATCTTTACATCAATATCAGCAAATGGAAACTTCAAAGTCATAAGTCTCAGGAGATACAGAAAAAAAATCAATTCATCAAAATATAACAAAAGCATTCTTGTCAGCATTTGGTGTTATCAGTGTCCTGGAGTTTGGCCACTGTCCTAGGTAGGTACAGGCTCTAATTTGCATCTCCCAGGTGACATAGGATTTGGAACATCTGTCATATGCCTATTTGCCATCTCAACCTGTTTTTGTTTTTGTTTTTTACTTCGCTGTTATTTCTAGCACTCTCCTTCTGTCTCACCTTCATCTCCCTGCCTCTTTAAATATTTCTCAGTGCTCTTCCAACAATCATTTCCCTTTTCTTGAAAGGATCCTACTTTTTATATCTGTATGAAGATTTTCAAATCTATGTCTCCATCTCATTCTCAATCCTGAGATTTTGACACACACTTTAAGCTCACCTTCTAAAACCAGATGCCTCAATAAACTTCAAATTCAAAGTACCTAAGAAAAATATACTCTTGGGGCGCCTGAGTGGCTCAGTGGGTTAAAGCCTCTCTGCCTTCGGCTCAGGTCATGATCTCAGGGTCCTGGGATCGAGCCCCGCATCGGGCTCTCTGCTCAGCAGGGAGCCTGCTTCCCCCTCTCTCTCTGCCTGCCTCTGATCTCTGTCAAATAAATAAATAAAATCTTAAAAAAAAGAAAGAAAGAAAAAGATACTCTTTCATCAGAGTTTGTACTCCAAGCTTGTTATTACTATTTGTCACAGCTCATTAATAACATCATTTGTCCAGTCAAAGCAGACATCCTTTCTTCATTTGTACCTCCTAATTTTACTTTGCCTCATCCATAATCTGTCACCAAATCCTGTTTTATTCAGGAATGCTTTTAGAATTTCAAAGTCTAGACTGGGTCTTCATCATTTCATCAGGAATATCTCAAAATCTTCCTAAGTAGTAGTCCCATCTATTTATTAACCCCCATGAGCATAATAATTTCTTACTTACAGGGTGATGCCCACAGGCTTTAGCAAGGGACCAAACCAATGTATAAACCAGTACCTAAGTTTCTATTGGCACAGTAATGCTGTATGTTAAAGAACCACGAAATTTTTCTAGCATCCACATAGAAGTGTGTATTGGTAATAAATCAGGGGTCAGTGGAGTTTGGTTAGGCAACTCCCCTCGATCTTATGTGGGATCGTTGCCATGTGTGAGTTTCAGTAGGCTGCCAAATCTCTAGGCGGGCCTCACTTGGGACAACCTGGTGGGTTCAGCTTGATCCCAAGCTCACTTTCATCACCCAGCATGCTTTCATGGTGACATATGATGCACAGAGAGGAGACAGAAACACATGTTCCTGAGACTGTGTTCTGCACTGCAGGTCCATTATTTCTACAGCAGTCTATTGGCCAAAGGGAGTCAGATGAGGGGAGTAATATTCTGTCCTTATGAAAGCAGCCTCAAAATCACATGACAAATGTCTTCAAAGAACAAAGAATTGGGGACATGAATGAAATCAATCTACCACATTTTGTTTATCTGACCCTTCCTGGAAATTTTCTCTAAACTAGGGCAGCCAGAAAAACCACAAGACACTTAGTTAAAATGTGGATAAAGAAAGAATGTTTTAATATAAAAATTTACTAATGCCCTGTATTATCAAGATACTCCAGAGAAATAGGATGCTATTGAGAGATCTCTCTCCTCCAATCTTCCTCTCTCTCTAGGGAGAGAATGATTGATTTTAAGGTATTGGTTCACATGATTGTGAAGGCAGCCATGTCTAAATTCCTTAGGGTAAGCCAGCAGACTAGAGATCCAGGGAAGAGTTGATGTTGCAGTTCAAGTCTAAAGGCCCTTTACTAAAGGGCACCTGGGTGGCTCAGTGGGTTAAAGCCTCTGCCTTTGGCTCAGGTCATGATCTTAGGGTCCTGGGATCAAGCCCTGCATTGGGCTCTCCCCTCAGCAGAGAACCTGCTTTCCCCTCTCTCTCTGCCTGCCTCTCTGCCTACTTGTGATCTTTCTCTCTCTCTCTGTGTGTCAAATAAATAAATAAAATATTAAAAAAAAATAAACAAAGGCCCTCTGCTAGAAGAATTCTCTCTTCCTCAGGGGAGGTCTGTCTATTTTCTATTAAGGCCTTCAACTGACTTGATAAGTTGTACCCACATTATGGAGGGCAATCTCTTTTACTCAAAGTGAAATATTAATCTCCTCTTCTTTTAAATTAGAATTATATGAAAGGCAAAATCTGTAAATCTATTCCCCAGAACTGTCTCTGCTCCTTCTCAAAAGCTGAAATCTAGTCCACTTAAAGGTACTGATTTTCTTACTGAAGCAGTTAAATCCCCTACATTACAGAGCAGTAATGGGAACTAAGTAATATGACATTGACATTAGCTTGAACATCTCTAGTTAACACCTGTGAAGAGCTCCACAAATAGCAGCCATTGCTTCATTGTGACTTTGGGCAAGTACCATAACACTCGAAAGTCAGTCCTTTCCAAGAACTTTTCCAATTCAAATCAAAGCTGTGTGGAAGATGCATTGTAGAATGTGCATTGACAATGCTTTCAAGATTTAAAGTACTAAATATGTGCAACCTTGTTATTAGGACACTGTTTCAAACAAAAAATGCACTGGGCAGGCAGTTAAACAGGAAAGGAAGACTGTAGTCAAGGCTATGGAGATAGGGAGAGAGATCAGAACTCAGTCTGAGCTCAACAGTCCTGAAATAAAGGGCAAAAAAGATTTTAAGAATTATGATGAGAAAAAAAAAGAATTATGATGAGAGTATCAAAGTTCATCTGTGTGGAAAGTTTAGTCAAGCTGAGAACTTTAAAGCCATGTTGGTCACTGGCTATAACTAAATAGGACTTTTTAAAGACATAATTTTAGAAGTAGAGGGAAATACATTCTTACCTTTTAAGATAAGAAACAAAGTTCCCTAAGGGAGTGAGAAGGGTTATATCTATAGCAGGATTAAAAACTGGCAACAGTTAAACAACACACAATCAGTAAATGGAGATGAGAAATTCAACTGTTAAAATCTGTTATTCCTGGGAGATTTCTTATTGCCTGGTGCTTTTAATGACTAAATGTTCCTATTTAATGACCCTGTACCATTATTAGCATCAGTGTGTTAATACATTTAAAATGCTTATAGCCTATGGTGGGCATATAGCAGCCCTCAATAACAATTATTTATTTATTCTGAAAGACTCTTTCCTTCCTCTGCAGAACTTAAGGCAAGTAGTGCTTCAGGGTATATGTTATTGACTTTCAAAAATAATGGATTTGCAAAAGTAAAGGATTTTCCAAACTAGCATGTCGACAGGCATCTACAATTCTTGCATTTGCCTTGAGTGATACAAAATCTTCATGCAAGAAAGATGAAAATTGCAGAGTAAGAGTCCTTATTTCTAAATCCTATGATTCAGGTTTTGATATTTTTGTGATACTTATTTTTATAATCATGGTTTGTATATAATTGTACTAAATAAGAAACAGCCCAGTGCTGGAAAAATGTATTAGTTCAAAAAATGATATATATTGTGGGGAGAAATAGCCTCTTAGTAATGTTAACATTTTTCATGTTAAAGAACTGATCAAAATAGACTTTTGAGACAGTGATTTGCAGCTACTAAGCTATCATTTTTAAAGGATCAGCCTAACTTCAAACAAGCATTGGAGAACTGTAAAATATTAGTTGGGACTTTGACTATCCTGTGTCTTTACGGTCTCTAAAAGTACTGTTTGGGAGAATAATGTCAAAATGGACAATTTGTAGAATATGAGCCAAAAGGAAATAGTCAGTGTAAAGTCTGAGTTGCGATCTGACTCTAGAAGTGCTACAAATCAGACCAAATTTATTAACTGATGATGGCTTCTAAAATAGCTACATGCCATTCCATTGCTGTGGTCAGCTATCAGTTGGAGAGATGATTGGATTTCTCATTTAAAGCTACACACCTAAGCACTGTAAGAAAAGCAAGAGTTTCTTAATAAAATCAAGTATGGATTTATGTTTTAAATACTGCTAAGGAATCTAAAATCTTCTAAATTTCAAATATCCTACAACTCATGTGTGATTATTAGTTCTACATTATCCGCCTCACCACGTTTTGCTGGATCCTGGGGTGAGTTGAGGTTAGAGCACTATACGTTTTGACAATCACTCCCCCACTTTCACCCCATGAGCAAAGTATTTTGCTTCAAAGTGTTATTCTATATTTTCAGTTACCCTTGGACAAAAACAGACTGAAAAATTATTCACTTAAAGTTTTATTTTAAAGCAGCAAAAGAGAATCCAGAGACTGTAAAAATCCTAATAACCAAGTAATGACTATTGTTAATATTTGTGGCCATTGCTCACCACCATCTAGAGAGGAAAAAAAAAAGATTCTGAATGCTACGCTACCATTCAAAATATAAGCATTCAAAATTAACCGAAAACTACTAATTTTTACTTCTTTTTCCCCTACCAGTATTTAATTTGAAACAAGGGCTGTTGTCAAGTCTCACAATCTGTTGGAAAGCAATGATTTTTCCTAGTGTTATATAAAAACCACTGCCATGAACTGTAATTTTTCATTGTATTTCAGTTTCATTGGCTTTAAGCCAAAAAGGGGAAGGTGGTGTCAGATCAGCTCAGTTCAGATTTCTTTTAGCAAATTCTCTATGCAAATACCTCTATGCCACTATTGATAATAAGCATCTGAGGGCAGAAAAGTGCAGAATGCCTTCATTTCTCACTGTCAGAAAAGATTTACTTCTGTGGGCTACATTTGCTTCCTCTTACCCTGTTAAGAAAACAGGTCTCCCCCATTCTTTTTGTTCATTTTGATTTGTTATTTTCCCATTTTATTTGTTATTTATTTGTTATATTTATTTGTTATATTATTATATATTATTTATTTTGTTATTAATAAATTATTATTTGTTATTAATAAAATGTTATATTATTTATTTATTATATTATTATATATAATAGGATATAGGAATATCCTATTCCTATGTTATTTGTTATTTTTTGTCTTTGAGCTCTTTCGATATCCTACTATTCTATCCCCATTAGATATTGGTGTGATCCCAAACATTATCTGATTGTCCATTGTTTTTATCATAGAAATTTCTAAACTTTATCTATATGAAACTGGCCTTTAGAAAAAAAATCAAAAGCAAAGTGCACCCCAAGAAAACCAGATAAGAACAAATGAATAATTTTTTAATTCTTACAGCTTCACATTCAGTTGTAAGTTTATATACCTGCATAAATGTTTATTAAGCTTTATTATCTTTTCTCCCTATTATTCTTTTTTTGTCACAATCTCCAGGTAATGGTGGTATTATTGACCTCTTTGGTATGACCACTGATTGAGCAAGATTTTTTTTTTTAAACTGAATATGTGCCGAGACTTTCATATATATATGAAAAATGGAAAAATCTTTCCAGAATAGAGGTAGAATATAGCTTCAGAGTGCAGGTAGATTACTGTCATCTTTTACCTAAAATGAATTTTAAAAAATAATTGTAAGGTTTACATTTAGAAGATGAGTGTCTAACATTGACAGCAGGTCCTTTAAGGCAATGTTTCTCAAAATCTGGTTGTCCCTGAGCAGTTTCGTTATTTTAGAAGAGTCAAAAAGTTTGAAACAAAAATTTGCATACATTTCACAAGATGAAATCAAAGGCTTATTAAACTTCTGTGGAAACCCTATTAAATTTATAACAATAATAATCATGTTATATAGCCTGCCTTGTGGAGCTGATCTTGGCTAGTATTCAATTCAAAGAAGGTACTTTGATAATTCACATCTTTTGTGTGTGTGTTTCACTGTCATTTACTTTGTTAAGCATGCATATCTGATTATTTTTTGTATTCTATTAAATCCTCAATTTATCAATTGGGTTATAAGTGAAAAAGTGGGTTACTGAAGTATAAATTCAGTGATGTTAATAACATAAAGACTACAACTTAAATCTATTAATGGGAATAGTCAAGACCAGGTATAAGTATCTAATGTAAATCTGCATGTTTTTGCACAGCTGATTCTGTGGAGGTGATAATTCACACAAACAGCTTAAAAAGGGTTGGGGGTAAATAGAACATTGCATTTTTTTGGCCTGTGAATTTCTAGAGCTCTAATTCCCATGGAAGTATCAGAAATGACACTTTACCCAAATAGCTTAAACTGGACTATTAATACTTTTGCATTATTTATAGAATCTTGGATAAATCAGTAACTTTTTCCTCAGAAGAGGCATAATGATATAACCTTCCTGAAGGAAATTAATAACACCAAAAGTTAGAAAAGTAGACAAAATTACACAGGTGCATTCAAAGTGGCCTGCATCATAGCCAGAATGGAAACAAGAAAGACTACTGAGGAGGAATTTGTAAACCAGTAGAAACAAGGTTTTGGCAAGATTAGTGGTCAAAGGGCAGTACTGAATGCACATCAAACTGATATCATACAGGTAGAAGAGCAAAGTCAGTCACGTTTGTGAGCTACGATGTATTTTTTTTAACACTTGGATGAAACTAGTCATATACAGAGCATGAATTCACATTGGCTCACACGGTATAGGCAGAGGACAAAGAACTGATCATTTTGACTCTATGTATACCATACCCCGTATGTGAAAACAACTAACAATGGTGCAAACTTTGACATAAAGTGTTTGTGTTCAATAGTTTTAGAGTACTAAGAAGAAAAAGCATTGTCCTATTAAAAGAGGATACATCCAAATGTTGATCTGATTTTATTCAGAAAGAAATCTTAAAAGTTAACAATGAGTCTACTGCTCTGAATTAAAAGAATCACTGAAGATGTTCAATATAATCCCACATCGGCCACTGAGTGTTCTTTTGCTGAGAGTACTACAGAAGTAAATCTAGTCTTAGGAAAAACCACTTTTGTGCTTTCAAGTACACTAACTGGAAAAGAGACGTCAAGGGTATTAATTGGGTCAAGAAGAGAGCCGTCCTCTTTCTTTGCTGTTTTGGATTACTTAGTTCATTATTCAGAAGATATGTAGGAAAGATTCACAAGGCCAAGTTATATCCAATTTTTTTTTCATTTTATATGCAGAACATTAAGTAATGATTAGTTAACTAAACCAGAGATTTTTTTTTTTTTTTAAGAGGTCTCTGTCTCAGGAAGCACAGGGAGAGAAAGCTGGGTTTGCAGGCTTTCCCATGGATTTAAAATGATCACTGCTCAAGTCAAGGCATTATAGTGCCTCTTCCAAAATGAAAATGATTGTAACTTTTTGCTGTTATTGTTTGGGCTACTGAGAAGCTGGCTTTCTTTACTCTGCAAAAGAAAAGTCTCAAACACCTAGAATTTCTTAGTAACAATGATATATTTTGTTAAACAATGTCTGTTTCCGTTCCCTTCACTTTTTGTAATCTTTGAAATACTTCTCACTCAATTCTATCTACAATTTATAAAGGTTGTATGCACAATTTTGTATTTGTATGCATACCCTTTAATGCACAATTGCATCCTTGTTTGAGATTCTAAGGCAGAATTTAAAAGATAGCAGGTCAATATAACAAGACTATTAAAATAATGACATCTTATTAGACACAAGCCAAGGATGGCCAAGCATAATGGGTACTTTAATCTTTGCAGCTCCTTTAAAATTGCTATTAATTTTATACATTTTTCCATGGAGTTGTAAATTTTAAACACAATGGGCTCTTTTTAAACTCTATTTCATTTGATCAAAATTTGGTTGATTTATAAACCCCTTTTTGTATATCCCAATTTACTTTAACTTTTTGGGATCAAGATGATATATTTACCCCTGGACATTTTAACATGGATATTCTGATCTCCTGAAGAGTACCATTATCTTTCAAATAATAAATGCATGCTATTAATTAGTCTTATCGATTTTCATCCTTGCAGACTTGTTTTAAGTAATTTTAGGTGGCAATCAAACCATCTGATGTAAGAATTTTTTTCTATTTTCTCCCGCTGTTGAATATACCACAAGTTATTCCTAAGAACAGTAATAGATTTTTTATGAACCTTTCAATGAATGCTGTAACTCTCAAGCTGACCAGAGAAATCAAACTTACAGTGAGTAATGCTGTGTAACACATGGCACTGAGATTTTCAACCATTACACCTTTAATACAATAGCTCAAAACAATTAATATGCAGAGATGGACTTTGCAAGCATTGGACATTACAACTTCCCGGTCGTGACTTCTTTTCACACAGCCGGGGATGCCAAATTTGTCAGTCCAAAAAATTGAAGGACAAATTTGATCTAATTTCCTTATTAGGTTTCCAGTTATTGCTAATTCTTTTTCCTGCCAAAGTCTTCAAAGTATATCTTTTATTCTTGAAAAATTATTTCCACATCCTCAATCATAAGGCTAAGATTCATTTTTATGAATCCAAAAATGTAGATCATTGGGCAGAGAACTCTTTGGAGTTCTATAGAACCAAAGCTTCTTACATAGTGAACTATGGCTATAACTCTTTGGATTCCTACAACTTTGTCCCTGCCTCCTAAAAAAAAGAGAAATGGGTCTTCCGTATGAGAGTACTTATTATTTTTTTTTTAAAGAAAGGCAGACTGCCACATGCAGCACCTCACCTGAATGTGCCTGGAGCCTTAGAAGCTTGCCCACTCTACATTCTCTTACAAATGGACCTTGAGAGCTTGTTTGAAGGTTCTAGCCGGGGAGTGGACTACTCATATACCCTTGGCCAAGATCTGTTCTCCTCTATCGGGGAAGATTTGTCCTCTTGGACCAAGGGTGCACCATCGCACCTTCAGGATGGGTGCACTTCGAGTTGTGAGGGAGGAAGGGGATTGCCTAGCCAGCCAGATCAGCTGAACCAAAACTGGCGATCAATGGGGTGACAGATGTCGTAGCCAGATTGCCCTCACATCCTCCAGTTCTACATTTTTTACAGCTTTGAGATATCAATGAAATACAATATACATTATTTAAAGTATAAAATATACTTTCACACACATATTTGTGTGTGTGAATTTATGGCCATAATTAAGAAAATGAAACTATCCATCAGCACTCAAAATTTCTCAGTACCCTTTTGTAATCTTGTTCGCCCGACCTTTTGTTTCCACCACATGCAGGCAACTACTCATCTGCTTTCAGTCTCCGTAAACTACTTTGCATTTCTAGAATTGTACATGAATGGAATCGCTTGTTTTCTTACCAAGCTTCTCTCATTCAGCATAAACGCTTAACTATCCATCCACATGATTGTATGTATCCATACTTTCTTCCTTTTATTGGTGAGTATTATCTCATTGTATTATTAATATACCACAATCCTATGGGTGGACATTTAAATTGTTTCCAGTTTTTGGCTATTGTAAACAAGGCAATGAATATTTGAATAAATGTCATTGTATGGGCATATGCCTTCATCTTCTCTAAGAATAGAATGGCTATGTTATTTGGTAGATGGATATTTAAATTTATAAAAATCTGCCAACTGTTTTACAAATAGTTTTACAATTTTACATTGCCACCAGTAGTGTATGAATATTCCAGGTGCCCCGTATCCTTAGCAATACTTGGTATGGCCAGTCTTTTTAGTTTTAGACATTTAAAGAGATGCATAGTAGGAATTCATTATAGCTTTAATCTACATTTATCCAATCACCAATGACCTTGAGCATTTTTCATGTGCTTTTTTTTTTTTTGCTATCTCTATATCTTTTTGGGTGAAAGGTCTGGGTGAATTGTGTGGTTCACCTAATTTATTTTCTCTCACAGATCACCATTCCCCATTGCCTCATGTCTAATGTTATAAAAGCTTTTATTTCCTATCTTTTGTCTGATTTTAAAATTGTTTCAGGTGGGAAAGTAAGTCGAGTCCCGTCTTGGCCAAAGTAGAAGTTCTTATCTGCACAACAAAGTGTTTAGTCTTCTTTCAATGAATCTATGTATATTTTATTTACATAGCAGTCATTTATGTCCAAGTAAACGTTTTAGTATTTTCTTTCTCCCTTACACACTTCTCAGTCCTACCCTCAAAGGGCTCCAAAGGCCATACACTTCTATACGTGGTATTGTTTTTATCATGCTGATTCATTTGCCCACCCTTGAGATATAATTAGATAAATTCATATGGGGTTTCTACACTTATTCTGAATATCTCTCTCACTGAAGATGTGGAATTTACTCTCTAATACTGCTGGAGTTGTTATAGTGAACATTTCTACTGTATCTGCAGACATTTCCCCAGATGTTAGCTTTGGATCTATTCATAGAACTATCATCAGCCTTTGTTTCAAGTCACTGATTATCTTCTCTAAGTACTACAGTTGAACAGTTTGGTATTTTACACAGTTGGATGTATTCCCATTTGACCCAGGCAAATAATTGGGAATTGATAATCAGCATCTATGGCTAATCTTCTTATGGACCACTTCAATTTAAGGGAACAATGTATATGGTGAATCTCAGATACCCACACTGGAGCTGTTTCCCTTATCACCATAATTTTTACACTGCTGAAATTGTTTCACATTGTAGGACTATATGAAAAAGGGATCTGGGTGATTCTGGTGAAATGAATTCATAGCTACAACCTCAAACTATAGAAGCTATCATCACAACTAACAGGAAAAGAGGAACAGAGTTGAAAATCAACTACAAACTTCCTAATTTTACATTAAGATTCTAAATTATATTTCCCATGATACTGATCAGTGACATAATAGGTATGTTCTGGGCCTTAAACATTCTCTTTCTGCTTTAGATCTAGTTCCTGGGTAATTAACTCATAATTTGCCTTTTATTTGGTCAAAGAGAATTTTTAGTTTTTTAATTCATCCTTGTGTTGAATTATGATTGTACCAGGCTTTGCTTTTCCATTTGCTACCTCAGAGTTTATAAACAAAAATCAATTACAGAAATCAATTACAGAAATTCACCTTAGAGTAAAAACTCATCACATTAATATTTTCTTTAATGAATCAAGTATATTTTGCTCAAATCTGTCACCTCCTCTGTGGTAACAAAGATAAGCACCTTATTTCATCAAGTTGTGTCATACTGACCATAGTCAAATATATATGAGTGAATGGCTGGTTTAATGCCTGTGTCTCATCTATTTTCTATATTTCACCATTTTTACCTCCTATCAAGAAGTTTTCTGATGTGAGTGAGTCATACAAGAGGTCATAGGAGACCAAAATTTGTCAGGTTATAAGGTTTAAAAAATCTCAGAGAGAATAGAAGTAAATGAATAACTGGCATTTTTTTTTCAAAATGACTAAAAGTTGAGACTACTACTTGGGTTTCTGGGTTTCATGCATACCAAAGATTTAACCTTATTGATTAAAAAAATTTTTAGCCCGATTGCTTAAGCAAAAGTCTAGCTTACAATGGAGAGTAAGCTTATAGCCTGAAAAGACTCATTTGTGTGGTCTCTCAAATCTTACTGGTCAGTTCAAAGAAATACTTACTTGATAGGTTCACATTGTAAAATGTCTTCACCTGGTGGTGAAGGTTTTTGAGAAATACACTGTAAATTTTAATTTAATTAAAATCACATTTTTCTAATATGGGTTCACAATTTCTTACTATGATAGGTTTGGTGAATTTTGTCATGAAATATTTTATCGAGTACTCTGGTAGCTATACACCTTCAGTGGCTTCTCAACAGTAGTGGTTCTTTCTCAATGTCTTCTGCTGGGACTTGTTAGGGATGCAAATTCTTGCTTCAAACTCTTTCACCCTGCAACTTGCACCAAATCTAATGTATCAGAAACTTGGAGCAAAGCCCAACGATCCTTTAACAAGCTTTTCAGGTGATTCTGAGCAAGTTAAAGTTTGAGAACCACTGCAATATATATAATCTTATTTTGTAACTCAACAATTTTGAGACTGCCATAAAATGAAGTACCACAGGAAATGTCTACTATGTATTAGATGATTTGATTCAAATATTAGCCTGTGAGTGTATTTAACTGATGACCTATACAAAGCTTCTTGTAAGAAATCAATCTAAAAATATGGTTGAAACAGATCTTCATAAAGATGAAACTGTATAATATCGAATGTAGGACAGACACCTAAGGATACTGCAAATGCCACATCTTGTAAAATAAGTTGTTTCTGAAAAATTTAAGCAAAAGAATGAGCCAATAGTCATGATATTTTCCCCCTAAAATGAATTCCTTTACCCTACTTATTAACCTCTATTGAGTGCATTTAAATATTGAGTTAGAAATAATTGTAATAGTGAAAACTGATCAATTTAAAATGCATGTATTTGTTATTAATATATATGCCCTAAAGGAGAAAAGATTTTTAAAAAAATGTTGTCTAGTGAAGGTGACAAAGCTAACTCATTGCATATAATTTTTATTTTAAGATAATCTTATGTCAGTTATTTTAACAAGTTATTGATCTTTTCTTTATCTGTCACACATAGTTTATATTTATTTCTTTATTTAGAAAACAAGAATCTCAAAAGAATCCAATTCAATATACTGTAATAAAATGGTAATTTGAGTACAGTTGATTCCAATACTTAGGAGCTTTCAATATACTGAGAAGTGATGGCAATAGAAATTAGAGCTCTGCTCAATCCATCAGAGTATCCCCTTAGATACATGGCATAGTCACGAATCTACAGAGACCATAAGAGTTGAGCCATGTTTGAGGCTTCAAGGTAAGTCATGTTTGAGGTTCAAGAATTCATAGATGTGAATTACTCCTGACAGTTGCCTAATCATTTTCAAAACACTATCTACTATTCCAGTTGAATATTTTGAATGTGCCTCTGTATTCTTGACTCTATAAGCAACATAGGCAGAGAGGAAAATCGCTTCTGCTTTGCCACAAGGTAGATTTTCAATAACAATATAACTTTGGTTTTTCTTTTTTATTCCATCACGCCACTCATTTTGGAGGATATTTGTTTGGAAGCTTACATTACAGGAACTTGGAGACATGCCATGTTTTCCAGGGGACAGAATCCTTAGAGCATGACCCAGAGTTAGCATTGCTCATGCATGTAACAAGGTGGAGAGGTGATGCAGTGCGAATAGAAGACAGAGAAGAGAAGCCCACTTCAAATCAGATAAACTTGGAATCTTTGTTCTGACATTCACTTACTCTATTTTGTTGGACTATTAACCTCTTAGTTTCATCATCTATAAATTAATGTGATAATACTTACTTTCAGTGGTTACCGTGAGATTTAATGTTGATGTTGGTTTTTGTCCTTACTCTAAGCCCCGCTACCTTCTATGCTGAGTTTATGGAGTTGTCAATAAAAGCAGTTTAATTGCAAGGCAATGGTCAGTACCTTTTCATTAGTCATTGTTTTCCCTGGGACGATGATTTTAATTTCTCGTTCTCTTCCTTTAATGGTGCTTTGCTTCTGAGGTCTTAATAAGTTTTTGCTGTGTTCTTTAATGCTGTTCCCATAGAACAGAAGCTAACTTTTAACATCCCTTTACTATTAAATATTTAATAATGTTTGAACACTAACTCCTTAAGAATGTTTTAAATCTTTCTGTAAATACACCAGTACAAATCATAGAGGTTTAAACTTTCACTAGATACTAAGAAAAACAAGGAATTAAATCAACTACAAGCTAAGTAAAGTTCCATAGGAGATTTCATAGGGTAAGGAGAACAAACAACATATTTTAATCTATTTCCCTGGAGTAAGAAACTTATCTGCTAATTGCTATTTAATGACCATGACGTGCACTGAAAATATGTAAGAGCCGTATATTATGATCGAAACTTTATGAGTCCTTCAAATACTATGATCATTTAACAACAGTTGAAAACTCTTTATGCTAATTGCTTCTCTTACTCATTTATATTGCAGGGTGACCGCTCTCATTTGAAAAGAAAAGAAAAAATTAACATTCTTTCAGGCCCCTTCTTATCCCTAGTGAAGGCCCTCTGGTTTTCATGTCTGTCATTAGCTCAAATATTCCTTTAACTACTAACTTTTCTCTATTCCTTGAAGTGCAATGTATAAATAATGGCACTGGATGGGTTCGTCCTTTAGTCTCTGGTTTCAAAATTAAGATCGTCTAAAAGTTGTTAAATGCTTAAGTCTCTAAAATCCCTATCCTGTAGTTTTATTTTTAACCTTATGTACTCTTGAATCTGGCCACTTGCCACCTTTCCTACCTTCTCTTCCTCTAAAGGCACAAGTTCAATTCTCCTTCGGTTGGCTTGGCAGCACGTTTTGTGTGCGTTCTCCAAAGACGCCTATAGCAACATAGAATGATAACTTATGCTTATATAAACTTTCATGGATTGGAAAAATAAATGCTTGCCATGACATCAATAGATTGTCTCTGTAAGTCCTCCACCCTGGAATAATATGAAAATTATGGATAGGTTGTCGCTTTTATCTTTTTTCATGTATGGAAGTCCAAATTAGCTGCTAGGATTCATGCTGACCTTCTCACATCACTTTGCAGTCATGGTCCCTTGGTACTCCATTCTGTGGCTGAATGGAGCAGCCATCAATTTATTATTGAGAACACAACATCGAAATGGAGAAAAGAGTGTGTGAAAGGGATGCATATGATTGGCTGTCATCTAGCTATGTCTCTTTAGAATCTAAACTATAAAAACATAGTATATTGAAATTATACAATGACTTAAAACTAGTTCTAGTTTATGTCTGGGCTGGAGATAAAATATTTGTTAACATTATATATGGTCCAGAATTCCTGAGTTACCACTGTTCCATTTAATCTATTCATTAACAACACAGGAATTTATTAAGGGCTAAATATTACCCATGTGTAATATTGAATTAAAAGTAACACCAGAGGGGCACCTGGGTGGCTCAGAGGGTTAAAGCCTCTGCCTTCGGCTCAGGTCACGTTCTCAGGGTCCTGGGATCAAGCCTCACATCGGGCTCTCTGCTCAGCAGGGAGCCTGCTACTGCCCCTCTCTACCTACTAGTGATCTCTCTCTCTGTCAAATAAATAAATAAAATCTTTAAAAAAAAAGTAACACTAGAATATATTTTTCATAAATTTCTTTTCATAATTCTATAGGCTTATACTTTTTAAAACTAATGTTTTTAACTGCTCTATGAAACATCAAAAGGCAAAATAAATATGGATTTACCGATGCAAGGAACCTATACCTTGGTGCCTGGATATTGAGAAAGTATTAGACTATCACAGCATAATTCAAGTAATTCATTTCAATCCTGATGAATTTTTGTCTGAAATGAGAAAGTTTGACACCTAATGAGCCATAGTAGACAGAGATCTAAGTATAGCTCGGGACGCCTGGGTGGTTCAGCCCGTTAAGCGTCCTCTTGGTTTCAGATCAGATCATGATCTCATGGGTCTGGAGTTCAAGCCTCACATGGGGCAGTGCACTCAGCAGGAAGTCTGCCTGAAGGTTCTCTCCCCTCTCCTTTCTTTTCCCCCCTCTCCCTCTCTCAAACAAATAAATCTTAAAGTACACCTGAATTACTGAGATCAGACCCCATGAGAAAAGAAGACATCCTTCACTTCCATACAGTAGGAGACTTCAGTCATTTTCATTGCTTCAACTATGCTAGAGAAGCAGCCCACGACCTCCATGCACAGGGGCCTTCAAAACAGTGTTTCATTTGCTTGAAATGTACTTCATAGTTCTTCCGTTTGGCCACATCCTACTCCTACTCAGCTTCTCAAGTAAAATACTATTCCCACAGTGTGGTCTTCCCTGACCCCAGACCACCACTGGTGCCCAAGCCCGCTCTGATAGCACTCTGGTCCTCCTCTTTCCTGACACCATCCATTGGTAACCACTCAGTCAATGGTAATCATACCTGCCAGGAAGACACATGAAGGCACAGATGGTATTTAACACATAGTAGAAGGTCAACAGATGTTTTCAGAATAAATCAAGGATAAATTACATGTTAACTTGTCATTTAAAGTACATGCAAGCTTTGGAGGTTTTCATCAGTGAAGTCGTGACGTAGCTTGAAAATATAAGTTTACAATAACTTAGCTTATGACAAAGTAGCCCCAAAACAAAAGGAAAGAATGAACTAGTAAATGTTTGGGGCAAAGTAGTTTGTCAAAAAGAGAAAGATAAACTTAACTTCTACTTTTGGCTTTCGATGGATCAAAAATCTCAATGTGACAAGTGTTACCATACAGGTAATATTACTTGAAGGATGTCACTGTGGTCCACATGGAACTGGCTAAACAAGATATAAACAAAAACAAACCAAAAAAGCAAACAAACAAATAAAAAACAAAAACCACCCTACAACACAAATACAACATAAAGTTAAAAAATAACAGATTTGATTATATCAAAATTGAAGAGTTCTGTATAAAAGGATAGAATAGACAAGGTTAAAAAGATCAAGGGCTGCTTACAAGATATGTGCACACGTGAAAGGTAAAGAAACAGCTAATATGTAGAATACCAAAAAAAAAGCAGTAGCAGCAGCAGCAGCCCTAGAAATTAGCAAGAGACAAAACCTAAATTTATAAATGGGCAAAGTCTAAATGATTCAAAAGAATATAAAGGTCACTGCTACTAATTTTCAACCAACAAATGCTTGCTAAAACGTAGATTCCAACCCATACCCTTTACATTGTTAAAAAAAAAAAAAAGACTGCTGTGTCAAGTATTGGTAGAAATGTGGGGTAGAGACCACAGCACTGCTGGTAACTGTGAGAATGGTACAGCCATTTTACAGAGAAAACTGATAATGCTTTGTCAAGTTACTTTTCTGAACCTTCAATTCCTCTTGGTAGAATTATATACCCATAATTTTGTCCCGTGATTTGGCAGTGCTTTTCACGAAATAGGAGAAACATATATGACACATCTATTAAAGGGTTAGTCATGTGACTTCATTTAGCCAATGTAATATGAGAGGACTGGTTACAAGCAGAGGTTGAAAAAGGCTTGCATGACTCATGTCATTAGTCAAGAGAAGAATATGCCCCAGGTAGCCACAGCACCTTCAGCCCGATTACCTCCATGACACAGAAAACATACCTGAACCCAATACAGAGCCTGAACACTGGGAGCTCACATGGACTCTTGTCTTCATTCACCAAGCCCCAGATCAGGCACATTCTTCCTTGGTAAGACCTGAGATATCTGTTATTTGTTTCTCTACTACCATGAATGATAATTTAGTTTTGTACCTATTAAATTACTATAATAGGATTTTCGCTAATATTCTCATCTCTCATCAGTTTTCCCTTCCCCATACCCCAGCCCAACCAATTCAACCTGAAATCTTTTCCCATAATTATTTTTTTAATGCTGATCTGACCACAGCATGGCAATTTCCTGCTTAAAATCCTTCCAAGGGTTTCTATAATTTCTGTGATAAAATAAAACTCATCTCCTGAATATATAGTGCCCATCAGGTAGACAGTCTGGCCATTTCTCTGCTTCTTCTCCCACTCTCTCCCCACATGTACCCTTGACTTCTGCGCTGGTTGCCATCTGCTGTTACTCAGAATTATCCCCACATTTGTAATGAACCCTTCCTCTGTAACTCACAGGCTAGAGACCACATTTCTCAGACACCATTGCCAGAAGAGTTCCAATTTAGAAAATGTCTGTGTAAGTCCTTGGTGAAAGATTGGGATAGTGGAATAGGCACACAAAGCACCAATGTTCCTCTCACACCAGCAGGCAGGTGTGTGAAATTCAGCAGAAAACAGACAGAGATTTAATAGTGACTAAAACAGACAAAGATTTAATTTAAGTACTGTACTCATTGGTGTTGGTGTCTTGCCAATATTATGACATTCTAAGTTTCTGAAATCACTGGAAGTCATCCTTGTCCTTTTGGAAACTCACTCAGTTCAAAAGTTTTGTATTCTTCATAATAAATATTTAGGCTGAAATCTCTAGTGTTTTCTACTTTTATGCTTCTTCACAGAAGCAATCTACAAACAAGTCAGGTGATCTCATCTCACACATTTCTGATTTTTGTCTCTGATTTCCTTTATCTGAGGCCCCCTACCATTACTACATTGCTTATTGCTTAATTTCTACTTATCGCTCAAAACGTAGCTGGAAAGTCACTTTCTTAGGGAGACTTCTGAACAATCTCTTGTAAATTTGATGAAGATGTTCCCATTTCAAACTGATTTTCTCTCTCATACAGAATTTTGGTTGTTTCTTAATTTGTGTCTATTCTCTGTGTTGTTCTAAGTATCTGAAGAGCAGAGACTGTGCCAAATGCACTAAACAATAATAAGTGCATAGTTGGTGCTCAAAGGATAGTTCACAAGGGAGGAATATTAGCACATAACGTGAATCTTTCAAATTATGTCAAGAAATAGGACTGACTCAGAGAACTCAGATTCAACTAGAGACAACTCAGCGTAGTGTTTTATATTATTTATGTTGAAGTTACACACACCTGAGGATTGAAACATAGCTCTGCCACTTGTTGTCTGTGTTATGAGTGAAAAATTACTTCCCCCTGCTTCGTGATTGTTTTCATAACTACAACACAGCTATAACAATAACCAGTACATTATAGGATTTCCAAAAGAATTAAAAGATATATTTAACATAGTGTTTGCACATAGCAAGTAATATTAAGGGCTATTATTGCCATTATTAGCATCATTACTCTAGTTCCAGGATTCACAATTCAAATTTGGAACCAAATACATTTTTAGATGCTAGATAGCTTCAGCTCTCGCTACATGATATTTATAATTCAGGAATCAAAGAAAATTCAACAGTGTTCTTTACAATTGAAGCAGAGCATCTGAATGCATTATTTGGCCTTTGAAATGGAATAGATTTGGACTGTGTTGGATATTTGTATATAGAAATACACGTTTTCTGCAATTAAGAGTATTGGAAAAATTAGTAATGGCTTGATACTGGGCTTTATTCAACTAATCAGTACCAGGCTTAGCCCTTCTAGAAGGAAATAAACCTTACAAATCATGTATCAGAAATTTTGGAAAGAGAAATGAATTTTACCCACATAATGAGATTTCAAAAAAAACTATAGTCTTCCACTCTTCACCAACACACAAATAAGCATGTGTTTCTCTTATGCTTATTATATTCCAATATGGTATATTATAGCACCCATATTAATATATATTGATATATCATACAGATTAATAACAAATGGCATGTATAATTATGTGGATGGCAGCCAGATTTTAAGTTGAGATAATTTGAAATTTAAACATTTTTATAGATGTCACACATATTTTTATAAAAGAAAATGCCATTTTCTCTCAAGCAAAGAAGTTACTCAATTTTGTGAAATACAGACTATGAGTATTTTTTTTTTCAAGCATAATAGGATGTTTGTTTGAGGTTCTGATTTTTTTCTTTTTGTGGCTTGTAGAAAATCATTTCAGAAGCATTTAATCTAAATGTCTTTGCTAAGTAAAACTTCCACATATTTAAAAATCAAGTCAAACTATGTAGAGACGAGATTTTAAAAAAAGATTTTATATATTTATTTGAGAGAGAGAGTGATAGAGGGAGAGGAAAAGAGGGAGGGAGAGGAAAAGAGGGAGGGAGAGGAAGAGAGAGGGAAAGGGAATCTGAAACTGATTCTAGGCTGGGACAGAGCCCCATGTGGGCTGGTTCCCATGACTGTGAGATCATGACCTAAGCTGAAAAAAAAATAAGGCTGACACATAGCCAACTGAGCCACCCAGGTGCCCTGAGACAAGATGCTTGTAAATAACCATGTTCTTATATTTATCATCCTTTTCTATCGAGGGTTAAAATTAGCTAACAAAGGCATTCACATAGTGGTTTTTCTGAAGGTGCTGGGCTGTATATGTAGATGTAAAAGTGTGTGCTAGTGTTGAAGCTACGTGACTTTTCTGTACATCATGTTATGTTGTTGGTGAATCATATTTTGCAGGAGGAATCTTTGATATGCTAGATCTGAGCTAGCACAGTCTATGATTCTCCAGCACAGATTTGCAACAATGACAACACTGTTAATGTAGTCAGTGGACATTATGTTTCACATAGGTTATATAATTGAATCTTCACAACAAAACTATTAAGAAGGTATTGTTATAATCATTTAATAAATGAGTTAACTGGTTTATAGAGGGTGTTAAACTGTTTGATAGAGAAAAGAGTTACGTTATTGATCCAGTCTGTGTGACACTGTGATTTGACTGTGATGTATATACACTAACCACAGAACAATATTTTTTCAAAGTATAATACCTGGCTATAGGTTGGCACCAACCAGCTCAGGAGAACAGGTTGTGTGCATGTCTTTTCAGTGATCTGTTCCCATGGACAGCATGAAATAGTCCCTGGTAAGACTATTTTATCACAGGAATAGGCAAATGATGCAGATCAAGGCTTTTATACTTTGGAGAACCAGTTTACCTGCACACCACTGGCAATGAATATCCTGTGACTATGCCAAAAAAATGTGAATTCATTCTTTGTGGTTTTTTGAATATATTCACAAAAATTCATTTTCGCCTGTAACTATTGGCTTTACTAAACCCAAAGCACATCAGTTTTTTAAAGGTCACTTAAATTAGGTGTTCATAATTTTAGAGTATTTAAAGATACCTTTATTGAAGATTCTAAATCAGTTTTCTTCCATGAATTTCAGTTGCCACACAATCACTAGCAGGTGTGTGGCTCTTGTCACGGACAACTGGATGGATGGATAGCTATATGGCAAACGCTGGAAATTCAGGAATCCTCCTACAGATGTACTATAACTATAACCTTGAGGTGTTGATTAAAATATTTCTACTTGTGCTCTTTAAATGGTAATTACCATTGGTTAAATATAATTATTAAAACTTTAGTGTCTTTATGATTTTTGTTGATAACGTGATGTATAATAACTCACGTTTTTATGAATGGTGCACCGGGCCTATACTTTACCAATTAGATTTTACTGCATATGGGAATTGGAGTTCAAATATGAATCTCTTCTATTCCTAGTCATTGTAAACCAATCATCCTATCCAAATATACTGTATAAAACATCATTATGACTGCTTTCTTACTCTACTAGACAATGAAAATGATTGGCCTGTGTTCTAAAAAGACTTTTTTGCCTCCCCTGAGAGAATAAGTTAAAATAGCTTCAGGCATATGTGAGAGAAGATCACTGTAACATCTTGATGGTTCAGTGTTTAAAAGATAATGACAGAGAAAGAAATATAGGAAGGAATTAGGAAGATAAGGAAAATCCCAAGAGAGTTGCTCAATTTTAATCATTTGAGTAATATTAAAAAAACTGCCAAGTTTTGATTTTTTTTTTACAAAAAATATATTTACAGGGTTTATGAGTGGATAAATGTCTGTTCGCTCAAGTGTGTGGGAAGAAACTGAGCTGGATAACTCAGAGGTAAAAAAGGATGTTGGTCTAACCTTGAAAGAAAGCCAATGAGGCAAAATGTTAAGTGATGATTACAGACAAGATATTGAATTATAGTAGATTTTTAACATAAATTTTACTTACTTTTCTTCTTTGAATATATTGTTTTTTATTATAGGCAGTTATCTTATTCATGGTGATATCTTTAGATACATTTGTTAGCACAAAGGGTTCTAACGCTTGTGTGGAAGCCTGAATAATGGTCTCCCAAAGATGCCCCCGTCCAAATCCCCAATACCTGTAAATGCGTTAAGTTACATGAAAATGGGAATTAAGGTAGCAGATGGAATTACAGTGGCTAACTAGCTGACCTTAAAATAGGGAGATTATTCTAGATTATACTGATGGATCCAATATAATCACAAGGGTCCTTAAATTTGAAAAAGGGAGACAGTCAGTATCAGAGTCATGTGCTCTAAGAAAGATTCTCATCACTGGACTTTGCCAGCTTTGAAGACAGAGGGTGGGAGCCATGAGTAAGGAATGTAGTTTGCCTCTTGAGCCTGGAAACTAATTGAATTTTCGCCTAGAGCTTCTAGAAGGGAATGTAGCCCTGTTCACAATTTGATTTTTTGCCCAATGGAACCCATTTTGAACTTCAAACCCCCAGAACTGCAAGATAATGACTTAGTACTATTTAAAGTCAGTATGTTTGTGGTTATTTGCTAAAGCAGTAATGGGTAATTAATACAGGTAGGATGGTAGCATGAGGAAACATTCTAAAATGCTGGTCTTTCATAATTTGAAAGCATAGCTTCTTCAAAGAGGAAAAAAAAGCAGTAACTCAATCACTGTTAGAATACAGGGTTGGAGTGATAAGTGTGGCTGATCCAATACTAAGCCACTTGGGAAAAAGGTCTTCAGATTCTTTCTGAGTGAGGTTCATTTCCAGACCTTCCCATGTCAGCTCATACATCATATGACCCAACATGTGTAGTCCCAAATGAACAATATATAGACTGAAGGCACTTGGTCTGGCATTATAGAAATGCTCTCTATATTTCAAAAATAGACTTAATCTTTATAAACTAGATGTGCCAGCCCTTCTTTTAATATATTTAATTAATTGGGAAAAGACTTTGTGTTTTGTGGTAGAAATTAATAAAATATTGGTTAGTAATATACGCTCAATTTCTTGAATTTAATGACTATAAAGCAGTTACTATGGGTTGAATAATTCTTGTCAGCTGATTTGCTTGTTGGTTTTATCAAAATTCTGATAAATGAAACAGCAAATGCAGTAAGTTTGCTCTGAATTCCTGTGGCTCTGATGGATTTGATGGATTTATAATTTTTGTGGTAAGTCCTAAGTGACTAAGCAATTAAAGCTATTCTGAAAAGATTCAAAACATTACAAGACTGGTTGAATTTCATCAATTCATTCTAACTATTTGTTAATTCATTGCACACACACACACACACACACGAAAGTCAACAATAAATTATTTGACACCCTTCCAGTGTTTTTGTGCAGAACAACCCCCTGAAGATATCTAAGTCATAATCTCTAGAACCTCTGAATATATCACCTTAAATAACAAAAAAAATCTCATATATGTAATTAAGGTTCTAGCTGTACAATAGTGAAACTATCACAGATAATCACAGAAGCCCTGAAAAAGAGAAATTTCTCTGGTTCAAGTCAGAGAGATGTGGCAAAGATGAATCAGAGAGATTTGAAGCATGAGAGGCTCTTGTCCCCCACTCCTGGAGAAAGCTGCTCCAAAATGAGTGGGGACAAAAGACAAGCTTCTGGTGGGCAGCTATCAAGCATCTTGGACCTCCGCAATGACTGAATCCTACCTAGAGCCCGAATGAACTAGTTAGCAGATTCTTCCCCAGTGACTCCTGTGAGGATCCTGGTCCTGCAAACACCTTGATTTCAGGCTTATGAGATGCTAAACAGAATACCGCCCCAAGCCTACCAGACTTCTGATCTACACAAGCCATGAGGTAATAGATTTGTGTCATTTTCAAGCCCTAATCTTGTAGGAAGTTGTTATAGCAGTGAAAGAAAACAAATAGCCTTGCTTCAGGAAGCAGGCATCGCATGGAGTCACCAGGATTCTGCCAAGAGCCTGGCCCCAGCATGAGTCAGACGCCCTGGCTGGGGGAAGGCTGGGAGTCCCAGAGAGCAGAGGATTATTACTGCACTTATTTTCCTCTCAACTGGAGCATTCACTGCCCCTGAATTCACGGTACTATTACAATAACTACAAAGCTAAAAATAAAATAACTCAAAACTCCTAGTTCAGTGTGGAATAGTGCCCTGTGTTTTTTGATTCATCTATCATGCTACTATGCCACCTGGCTCATCCTGAACCCGGGCTGCGATGTGTAACTTTGATATTCACGATATTCTGTTGCCATGAAATGTGTTAGAGGGACATGTTGCAAAATCACTCTTTTGAACACTGCCAGTTTGTGACAATTTGTGTTCCAACTCCGACCTCACTCCTGAATTGCTCCCTTTGCAGGACTTCTCCTGAGATGTTAAATGATTTGGTTTTCGTTTGAATAAACACTTGAAGAAATTTTTGTGCACTTGATTATAATGTTTCTTGTCAGATAGCCATAAAAGACTTATTTTTTTAAAAAGATGTGTTATATTTGAGACATGTCCAGGAGAATCCCTTGCTTGCTAAATTCTGTGAAAAACATCCTTTACGTGTCTTTTTGCCTCCTATTATTTCCTCTGAATTTTCCATTTTGCTGCACATGTATTCCTTCCTGGTTTTCTTACTCTGCTATGTTTCTGTTAGAGTGCTCATGTAAATGAAACAGTTGCCTGTCCTTGGTATTAAATGCCACCCTGTCCTAAGAATTTAAAGACCTCCAAGTAGCATATCAGAAAGGTTAACAGCAAATGAAATGATGCATTTCAGCGATACGGTGGACTTCATTAAAATTTAGTATTCGTTATTGGTCTTTTCTAAGATTATGAGTACCATTGAATCTTTTGAGTCTGCCCTTGGAGTTTCACTAATAATTCAAAAACTTTGTTTCAAACACCTCTTCTCAGCATCTTTAAGCATCATGCTCAGGACCTTATACAACCCAAATATCAAAGAAAGGAAGCTCCAATAGAGGTGGGGCTTATCTGTCAGGATGAAACAGTTTCCTTTCAACATGGCTTCCTGACTGGATGACTGGTTTCCATCTATATCCTAGAAACCTGTCCTCTGAGCACATTTTCTCTACTAAAGGACTTCAAGTACTTATATGATGTGGTGTTTGTGTCATGGTCCATAAATAACACATTATTTATCAAAAATTTGAAATATAGGGGTGCTTGGGTGGCTCAGTCAGTTAAGCAGCTACCTTCAGTGCAGGTCAGGATCCTGGAGTCCTGGGATGGAGCCCCGCATCAGGCTTCCTGCTCAGTGGGGAATCTGCTTCTCCCTGTGACCCTCTCCTTTCTCGTGCTCTCTCTCTCATTCTCTCTCCCTCTCAAATAAATAAAACCTTTAAAGATTTTTTGAAACATAGAAAAATAAAAATGAAAAATAAAAACAATGTATTATCTCTTTGCCTAGAGATAACTACCACCATTGTTTTGATGTAATTATACACATCTAGGAATTATACACAACTAAAATTATAGTGTGTATATAGATTTTCAGTATGTCTTTGTTTTTGCCTAACACAATGCATATTTTCTATTTTCAATAGTTAACACTAAAATTTAAATGTGAATAACCATCATGCAGATAGAGTACAACTTATTTAATCATTTATCCATTGCTCAATTCAGTTATCAAAGTTGTACTATTGTAAATGACATTGAAATACAAGATGTTTGCACAAAATTCTTTTTTCTACCCTGGAGAGACTGCTAGACATTTATAAAGCTTGTAAGTTCACGATACATTCAATCAACTGCTTCCCCACTCCAGCAGATAGTGTTTCGTGGCTGCCTCTCCATCATTTAATATTATCTTCTAATTCTGCTAATTATATAGGTGAAGAAAAGTATTTCATTATTTTAATTTTCATTGCTTTGATTTCTAGTAAGACCATATGTTTTCAATCTACGATTCATTATCTTTAAAAGAGTTGATAATATTTCTCTTGTTTATCTGACAGATTTATTTAAACGATTAAGTTAATCTTCTCTACTATAAGCCTTCATGATATCATGTGCCTCTCCAGTAGATAATACTTGCAAATGTTACTACAGTACAGTGTGGTACTGGCACATTCACTTAGCTATACTAAGCTATACCGCTACATACTCTGAAGCATGGACCATGACAGTTTTTGCTCACCCAGAGTGGATCTAAATTTTATGGGTTCTCAAAGCAGGATGAGCTTGAAACCTTTCAGGGGCTTAATGACCTTTAATAAAAATGCAGTGGAGGGGCCCATGGGTGGCACAGTCAGTTAAGTGTCTGCCTTCATCTCAGGGTCCTGAGATCGAGTCCCACATCAGCTTCCTTGCTCAGCCCTGCGTCTGCTATTCCTTCTTCCTCAGCCTCTTTCCTCTGCTCATGCTCTCTCTCTCAAATAAGTGAATAAAATCTTCAAAAATAGAAATAAATTAAAATTAAAAAAGAAAAATGCAGTGGAAAAGGTAAAGCAACAATGAGATCAGGCATGTCCTTATAGGCAAAGGAAAGACCAAGGATTTTGTCGAAGTAAGCCAGTGAGTGATGATGTTAAGAATTACCTTACATCTTTATTTTCACTAACCTCAAAACAAAATATAACAAATATAGCAGTATTTGAAGGACATATGTCTTCATCATCAAAATAAGTCATACATTTTCACAGGATACAGAGGGACAATTTGTAGCTAAGCAATAATAGGTGAATAAGCTTTACACAGAATATTAAAAGTATACAATATTCACAGATGCAGAAAAAAAACCATTTAACAGAGTATAAAAACCATTCATGATAAAAACCTTCAACAAAGCAACATAGTTCAACATAATAAAGGCCATATGTGAATACTTTCAGTGAATATCATCCTTAATGAGGAAAACTGAGAGCTTTCTCCCTAAGGTCAGGAATAAGACAAAGATGTCTACTCTGACGACTTTTATTCAACATAATACTGGAAGTCCTAGCCTCAGCAGTCAGACAACAAAAAGAAATTAAATGCATCTGAACTGGTAAGGATGAAGTAAAACTTTGACTATTTGTACATGACATGATACCATATAGAGAAAACCCTAAATATTCAACCAAAAAACTATCAGAAATGACAAATGAATTCAGTAAAGTTCAAATACAATGTTCAGAAATCTGTTGTATTCCTATACATTAATAATGAAGCCACAGAAAGAGAAATTAAGAAAACAACCCAATTTACAATTGCACCAAAAAATAAAAAATAAAATGTCCAGGAATAAACTTAAAGAGGTGAAAGACCTGTACTCTGAAAACTATAACATACTGATGAAAGAAATTGAAGATGACACAGAGAAATGGAATGACATTCCATTCTCATGGATCAGAAGAACAAATATTGTTAAAATATCTATACTACCCAAAGCAGGACTTAATGCAATCCCTCTCAAAAAACCAACAGCATTTTTCACAAGACTAGAACAAACAATCCTTAAATTTGTATGGAACCACAGAAGACCCTCAATAGTCAAAGTAATCTCATAAAAAAAAACAAAACTGAAGGTATCATAATTCCAGATATGAAGATATACTACAAAGCTGCAGAAATCAAAACAGTATGGTACTGGCACAAAGACAGACACGAAGGTAAATGGAACAGCATAGAAAACCCAGAAATAAACCCACAATTAAATGGTCACTTAATTTTTGACAAAGGAAGAATGAGTATGTAATGGGGAAAAGATAGTCTCTTGAATGGTGTTTGAAAAACTGGACAGCAATGTGCAATGTAATGAAACTGGACCGTTTTCTTTCATGATACACAAAAATAAACTCAAAATAAATTAAAGACTTAAATATGATCAGACCTGAAACCATAAAAATCCAAGAAGAGAGTACAGGAAGTAATTTCTCTGTCATCGGCTGTAGCAACATTTTTCTAGATATGTCTCCTTAGACAAGGAAAACAAAAGTGAAAAAAAAAAAAAAACTACTGGGACTACATACAGCAAAACGATAAGCTACTGCACAGCAAAGCAAGCAATCAACAAAACTAAAAGGCAGCCTACTGAATGTGAAAAGGTATTTGCAAATGACATATCCAATAAAAGGTTACTATCCAAAATATACAAAGAACTGATACAATGCAACACCCAAAAAAACAAATAATGCAATTAAAAATGGGCAGAAGAGGTGAGCAGACATTTCTCCAAAGACATCCAGATGGCCACCAGACATATGAAAGACGCTCAACATCACACATCATCAGGGAAATGCAAGTCAAAACTACAATGAGATAGCACTTCAAGCTGTCAGAATGGCTAAAATCACAAGTAAAAGAAACAAGGGTGGGTGAGGATGTGGACAAAAAGGAACCCTTGTGCAGTGTTGGTGGGAATGTGATGGTGCGGCCACTGCAGAAAATAGTATGGAGCTTCCCCAAAATTTTAAAAATAGAATTACCCTGTAATCCAATAATTGCACCACTGGGTATTTACCCCTAAAATATAAAAACACTAATTCAAAGAGATACATGTACCCTTTATTTATTGCAGCATTATTTACAATAGCCAAATTATGGAAGCAGCCCAAGTCCATTGATAGACGAATGTATAAGAAGATGTGGTGTGTGTGGTTTTATCACACATGGAATCTTATCAAACCAAAAAAAAAAAATGAGATCTTGCCTTTTGCAATAACATGGATGGATTTAGAGAGTATCGTGCTCAGTGAAATCAATCACTCAGAGAAAGACAAATAGCACATGATTTCACTCATATGTAGAATTTTAAAAACAGAACAAACAAGTAAAGAAAAAAAAAAAAACAAGAAACAGACTCCTGGGGGACGCCTGGATGGCTCAGTTGGTTGAGCAGCTGCCTTCGGCTCAGGTCATGATCCCAGAGTCCTGGAATCAAGTCCCATATCGGGCTCCTTGCTTAGCAGAGAGCCTGCTTCTCCCTCTGCCTCTGCCTGCCACTCTGCCTGCTTGTGTTCTCTCTGTCAAATAAATAAAATCTTTAAAAAAAAAAAAAAAAAGAAACAGACTCTTGGCTACAGAGAACAAACATGATTTCCAGGGATGGGGGTGAGGACGGGTGAAACAAGTGACGGGGATTAAAGAGTACACTTGTCATGAGTACTGAGTAATGTACAGAACTGTTGAGTCACTGTATCGTACCCCTAAAATTGATATATCACGGTACTTTAACTATAATGGAAATAAAAAGCTTAGTTTAAAAAGTGCAAGATGCTCAAAATACTCAAAATTTAAAGATCAGGTAGAAAAGCAACCTCCTAGGAGGAAAACATGGAGCATGTAGTTTCACTGAAGCCAAGAAGGCAGTGACAGCGGTGTCCAAAGAAGTTAAGTGTCCAGGTCAAATGGCGGAACAGAATGCTAAGTGGATTTGGCCACGTGCAGAATATCGATAACATTACTAAGGGCAATGTCAGCATGAAGCTAGGAAATCTACAAATGTTGGAGTGGATCAAAGAACAAATCATAGTGGACTATGGAAACTTTAAAATTGAAGACATTTGAATAGCAAAAGATACCATTAGACTTTGATGAGAGAAGAGAGTGTACTTACAAGTATACATGAGCTCGAGGTGCTTTTTATTTAGTGCTGACATCATATTGGCTGATGTTTATGAAGAGCTTCCTCCATGCCAGATACCGTGCTAAGTGCTTTTCCCCGCAGCGACACAAATGAATGTCACAATGAGCCTGTGAGTTAGGTACTACTATTCCTATTTTATATCTGAGGAAGAGGGAGTTTATCACTTCTCCACGACACAGAACACGTGAGGACAAAATTAGCGTTTTCAATCAAAGAGGCTCTTTCTCCGCAAAAACAGAACGGAGGACATGTTGGGTCCAGAGGCAAGTATGGACTAAGAAAAATGTCCGCTTTGGTTCGCGTAATTGCCACTTCTCTAAGGGGGCCAGGGCTTTGATGGGTCTCCTCACGGCACTGTCGCACGAACAGTTCAAATTTTGGACATTCCAACTTCTGCAGCTCTGCCAACAAAGTTCCTGATCTCAACTGCTTTAAAATTGTGCTTAGTCTCAGACTCCAAAGAGCCTCAGACCACCAGGGTCAGGAGGACCCCTCGCCACTGGGGAGCCCCCACACTTGGCGCCCTGACGTAGCCCTGCCCCATTGCACAATCCGTGGCTTTCCTCTTACCAGCGTTATGAGGTGGCAAGTTCTTTTTTTCCATGGAATATATTAATGCTTCCTCCGAACGATAAGCAAAAATTATTACTTTTATTAGAAGTTATGGTGAATCTAATATACAAAGAACATATTTGTTTTCTGAAATAACCTGCATCTACTGAAATTTATTTTATAGCTACAATGACTATATTTTCAGCATAAAACTGGCACATGCAGCTAATGCATAGCAGTATATTGGGAGGGATAATGGACATAATCAGGGTTGCACAGTTTTCATATTTATATTTATACCTGCATGTTAACTAAAGTAAAGCAAGCTTTACTTCCAGGACATGAATATAAGCATTGTGTAATTATGGTCTCTGTATAAAACAAAATACAATTTTCATATCCAAAATGTATTGTTTTTTCTGCCTATTGACTTCCTAAATCTAAGTATTTTTATTTATCCTTTCCCTCTAAAACATATTTAAATTCACTTTTTACAAGAAGTTAAAAATTTAAAAAAAATAGAACAAAGAAAAACCTGAAGAATGCAAATAAGCTACTGGAAACTATTACTTATTTTCAGACTGAGTTTAACATGATTGTGATGTTCTTCGGATTCTGGGCAGTAAGGAAAGCATGATGATTTACAGGATGAAGTATTTTTTCTTAGAAATTGAATTTGGAAAAGAAAGAAGATGAAACAGACTTTTTATTTTTCATTATTTTCCTAAATATGAAAATTCAGCCTTCTAGAAAGGCACAATTTCCACTCAATCTAGATAAACTTAATTTACTCTGCGTATTTGCAGGAGAACTCTGTTTTGATTTTGTGTATGATTTTCCTCTTTTTTCATTACATGGGCCCAGCCTGGAAAAGCAGAGACCATGATGATGGAGCAGAGACAATTCATAGGTAGGAGTGCAATTTTAATATTTTTCCCCTCACCCCCCCAAAAAATCATAATAAACATTATGTCTTGACTTACAATAATTCTTACAGGTTTCTTTTTTAAAACTGCGGTTCCTGGAATACTGAGGACCATGCTGCAAGGGGTCTGGTAAGAAAAATAAATAAATAAGACTCTGAATTTCTCATTTAAAAGGCATCTGCTGAAGCCCGCCCCAGCTCATCTGGGGTCCTTTCCTTTCCTCCTCTGGGGAAAACAGCAGGCAGCAATCGTTGCATTAAGAAATGTATCTGAATTGGTAAGAATGAAGTAAAATTTTGACTCTTTGTACATGACATGATACCATATAGAGAAAACCCTAAATATTATCACCTGCAGCCATTCAGGACAGGAACTCTGAACCAAGAGATTGTATGTTCTTGAAAAGGGAGAACGCCACACGGTCTGACGGTGATCGTGACACTGGACGAGGAGTAGTAAGAGCCCTCGCTCCCCTCAGAAAAGCCTGGTAAAGCATCTCCTAAGACTCCGCGTGTGCCCTCCCCAGTCTCCTCATCAGCAGGACTCCATTTACAACAAGGCTCCTCTCCTCTCTCATCACCAATAGCAGAAAACATGTCCTTTACTGAGCTGACATGGAAATACAATGAAGGAAAAATTCAGCCGATCGAGAATATACTTATTTGAAGACTCCTTTTCAAACTACTTTTCCAGCAAGGGCGGTGTTGTTCATCAGCCAGTGACCCAGTCCCTGCTGCCTGGATTTAAGTCTTACCACCACTATCTGGTTATGGGGACACCTGAGCAAGGGATTGTTCTTCCTAGTGAGTTCATCTTTAAGACAAGATAAAATAGAAACCTATCCCCTAGGGGTTCTAGAGTTTTAAATGGTTGACGAATGTCAAAACTTAGAATTGTATCTGGCAAAATGTAAGCTTTCAGTTAATGACAGTAACATTCATACATGGAAAGGATTGGTTAATGTGAAAGCCATTCTTGACTTCTAGGAATATGTGTAAATCCAAAGAAAGGGAATGTGTTACCTGATACGACTTTGGCCATGTTAAATCTAGAACAGCTTTAGCTTACCAAGCCTCTGTCTTATTCAGCTTTGATTAATTTGCTCACACCACAGCCTGGCCTTTTACGAGAGAAAGCAGATCTCCCACTTTCCTGTGGTATCTTAAGGATATCTAAGAATAATAGGATTTCCTTGTGGCCTAAAGATGTAGTTGGTATTTGCAACACAGGGGTAGGGAAGAAAATAGCCCACCCAGATGGTTGTTAGAGATATACTTAGGGCTCCGCTTCATTTAATTTACTGAATCACCAAGTGCTTTCCTGCTATAGATTAGTTTGTTTGCTCTTGTAATTTTCACTTATTAGTGTGAAGAATATGTCGTTAGTGGAAAGGATGATTTATGATGATAATAGGCAGAGTAATTAATATGCATACATAGTATAAAGTAAATATTTGAGGCATTCTTACCATCTCAATCAACCTCAGGGAAACAAAACATAATAGTCATTTAATTAGTTTCATCCATGGTTCTGATTACAGCCAAATGATACATTGTAACAAAAAAGCCCAAGCGTTCACTTTAGAATTGGGGAAAATATTAAGTCTTAACCTTGCTAACTTGCTCAAGAAGGTAATTTTTCTGTTTTCTAATGTGTCTCATTGCTTATTAAGATAAATATGACAAATGAAAGAAGCTTGCTACCCCACTGAATTCTTTCAAAGGTTTCTACAAGTTGTGAATTGAAATGTTTAGCTCAGCAATTTAAAATCTTTTGTGCTGGCTGGTAGATTACAGTGCTAGCTTTGAAAGGGGAGAAGCAGTGTTCTGTTTTCCCGCAGCTCTTCAGTTTTTAAATGCCAAATTTAAACAAATTTCAAACTGCCCCATGAGAGTACAGGATTAGTTTTAGGCAAGAATTTCCCTGAGAATTGGATGGTTAAGTGGGAGACATCCTTCCTTTATTAACACTATGTTCCTTCCCATTCCCTTTCTCGCTTTATTTTCTTCAAGCCCCCCCCACCCCCGAGCGTCCCCCACTCCATGGAGATTTATTCTCTATCTTCAGAGAGTCACCTTCCAGGCTTGGAGTCTCACACGTGGCTGCTGCATCCCCTGCTGCACACCACAGCTCACCATCTCCCCCGTCCCATCCTGTTCATCCTCCTCCTGCACCTAAGGATGTGTCCCCCCCACCAATTGCACCCCCCCCCACCAAGTGCATCTCCCCTCAGAGTCACCTTCCCAGCCTGTTCCGTGCTACAGCACACACATGACCCTTCAGAGCTCACACTCCACTATAAATAGTAACCAGAGAGAGAACGGAAGGTCCCCAAGTCTCCAGGATCCCCTCCGCTCAGGTCAGTGGCTATTCTGACTTCTACCACAACAGACACTTTTGTGTGGTTTTGGATTACATATAAATAGAATCATGAAGTTTGTGTACTCTATGTTTTGATTTTCTTCTCTCCACATTACATCAGTGAGATCCATCCTCGTTAAGTGTGGTTTGTTTCTTCATTGCAACATTGTATTACTGCATGAATATGTCATTTATGGACATTGTTTTCTTTCTTACTTGGCTGCCATGAGTAGTGCTTAGAATATAATTATATCTTGTGAGCATACATATGCACTTCTTTTGGATATCCTAGTGTCTGAAAAATTGCTGGTTCATAAAGAATATATATTTCAGATTTTTAGATGGTGCCAGTTTTCCAAAGTGGTTAGGATAATTCGTATTTCCACTAGGAGTATATGAGATATCTGATTGCTTCCCACATGCTTGTGGACAGCTGATAGATTCTGCTTCCCTTCTTTTAGCCTTTCAGATATGGTAGTACCCCATTAGAATTTTTTTTTTTTAAACTATGTTATTTTTTTAAAGGTTTTTTATTTATTTATTCATTAGAGAGAGAGACTGAGAATGAGAGGAGAGAAGGTCAGAGGGAGAAGCAGACTTCCCGCAGAGCCGGGAGTCCGATATGGGACTCGATCCGGGGACTCCGGGATCATGACCTGAGCCAAAGGCAGTCGCTCAATCAACTGAGCCACCCAGGCGCCCCAGTACCCCATTAGAATTTTAGTGTGCATTTTACTGACAACCATTAAGTTGGACATCTTTTAAAGTATTAATTGACTTTTAGGTATTTTCCTTTGTGAAATGTGTATTCAATATTTTTTATTTTTTTATTTTAAAACATTTGTTTTTTTCAGACTGATTTTTAGGAATTATATATTCATTTAAGTCATCATTGAATATCTATTTCTCAAATATTTCCTTCAACTGTGTAATTTAGATTTTTATTTACTCAGTGGTGATGTTCAACAGAGTTCTTAATTTTAATGCAATCCAATTTATATTTTCCCCATTATAGTATGTTTTGAGTTCTGCTTAGGAAAATGTTATTATCTGAAGGATGTGAAGATATTTTCCCTTGCGTGCCTCTAAAATTTTTATCATTTACCTTTCAAAATAAATTGACAGTGTCAATTTTTCTTTTTTTTGTGATGTGAAGGTGAATGAATGTTCATTTTTCAGGAGACATAATTTAAATGACCATTTTAGTGGGCCTGTTCAGATTCCATTCTATTTCATGTGTATATTTATCTGCCCTTGACCCACAGCCACACTGTTTTACTTACTATAGCTTTATAATCAGTCCTGACATATGGTAGTGTGAGTGCTCTTGTTTTGGTCTTTTCAGAATTCTCTTGAACGCTTTTGGACTTTTGTATCTTAGGTTCTTTAGATTGAGTTTGTCAATTTCCCCCAAAAAAGGGGATGAGGGGAAAACAGTGCTGAGAGTGGGGTTGGGATTGGTTTGAATCTTTAGGTAATTAGAGAAAATTAACATCTTTGTAATACCGAAGCTTCCAATCTATGGGCATTGCAACATCCTTCCTTTTACTTAGATTTTCTTCAATTTCCTTCGATTACAATTGCAGTGTTTTTAGATTTGGACTTTCTATATAAAGTATTCTGATGCTTTCCCAGATAGCATCACTTTTAAAATTTGACTATTTCTTTGTTACTGATAAGTGTTGCTTTTTTTTTTTTACTTTGTATCTAACTCCTTGCAAATTTTATTAACTCTACTTTGAGAAACCCCAAAGTCTAATTATTTTGTCTCTCTAAACTCTCAATGATCACTTTACTCATCCCTATCTTTAGTCACAGTCATCTGCTATGGCAAAACTCGAAGTTTTAGTCTCTTGCCCTGTGCCAAGACTTCTCATTTGTCCCAGGGAAAGAATTACCCCAACCTCATCTCTCTGAGTCACTTTTTGCCTTAGAATCTCAACACCTTAAAGTCTTTGTTTCAGCAGCCTTGATTTAAATAGACTATTTTTGTACTTTTTGGTTTTCTTTGTGTTTTTGTTTTTTTTTTTAATTTTGGTGAGACTATCCGTCTGCCACCATCTACTCTTCTAGTTAGAGTCAGAAGCCATGATTTACCAAATGTTGATCTGTGTGTGTGTGTGTGTGTGTGTTATAATTTGCTTGATACTGGTATGGTAATTTCCATCAGATTCAATTTTGAGCATAGCAGGCCATTCAACGTGAGATGAAATAGGCAAATATACTTCTGACTACTGCCAAAAGAAAAAAAAAGCAAAGTAAAACATGAGACATAAAGAAACGCAAAGAAAAATTATAGCTGCATGTTTCAATGATCATCTGAGACTCAGGAGCATATTAGAGGGTAGGGTCAAAGCATTAGATAGATTTGCTCAAAAACATAGCTCTGAAGACGAACAAATTGCAGAGTATTAAATGGATGCATTTCATAGATCCTTTGAGTGGTTGTTATCCTGTAGTCAAGATTGTATTGTAGCTGCTGCTGACTCACTAGTTTTGTTTTGAGCTTTTTTAATCCACACAGCACCAGAAAAATTCTGCAATCTAAAACTGTGCTGAAACAAAAATGGGTTGCCTCTATTGTTTCTTATGAAATTGGACCAACATTATAGAACATTAGTGCTGCAAGGGATAATAAAGGTCACAAACTCTGTATCCCCTTTATGGATATAATGAAATTCAGAACAAAGAACATTAAATAATTTACAAAATATCATATATTATTTAGTGGTAGAATCAGAGCTGCAACCAAATTTTCTGGCTCCTGATTCAGGATCTTTGTGCTCTACAATCAAGATTCACTCCAAATAACAATGTGACGTGTATCGATACCATTTTTAGATTATGTACACCTATTTTCCCCCTTTGGTTTCAATCTAAACCCTGACTGTTTACCAGTATTCAGTCCACCTACTTCATGTTTTTTGTTTACTCATTTCTTTCTTTTGTATGTGTATAAAAAAAGTACGTAGTTGAAAGCAGAGAACTTAATTCATTCGATAGATGCTGGGAACTGCTATGGAAGAATATTTCAGAAAGATAAAAGTTGGTGAACTTTGTGTAGACTTCCTAGTGTGTAAGTGCAGAGAGTAAATGCCACAGGAAAAAAACAATTGCAACCGCAGTCCTGTTTATAAACTCTGCTCCGAGACGCATCGTGGGTAGGCAATACTTGGACTGGTTCTCCTTCGTTCCTTTTCCTTCTGCAGCATAGATACATACATACTTAGAGCAAAATATTCTGTCGAGATTTTTATTAGCTAAAATGTATTAATGGTGCCATTACTTAATGAGAAAATAAATCAGAATACAAGATTTCCACCAAAGTAAAATACTCTTATGTGTGCCAAAAATCCTTTTTTGTGAGCTTACAAATTGCTACAACATCATACTCCAAATCCACATGCCAAAACTGTATTATAGATAAAAAACAAGTTCTCTTGTCATATAAATGATACTGTATTACCTTCGACTGCACTTTACTGGGTCATGTTATTTATAACAAGACTCATTTGATGAAAGAAAAAACCTTAAATAGGGGAAAAATGTAATGTAGCTTGAAGCATCAGATTATTTATAATAAAGTTAGGATAAGTCTTAAAAGAAATCAAGCTTAAAAATAATTAAATTGTCATTTTAGTGAATCTTGAACTCTGTTCAATGTTACAGTCATGTGATTTTTCACACTGAAAAGCTACTATGAAGTGAATGTCTTCTGAAATATTGAATGAGGGTAGGAATGAGAAATATTTTTCAAGTTATATAGATATCTATATTGTTGACTAGAGAGACAGATCTAGATTATATAAAACAGTACTAATGGTATTCACAAATATCTAGGTATTTCTTACTGTGGTATTAAAATCAAAGATACCTTATTATCACCACTCCTATGAAAAGCTGATGGATTGCTATAATTTAAAAGCTGGAATTACTATAACAAGGCATTTTCTGTTTATGTTCTCTAGCTTTCCTTGATTTTGAAAATACTTTAATCATGTAGTGCTTTAGCTAAATAACATTCTTATAGCACTATTCAATTTTAATTATTTCTATTTCAGATAGCAATCTGTTTAGGATTGTTTTTGTTAATGTTTGCTTTTGCTTAATTACCGAACCGCATATGTATAAGGCCAAATGTAAGGATATTGAAAAATGACATCCTCTAAAAACACACCATATTGTGTGGAAATGATGTATCCTAGGTTTTCTTATGAAAACAGAGTTTTCAGATTTTAATAAGCACAAAGGTTATAGGAAATCTACCTTTCATTAGTTTTCAACAGAAGACTTTTATGTAACTCTTATGGTTTTGGACCTCCATACATAAGTTGATAATACCTGGAGCACTTTATTGGTATATAAAAAGCTAGTCGCTTTGATTCTGATGTAGATTCTGATAGGTTGAAACAGTCTTGCAAAGTATAGAAAGGCAAATTATACACACACATACACCTAGTACAATGGACAGAATATATGCTTCAGACTGGCTATCAATAGAACACCTTGACACCTATCTAAGCATATAATAATTCTGTACAAATCTAACTTAACCTGACTTAACTGAGTTAAGGATATAACGAGTATCCTGGAGTACCTAGTCCCAGCTAGACCTATACTTTCTAAAGTTATCTTACTGTACATTAATAGCAAACCTTTCATGTAGGTGTTATTTTTATTTTAGTTACATAGTGAGGCTCAACAATACTAGAGAAACTAACAAAATTTACACTTGGAAAACTGGTTGGAATGGTACAAACACCTGGTCTAGCTGAAACCAAAGTACATGTTCTTTCCATTACACTATGCTAATTAATATTTGAATAGCATGCTCCAATTTTTCATATGAAGATGCTTTTTGGCTATAGTGCTTTACGTTCTCTGAACAGTATCCCCATGTGGTAGATTCTTTTCGCATCTTCTAAGAAAAAGAAAACCAATATTTACTGAACACCTATATGTGGATGATGGTAAAATTATATATGATGTCTAAACTGACGTATGCATCTGAGTTAGATATGTAGATATTTGTATCCTATACTAAATGCAAATACTGAGTGTATAGATGCTGATGTTTCATAATTTTATTTCTAATGATTTTCTTTCTTCACTTAAGACTTATTTGATTCCTGATGTTGACTTGGTGAAGAGAATTTAAGAAGAGTAAGAACATATGCTTGATCTTAAGCAACTACAGTTTAGTGGAGAGCTATATTTATAAACAGTTACTATAAGAGGTGGTCCCTCTTCTTTCATGTTTTGAATTTACTTTCCTTCATTTTTTCTAACATATGCTTCTTATAATTATGGAAAGTTGACAGAATTCTAAAAAATTGGTTTTCAACTCTCATACAGTCAGAGCATCCCACATATATAAAAATGGCATGGAATAAAATCTATATTATTTTACTCACAAAATATTATCAAGTATATTATTTGATATATTGTTTTTCTCAGTTAATTCTGGCATCAACTGATCCCTTTGGATACTGTTTAGTATCTTTCCTTACCTAGAGATATTCTGAAAAAACAATTCAAGTTATTTTTTTAACAAAATAAAACTGTATCACTGTGGCATGGCTCTTTTTACCTATCCCATGGACCATGTTATTTTTTTATAGCACAATGCCCAACACTTAGGAAGCCTTCCAAACTATTTATTGAATGACGAGTCAGAGTAGACTGAATTCAGTTCCTAGATACCTTATACATCAGCCTCTGAGTCTACATTTTTTGGACTTTAACCAAAACATCTGAAACACAATAAGACCAGACTCAAGAAGAAGTACAAGCAACTGGTTTTGTCTCCAGCTTCTCTTAAAATGACCCTTTAAAAATAATTATTGCTACAAAATATTGAGCAAACAGAGGTAATATTGAGTCATATGGTGTTTATCTGTATTATCCCCAGAAGTCACTAGTTTCCAGACTGGGAGTTAATATTTTACTTTGAGCATGGGTTGGCCTCTACCAGAAAGCAGATGATTATAAGAGAAATTTATTCCAACAAGTGGTCAGCTCTTTAGTTATACCTCCAGGATGTTATGGTGTTTGAGGTAAGTTTTATATGGCAGAGAAATATAAGCAAAGATTTTTAAAGGATTATGAGGTTACCAAAACCCAATTAAAACTAAGATATTTTAAGTTGTCAACTTTCCAGAGAAATGCTCTGCAATAAGAATATTGCAGAAGGCTGGATGGATAGATGAATAGATGGATGGATGGATGGATAGATAGATAAAAATAAAGAGTACACTAAAGACAACTTGAGTGGTTTCTTTTGAGACTGGCCTACATTCTCTAAAAGTTCTAGCAAATACAAGCTTCAAAAATCTTTTGGCAATTCTCTTTCAACTACATCTAACAGTCTTGATGAATTTTCACAGAAAATAAAAGCAAAATATGAATATTAAACTTCCTGTCAACTTACTTTTATTGGAAAGATAAGCAAAATGGTAATTAATAGGTTGCATGATGATCTAAGGTATTTCTCTGTATCTTCCTTTACAAGACTGTAGAATAAAATTTTAAAAAGAAAAATCCTAACACTGAGAACAAGAAATCCCTTTCCTCCTCTAGAATATTCTCTGTTCATCCCATTCGCTTGATTGGGTTGATTAACATACTGCATCATGGGACGGAGCTGAGATCATAAAAGGACAGATAATCATGGAGTTTATCTCAAATGAGCAATTATTTATTTGGCATCGACTGAGAACTGGGTATAGAAAGAGTCAATCTTTCAGTTCTCTGGGAACCTGAAAAAAACTGCATTTTTCCTAAATCCTTATGTTCCTTTTCTGCAGGAAGATGAATAAGGATTAGGTGGTTATTTTTAAATTAAGTAAGTTTTCTGGTATATGGTCTCAGCAGTCATAGGTAGGAGCATTTGACATTTGAATGTGACATGGCAAGGGCTTAGTGTAAACCTGATGTAATTTCCTATTTTGGCCAGGGCACTGATACTTTCCCAGGAAAATCCTCCTGCATAGTTATCACAAATAGGGATTGTTTCCTTTTCATCTAATACATGAAAACTTGCAGCAGCAATTAACTCCTTTGGCGAATCAACCTAGAGCTGAAAATAATACATATTCTCAGAGCTAATCTATACATTTGAGTTCCAGGTAAATTTTAACTTCACCCTTTTAGCTTTTGTTCCCACTTAAAAAATAGGTTGATAGTAGATCAATCTATAGCTCAGGGAAGGAGGCTTATGACAGTAGCCCCAGAAATACCACACATTCAAGGGAAGTGATTTACCATACCCATGAATGCATCTTCTAGCATGCTGTGTGCGGGTTGACTTTTATCGGGTAATTATGTTGAATCTTCTCCTAAACCTTTTGTTCCCCGGGCAGCACCATCTTTTGCGTAAACCATCATCAGTATGCCTTTCTCATCCATCACGCGTGTGACGGCTTCAATGGCGTGCTGAAGCACAGCTCATCAGAGCAGCAGTGCACTGTGATGATTTATCGCAGTAACATATCATCAGAAGGAGGCAGCCGAGTAATATATGGCCCGAAGCGTTCAGGAGTGTTATGCAGGCACATATTTAGCTGCACAAGATAATCCAAGAAAACCTGAAAACTTCACTTTAGCAGACGTGCGTCCTAATCCACATAGAGGGGATATTGGTGGACGCTGGCTGTTATTTACATACAGTTGGACACCCACAGGTAGTGGGTCGTCCCAGTATTTTCAAGATGTTCGTATAAACCTCTTTGCAAATACAATTCAGACTGCATGTTATAAGAAAATGTGTGGCTATTGAAGGTAATAGAAAAGAGCAGATACCGCTTTATGGTAGAGGCACTCTGGAGTTTGTCCCTATAGCATATTTTAGAAGCAGGTGCAGCTTGAGAAGAAAATACCTACTCTGGAAAGCCGCCCTCTCATATGAAATAAGTGTAGTCAATAAGTGAATATTCCAACTTGAAAATTAATGCAAAGCAAAACAGTCTGCAATTAAAAAAAAATGGGATCCTTGTAAAATTTAAGTGTTAAGGAAAAAAATCACCATTTTAACATGGTTTACAATGACGCTGTCATGTGATTTGGGGCGAAAGGGTTTGGTGAAATTCTCAGATCTCGAGTATCTTATATGCACTGAGATACTAAGTAAATTTTCAAACCTGCAGAAAATCCAACCTTTTATTTTCATGAATATTTGAAAATATAAGACTAAAAGTCTTCATCGGGGACATTGATTTTATTCATTTTTGTGGATGATTCAATTTGCAATGTTCCTAGTCATAATTTTTTTATACATGATGTCTGATGGCCACAGTTGCATCTGAGATGATTAGCAGAACATTAAAATAGGTCCTCTTTGGGAAGCACAACATCATCTCTGCTAATGAGTTCTACTTTTAGAAGGGTAGAGATGTTTTGCCCTGATTTTGATGTGGACGCATGTCCTACTTCTTAGAGGTGCTACTCAGTTAGAAATATCCCTTGGCAAACCTCCCAACACAGCATTTGTCAAGATCTTATCAATCCTTAGTCCCAATTGGATGAGAAATATTTCCTGAGTGAGTTATTTCTTCTTCATGCAATAGGAAGCTGTTGTCACCAATTTTATGGGGCAGTAAAGAAGAGGCTTTAAAGAGACTAAATCGTACATTTTGCTGCCAGTTTGTATTTTTGATGTCCTCAATATGTGGTACCTTATTTTATGAGTTTGGATATAACATTTCCCCAAATTCTTCCTGGCCAGGCTGTGCTCCAATCAAATTATTTTTGTGCAACTTCAGTAGCACTTATCCTTATATAATACATCATTGTAATTTATCTATTTATGTGTATGACTTTCCTCACAGGCCTTGAACTTCTTGAGAAGAATTATATTTTATCAATCTTTGTATTCTCAAGGGTAGCACATAAGTGGCCAGTTGATACCAGCTGAAATTTAGCTATCCCTCACTTTTGAAAGTTCCCATGACACAACTTTGCTTTTACAAAAGACCCATATTAGTACTTGTTTTTGCCAGCCCAAAGAAATCCAAAGAGGATATTTCTCTTTTGGAAGAAAGGTGAAAAGTGGAAACAGCATTCCACATTTGTTGAGCAGGGAGCCCTGATAGAGGCAAGACACACCCCAAGCTTCAAGAGCAGCGCCCCCTGGCGCCATCCCCAGGAACTACACTCAGCATCTAGGCAGCAAGCCGCCAGAGCTTTGAACTGTGTCTGTGAGCATTTGTGTTTTACCTCAATGTATTTTGTGCATCCACGCCCTAAGGTACCAGGAAAATCTAAGAAATGGTATTTGGGGAGGGGGGCTGAGAATGTTAAAATATACATATAAACTCACGGTAACTGCTTCTTTGTTTTATGCCCTACAGTTCACAAAAGTTGCCATAAATTGTTCTACTCTTGGATAGTGAGGGAATCCTGTAATTTAATTGTTACTTACAGTGACTTGAACATATAAATTACTATTCACCTGAATGCACTTCTATTTATATAGGTCTTAAATTTATTTTGCTTATCTCCTTCATGCTATATGTATTTTTTTATGTTTGGTTGATGACATACACTGAATTTAGTTTACAAATATTAATTGAAAACACACTATTTGTCAGGGTTGCTGTTATCAGTCAGTCTAGGAAGAGCACAATTAGGTAAGTATATACTTTCAACATAATATGTTAAATATTGTCAGAGTAACAGCCATAATAATGATTGGTCATAGTAGTAAAAATACCATTACAAACAGTAATTACTGAAGTAATAATAAGTATAAAAAGACAAATTTATGCTTATAAAGCAGAATGCACTGTACTTAATGGTTTATATTTGTTGCTGAATTACATACTCACACTCACTCTGAGGCAGATGTCATTACTGTCCCAACTTTACAGACACTGAAGCTAGTTTATTTTTAGGATTTTGTTTATCTGAGAGAGAGAGAGAGAGGACAGGGGGAGGGGTCAAGGAGAAGCAGACTCCCCACCGAGCAGGGAGCCCAATCCCAGGACCCTGAGATCATGACCCGAGGTGAAAGCAGGCGCTTAATGACTGAGCTACCCAGGCGCCCTGAAGCTAGTTTAAAGAGGATGTGTCACTTCATGAAAGACACACAATTACTATGCGGTGAAGCAAAGATTCCTTCCTAGATGAGCCTAATGTGAATCTAAGCTCTAAGTACCTCTAAAGCATTTTATTAAAAATGCACAGATGCTCTAAGGATAATGGAGAGGGGGGTGTTTCCACAGGCTAAGGCTTCCAGAAGGGATTTCTGGAGGACCTCACGGAAGCTGAGTCTTGGACTTTACCCACTGATAGTGAAGATGTTGTAAAGATGTTATAAAGTTTTAAAGAGATATAATATTATCAATTTATTTATTTATTTTTTTGCCAACTCTGGTAACAGAATTTATTTCGGAAAACAAGAATAGAGAGAATAGAGAAGAGTGATTTTGGACTTTGATATCCATCAATATCACCTGGAAGACTTGTAAATCAGAGTGCTGGAAACTATCCCTAGAGATTCTGGAGGTCTGAAGAGGGCCCCAAATATTGCATTTCTAACATTTTCTGGTGATGCTCCTGCCTGCTGGTCTGGAGGCCACACTTTGAGAAGCACCAACCCAGATTACCACAACAGTTCAGGATAGTAATGCCAAAGACTTGAATTCAGGACACACAATAAGGCTGCAGAAGAGGGGGAGATCTTGAGAAGCATTTAGACTTTAAAAATGTAATTTCCAGTAATGAGGAAAAACCTGCACTTGAATTAAAAAAAAAAAAAACCTCTGATAAGATTCTCATGTATTTTAGTTCCAGTGATGGTATTCATGGAGAGAAAGAAATCAAAGGGTCCATTTTTGGAAGACTAAGGAAGTCATTTTGGGAAGGATTTTGAAACCTGACATGGTTGAGAGACAATTCTCCATGGGTCTCTCATGTTTCTGCTTTTCCCATAGCAGCTCTCATACTAGATAATCTTTTTAAGGATATAGGTGCACTACAGGTCTCCTTGTACCTCAGCTGTAACACAATTCACCCTGGGTACAACATATACCAAGGACATTCCATATTGCCTCATGGGACTTGAAGGGGAGTAATACCTGATTTAATCGACATCTTCATTTTGAAGCTTATTAAAATAACAAATCTTCAGATTTCAACATAAGTCTAACTTATGCCATTAAAATTTTCTTCTTTTTGACCTTCTATTACCTGCTATTAACTTTTTTCATACGCGTATTGTATTTATGATATTGGCATCGTGTAGATAAACTCAGCACATTTCCTTTCTTTCTCTACCTTGAACTGACACCATGTTAGGTTTTGTAATGCTTGTTAATATATAAACTTTCTAATGGCCTTGAAATATGTCACCTTAAACTATTCAATTTTATGTGATCATTCAACTCGTAAGATCTTAAGATGATAGGCTCTTGATCGTGTCCCACAAGAGAAATAAAAGAGAGTGGGTCCTAGCGCAGAATACCTAAAGATATCATGTCCATATTTGAGTCAAGCTGTTTTTGAAACATGCACCTAGTTCAAAGAAAACTATATATTTTTATTATAATCAGAAAAACCCGAGTACTAGTCCTAGGGTTTTGTGAACTATAAGTAAATCGTCACACCCAGGTGCACTCCTTAAGAAACAAAAAAATTGGGGAGGGTAATGAAAATGAACATATTATTTTGGTAAATGCCAGAGAAGTGAATGTAGTGAATAATCAGAATTTCACTGTAGTTTAATGGAATTGTTTCTCTCAAAGTTACTAACCTCTCAATATCCTGTTTTGCAATGTATTAATTAATTTATTCATTCATTTAAAAAGTTCTCATCTAGTTCTTATTAAGCCTTGTGTCAGTTACTAGGCCAACGCTGGGTGTACAACATTAAGCATATCAAATCCAATCCTAGTTCTCAGATTGGCTACAGTCTAGTGGAAGGTAGATATCAATCATATCAGCATTCTGACAAATTGATCGCAAAAAGGCTTCTTATGGAACCATAAGACATTCTTCTAATAACTTTCTGTTCATTGGAAGAAATACCATTAATTACAAAGATTCTCAGTGACATATTTGTATTTTTCACAGATATCATGTGTGTTCAAGTAACCTGATTTTTTGATAGATAATTGCAGGAAACAGAAATAACATTATTCATTTTATTTTCAGATATAATTCAAATATATTTTGGCACAAGTACATCATTTTTATTGTGGAACTTCGTGATTTGAGGACAAGTGCTGTGTATGGTTCTATTTCTGCATTGTCTCATATGATTTAGATGTGTGATGAATAATTTATAGAAGTCATGAACAGCTAAGAAATAGCAATTCAACCAATAAGCGATTTTTGAGAATATATACAAATGTGAGCACACGGAGACATATGTGCACATGTTGAGTTATTACACTTAATGCTTATTATGTAATAGTGTTATTCTGTTTTATAAAATAGAATAAGCTTAATTTTAAAATTAGCATAATTTATCACTGATTCATTTAATTATAACATTATAATTGATCACATACCATTTTTTAGAAAAATATTTGGCATATTGCAACCCATCTTATCTTGTAATGGATATTATCTGTGGAATTTACTTTTCATTTTAGTATTTCTGTTATTTCTAAGAAAGGGAGATCAAAATTTCCTTGACAAATGTTTTTTTGTTTGTTTGTTTTTAATTTATTTACTTGAGAGAGAGAGAGAGAGAAAGAAAAAGAGAAAGAGAGCCGGGCAGAAGGGCAGAGGGAGAGTCTTAAGCGGACTATGCATGGAGCACGGAGCTGAATGTGGGGCTCGATCTCATGACCCTGAGATCATGACCTGAGTTGAAATCAAGAATCAAAGGCTTGACTGACTGCACCACCCAGGCTCCCGGACCAGTATTACCTTTAAAAAAAAAAATACTTGGGTTTAAAAAAAATAGCCCTCATTTGACAAATGTAATATATTTAATAAAATAAAATTATAGAGAAGAGACTTGAAAGATATAACAGTGATCATAACAGTGTACATTTATCTTGTGGTTGTAGATGATTACCAATAATCTTAAAACTTCTGTTTAGTTAAAATCAATGTATATGTGGTACAGAGTGGCTAACTGCATTAATTTCCTACTGACCTCATAACAAACCATCTCTAATTTTCAGCTTAAAATAACAAATTATTTTACATTTCTACAGATTCGAAGTCTGACACTGGCCTTACTAGACTAGAATCAAGTTTTCAGCAGGACTGAGTATCTTTGTGGACTCTCCAGGGGAGAATCTATTTCCTGGTCTTTTCAGTTTGTAAGGCTCCTTTCCACCATCTTAAGAACCAAATGATCATCTCTGATCATTTCCCCACAGTGACATCTCTCCCTAGTTCTCCTCTTCTATCTTTTTTTTTTTTTAAAGATTATTTATTTATTTATTTATTTATTTATTTATTTATTTTTATTTATTTGAGAGAAAGACTGAGAATGAGAGGAGAGAAGGTCAGAGGGAGAAGCAGACTTCCCGCAGAGCCGGGAGTCCGATATGGGACTCGATCCCGGGACTCCGGGACCATGACCTGAGCCGAAGGCAGTCGCTTAACCAACTGAGCCACCCAGGCGCCCTTCCCTTCTATCTTTTATCCCATGTGTAAGTACCATTCCTCACATCTGGGGTTCAGCAGGGTAATCCTGGATAATCTTCCCATCCCATGCTCTATACCCTTAATGACACCTGCAAAGTCCCTTTTGCCATGTAATGTTAACATATTTACAGGTCCAGGAAATTAGAATATGGACATCTTCAAGAGTGGAAGCATTATTTAAATCTCCAGGATCTTCATGACATGCCTTTCATCAAAAGGCATTTATTTTGGGGCGCCTGGGTGGCTCAGTCCTTGAGCGCCTGCCTTCGACTCAGGTCATGATCCCGGGGTCCTAGGATCGAGCCCCGCGTCGGGCTCCCTGCTCTGTAGGAAGCCTGCTTCCCCCTGCTTGTGACCCCTCTTTCGCTATCAAATAAGTAAATAAAATCTTTAAAAAAAATGCATTTATTTTAGCACTGTCACTAATTAAATCAACAAACATCTGTTAAGAATTATTATAGTCAAGTACTATGCTAGGAAATGCAAAAAGGTAAAAATAAATTATACCACTTTGATGGAGGAAAACAGAGCAGGAACCATTAGTAAGCCAACAACTATAATGGGATGTCATAATCTGTGAGCGTGTAAATCAGACTTGGTTGAATGGAGATGAGCGGAGGTGTAGAAAGTTCGGGAGTTTTCCCAAAAGAGGCGGGGCGTCAATTTGTCCTGACGAGCATGCGAGAGCTAATTTAGTAAAGAAGGAAAAGAACTCTTGAAATGTGTGACCTCTTTTAAATGATTTAGTCCCCAGTTTTTTAAAATGAGCAGTAGAGGGCCACCTGGTGGCTCCGTTGGTTGAGCATCCAGCTCTTGGTTTTGACTCAGGTCATGATCTCAGGAGCAGAGGGTCAAGCCCTCAGTCAGGCTCTGCACTCAATGAGAAGCCTGCTGAAGAATCTCTCTCTCCCTCTCCTTCTGCTCCTGCCTCCAAAATAAATAAATCTTTTTAAGAAACAAAAAATAAATAAAATGAGCATTAGAGTTCTATCTTAATAATATTTGTCATTAGATTCATGAACAGTACTTTGGTGAGGAAGGTAACTTGGTACTTTTCAAATACTGATGAAATGTATAGTGTGTAAACTTAATTTTCTACTTATACTTTCCCCGCTTTTTGATAGAATATTCAGTTACTTCCTTTTTAGAAAATTCTGTTCCATTTTAAGACAGATACTGCTGCACTAAGCAGGAAACGTGGCTAGGAATAATCACTTTCATAGAAAAAGATTATATTCTCAAAGATCTCCCAGGAAAGCTCTCCTCATTTCCTTTCCTCTCTTCCCTAGTTCTCCAATATTCATCACTGCTCCCCAAAATACACACTAAGCATAAAGACCGGGCAGTGTGCCCCACACATAAGCTTCCAAGGGATCCCTCCCTCACTCTTTCTGTAACATCTGATTTAACTTGGTAACTTATAATAGACTTGTATGAATCTCCAAATAAGAAGCAAACATTCTGTGAAGGGTACAATATTTTCTTCATTTATCTACTAGACTTCATAGAAGCAAAATCTTACAAAATATTTTCAAAATAACATTTCGTAGAGCACATATTTGTATTAAGACAATCAGTTAGGTCTATATTTATCTGTTTCAGTAGATGAGGAGACTGGGGCTTATAGGGATTAAGCAATTTGCTCTTGTTCTTGGTTAGCATGTGCTAGAACCTGAATTCTAATTCCTACATGACGGTCTATAGATCCTTTCATTCCATGCAATTCTGCCCTGCAGAGTTAGATGGATGAGAAGAGGGAAATTATAGCTCCTTCCAAAACTGCAATGCTTGTGGGAACAAACTCCAGCCTCCAAAATGGAGAAAGAATTCCTCAAGAAAGCGAACTTGACAGAAGTCATGATAGAGAAGAATCAGTTGTGGAGTCAGAAATTCAGTGGTGGGAAAGTGCTCAGAGCTGTTTGCGAACAATTAACCTGTTCTTGTCTCCTGCAACAATTTAAGGAACATATTGCATTTTTTTTTCTCCCCAAATTTGTTTATTTTAATTTTTCAGGGTTACAAGATTGATTGTTCATGCACCACACCCAGGGCTCCATGTAGTACGTGCCCCTCTCGATACCCACCACCAGGCTCACCCACCCCCCCCACCCCCTCCCCTCCAAAACCCTCAGTTTGTTGCTCAGAGTCCACAGTCTCTCCTGGTTGCATTATTCCATTCAGTGATTTTGTGTCTTTGTTACACTCAAAAGTGATTGTAACAAACCCCAAATTTCCTATCCTTATAAAGAAATGTTTCATTTTGACTATATTTTGTTTATAAAGTAAAACTTCTATTTATATCAATAATGTTGAATAAAGAAAAATGGTGTAACAATTTAGGCAGCAGAAAATAAACAAATTATTTTCAGTTTTGGAAAATAGAGTCAAATAAATTCTCAGCTGCGTATGTAAGATATGAATGAGAGCCCAAGAATGAGGGTCCTGTCATTTGATGTGCTGGAATGGAGGAAGTGTGGGCTTTGGGGTCAGGCAAAACTGTCTTGGTTTCTCCAGCCTCATTCTCTGACTGGATCATGGATTCAGTAAATATTAAGCACCCTATCAGGCTTCAATACGATGAGCATCAGAAGAGAAGATCTGACTACAGCATTTCCTTCTTAATTAGATTGCCTACGGTGACTCAACACTGTCATCAAAAACTTTCTAGTTATTTCAAGGACTTAGACCCCAGGGAGGTCATGACTTCCTGTGACTTAGAGAGAAGCCCATTATTAATGTAAGAATATAATTTGCCTGAAGATTATATAGTTTGTTATAAAAAGAAGAGAAGTTTCTTTACAGCCTTTAATTTGATAATGAGATTTTAGCTATCAGCAATGTGTAGAAGATGATGGAGTTGAGGGATGAGGCCAGTGGTCCTACCTTATTAGAGTAAAATTGTCGGGTCCCCATATCCATTAAAATAGACTAGTGGATGAGGAGAGGAGCTAAGACATCTACATACCTAGCACTGGATAGAACAGGTGATCTCATTCCAACTTTTGAATACCACTACTGTATACCTTTTAAGAGAAAACTCATAATAATTGAGGGGTTACTGATTTGTAAATTGACCACTAACTGATTATACAGTTTGTGGATTTTTCAGAACATTTATTTTATGTTTTTTCCCTTTAAATACCGAACATGCACCCAGGCTTGCTTTGCGTTCATTAGAATCTCAATTAGAAACACAGCTATTTATTACAAGTTATGACAAAAGATTATGGCAGATGGGAGTGGGTAGTAAAAATTCTGTCATTTCAACTTTCCTATTTCCCTTGGGATTTTTTTGAGCTTTCTTTTTATTCAAGAGTTCCCTTAAGAGACATCACTTCAAAACTCTTCATTTCCCTCTAAAATCTTTTCAGACAATTTTAAACAGTATCTCTAGTTAGGAGACAGAGGAACTACATGTACATTCCAACATGAATTTCTGAGTTTTACCTTGTTCCTTCTATGCTGCGATTTTCTTTTCTCTTTTGTTAATTTCATGAATGACAGTTAAAAAGAAAACATTAAATTCTCACAAGGCACCCAAGAATTATTAAAGAATTTAAAGATGCATTTTTAGACCTGGTTGGTGCTTTATGCCCATGGCAATCTTGGCTAATGAGGCCATTTACATTCATGAAATAAAAAGATGGTCTGCAGAAAGTCATGAGATACATTTTTACACATTTAAATACATTAGTGGTATTATCTGGACATTATAGAAGTTCAAGGCCAGGAGCTTCAATTATTTGAGAAGCATATTTAAAAAAGCCAAATTCTCATTACAAAGAATTTAAATTTTTTAAAGTTTATATTGCCAGGATATCATTTACAATGGATGTTAATGATTATTCATATTAAAAAATAGAGCAAGGGTATTTCTCATGAGATGGACCATTAAAGCTTATTTTCATAATTTTCAGTTGCTGTAATGTTATAATAGAGTTTCATAGTGTTTAAAACATTCTCTGATCCCAGTGAGTTTAGCCAGCTGAATAGCTGTTTCAAGATATTAAGGTGGCATTTGAATAATTAAAGTAGGAAGTTATTTAATAATATCCCAGATTCTTTCTTCAACATCCAGTGGCAGCTTGAGCAAGAGGAAAATGTATTTTATAAGTGATTTGTCTTTTTAATTTTTGTCTTTGCATTTTAGCAATATCAATAAAAATAGTATCCTTTTAGGTCAAGAGCAAGGGAGAAATTTCAATTTTCCAAGTTATGTTTCACTTCCTCTTGTACCCTGTCCACACTACTAGCTTCTCTATCCTCAGAATATATAGAGGTGAATCAGCATTATTTCCTTTGAAGAATTTGTGCATACACATATACCCACAAACACTTCTTTTAAAATGATAATATAGTTCAAATTTTTTTATTTAATCTTTAGAAAGGAAGATCCTCCTTGACCCAGAGAATGGTGTTTCTTCCTAAATCAGAGAACTTATCTTGAATATGTTCATAGCAACTCCTATAAAGCAATACCAATATTTATGTTTTCTAAGCTTTTCTCTAGGAGAATGTTTAAATAAGTTTGATACACATACATGATTAATTAAATGTTTTTAGTACAATGCAAAAATTTTATATATTAAATAAAAGACATGTATGTTTTCAAAGATTGGAATAGAGTTTTTCTTGAATAAATAATTCAATAAAAATCCATTGGCATTTGAATTTTAGTAGATTAGAGACAGAATCAATAATACATGACATATTTCTAAATGGTGAGGTAAAAACTTTTAATGGTTTCTTTTCATAAGATATCCTTAGATAATTTCATTTTGTAACATGATAACATTAAAATTGTAATTTTTATAACATACTATGAACTATTTTCTTCTCTAATTTTACCTCTTGACAAAGTACTCTATGAATTTTTATTTTTATTAAGTATTTATTTTGAACCCCTAGCTTGCCTGATACCTAGCTAGTTGCTGAACTCTCTATCACAAAGCTTTTATTTATTATATATGTCAAATATTTTTTTAGTATTAATCATATGACCTTCAATTACAATAACATTCTACCTTCAATGAATAATATATTCTATCTACATATGAGGTACACCTCACCTTTCTTTAGAAGCATTAGTTTAGGATATTGAGTTATATTTTGATTTCATTTCCATATCTGAATTTTCTAATTATACATTTGATAGGTTATGAGTGATACTCTAATGTTTCCTTTTTTTTTAAGATTTATTTATTTGACAGTGAAAGAGAGACAGAAAGAGCACAAACACGGGGAGCAGCAGGCAAAGAAAGAAGTAGAAGCAGGCTCCCCACTGAGTAGGGAGTCTGATGTGGGGCTTCATACCAGGACCCTGGGATCATGACCTGAGCCAAAAGTGCCCCTAATTTTTCAATTTTTAAATAATAACATAAAATTGGTCATTTTCATTGATCAGATTTGTAAATTGGAGCCAGCCTTACTATAGAACTCATCATTCGCTTGTCATACGTCCAAGCGATAAAAAGTGTTAATGTTGGTAACTTCTTTCCTCATCTTCTTTTAGTGAATAAATTCTTACATTTTAAATTTTGCTTTATTTGTACAATATGTACCAATTAAAACCTTAAAAATTATTTATTTTCTGCCAAAACTGAAGGAGAAAACTCAAGAGGACATGAATTAGCCTATGATATTAGAAGGCAGGCAGGCTAAGGAGACAAGGGAAATAAGGGAAACAAGGGGGGAAGGGGAGCAATAAGGGAAACAAGGGAAAAGATGAGGAAAAAAAGAGAGAGAGGAAGAAATATCAGTACTGCCAACTTCTCTGGTTCCTTTAAGTTCTCAGAATTAGGAGCACGGTCAATGGTATACTTGTAAGGAAACAGACTCAGTTTCAGCCCTTTTCTACTCATAGCCTAATGGAAGAAGAACATATAAACCAGGGACTGGCTCAAATTAATGTTCCATTACAATTCTAATAAGAGTTACAATGGAGTATAATGGGGGCAATTTGACCCAAATACTCAGGTTAAGAAAGTCTTCCATGGGCAGTAATTTTTGAGCTAGAATATTAGAAATGCGCAGAAGAGTACGCTTCTTAGATTCCAGATAGAGTGTACAAATGACACGTGGAGTCTACATAGATCAGGCATTAAAAGGAGAACACAGGGTCTGGAGCACTAGAACACGTGGGAGTATGTTGTCCATGAAACTACCAAGTTCGAAGAGACCAGAACACGAAGGACTGAGCAGGCCATGTTATGGAAGTCGGTATTTACTTTGACAGCATGAGACTTCACTGAGTTTTTACAAATAATCTACATTTACATTTGTACAAGGTACTCTATCTTCAGAGTAGAAAATGGGACAGGTGCATGGCCGATAATGCTCTATGTGTACATGCTGCTTCTGTGCTTTCCACCTGTTGCTACTGTTACCACAATGATAACAATAACCATAATACTATTCACTAAGCTCTTAAAGCAAGTTTATATGGTTAAGAACTATTTTGTTTTAATTTTGCAATAGGAAAAAATAAGGCTTAGAAAAGTTAGGCAAATTATGAAGAGTAAACACAATTAGTTAAGCAACTAAACACTGAACCCAATTCTTCAATTCAGAATCCCAGTTTTTGTCTTTTTTTAAAGATTTTATTTATTTATTTGGGAGAGAGAGTGAATGAGAGAACACATGGGAAGGGGCAGAGGGAGAGGGAAAGCAGGGTCCCTGCTGAGCAAGGAGCTCAATATGGGGCTCAATCCTGGGACCCTGAGATCATGACCTGACCTGAAGGCAGATGCGTAACCAACTGAGCCACCCAGACACCCGAAGAATCTCCAAACACCATATTCCTTTTGTAACTTGCTCTGATCAGCTGAGTTGGGCTCAGGGGGTCCTCGCCTCATAACCTGAGGAGGGTTGCTGCTCTTCTGGAGAGGGAATGCCTCCTTGCTCTACTGGTTGGATGCAACTTCTTTGAACTTCTCTCTTTTTTTCGGAAACAACTCAGGTTAAGAATTTTTCATATTTCTTTACCCCTTATATCCAGTAGGACTATTAAAGTTAAGAGTTCTGCCCTTCCGGTGGCTACCAGTTATTCCATGTTACTAAAGTCAATGGCAAATCTCAGCCCACATTTTGTGTGTTCCCTCAGCAGCATTTAACACAGTTGATCTCTCCCTTCTTAAAACATTTCGCATGTTCAATACATCACACTCTACACTTTTACATCATTTGCCATTCTTTCTCATTCTCCTTGACTGAATCCTCTACCTCTTTCCCAAAACAAAGCATTATAAGGCCTCAAGTCTTGGTCTTTAAATCACCACTGAGTCTTTAAGTGAAATCTTTCAGTCTTATTGTTTAAATAACATCAATTCAATGAATCCCACACAGATAAATCCCTGCCTTCACTTCTTTCATTACTCTAGAGTCATATATCCAGTTTTCTACTCAGTGTCTCCATTTGGACATCTCTAATTCAACATGCCCACGTGACTATTCCTCACTGCAAATCTGTTTCTCCTCTAGTTTTGTTTTGTGGTTGTTGCTGTTTTGTTTTTATCAGAAGATGAATGTTTAGATCAAAACATGAAATTTTCCTCAATTAAAAGAAAAATCACACCCCATAAACAATTCATCAGGAAAGACAGAATTTACCACCAAAAGTATGTTGAATCTGACCACCTCTCACCACTTTAATCTTTATTGTCCAGTCTCATACGACATACAGAAATGATGGAATACCAATACATCCTTTTTTTTAACTGACCTAATCCCTCTAAGAGAAGCCTCTGTCCCCTAAGAGCTGCCTCCACCGTAAGTCATGACCATTTACTATTGAGTTTTCACTCAGCTATCAAAGTGAACCTCTTAAAATATTCATAAGATCATAGGGCTCCCATCTCTCTAATCTCCAATGGCTACTCGAACTGAGCAGAACAAAATCCAAATTCTTTTCATAGACTCAGTGTCATACATTGTCTGGCCTCTGATT
>CM052808.1:70781682-70812289 GCA_028533885.1 Nasua narica
CAGGTGCCCCTGTTTTGTTAAACTTTTAAAACAGCTCATTCTTAAGTATAATGCTAGATCATGTGAAAACAACCCATATATTAGACTAACCATAATATCCTGTTCTGTAGTTTGTCTTATTTATTTTTACATCTGTTATATGCCTAAGCACATAAGTCATACTTTTAGTTTGATGTAGTTAATTAATTACTTTCTAGCAGAGAAAGAGTGGTCATTTATAGGTAATCTCTTATCCTAAATCTTCATATGTTAAATTTTTTGAGGAGGTGATCTCTTTGTTAAAATATCCTTTTACTCTTTGTTAAAAATTTGTAATATCCCATTTCCATTTTCACTGAAATGACTCAAATTAACCAAAGAAACATGCTTTAAAATAATGTAGATCATAAAACTGTGTGCGCAGAGCAGATGCCTAATAGAATGCTTATCCTTACATTTTATGTTAGATCGGTGGCCAATTATATTTGGTCTTCAGTTTAATGGAGTCAATCCCAAGCAGAACAAGAGGTCTAAATGAACCACTGAGATGTGCTGTGCTTCATAAGATAACTCTTTAGCTGACAGAGGTTTCATTCATTGAATCATGTAAATGGATTTTCTATTTACTCCTCAAATATCTCAGAAAATTGACGCTTAAAGGGTCAATAATATAAACATGGGACTTTTTAAATAGAAAGAATGGGTAACTGAGTCATGCTTTTAGGAATTCAATACCTCTTACATTCATACTTCTGAGATTTTTATTGATCAACTAATGGTGAGGATTATCAATTTATATTTGTGTAGAATTATTACATAATGGTTTTTCCTGTATTCTGAGCAGATAGTTTTGGACTACCTAGGGAAAGGGTTCCCTATACTTATCTGATGTACAAGTCCCTAACTACATAGATGTTGGAGTGCTATTATCAGGCCTGTCTCAATATTGCCACTAATAATGAGGTTTTGGAAATTTATCTAACTAGGCTCAGTTTTTCTCTTTTGAAAAGAAAAGGGTTGGACTAAATTGTATAGAATGTTTGTCTGCTTCTATGTTGTTTCAATGTCTAAGGGAAGCCTCTGGCACAGTGGCTATAAGCAAGCTTCTCTGTGGTGGTTTAATCCAATGGTGAAATACCTACTTCAATTTGACATTTGTGTTTTAAAATTGTTAGGGGAAAAAAATCTCAGTCATCTTCTAGAAAATTCATACCATAATATGTTCAAGTCAAGCATCTAGACTATTCTCATCACACAATAGCTGGAAGATTTCATCTCATTCCCAGTATGTGTAAGAGCCACCACCTATTGGAGGCTCATTGTATTGATTTTGCTCATCCTTTAAGAAGTACAAAAAGGTTTTTTGGATAAATGATATTTTTCTTAGATAAATGACCAGTTCCACCAAGAATGTAAACATAACAATCTAAAATTTTCACAGATGTTCCTGAAGTTAAATTCTATCTTCTTGCTCATTTGGGGATTCAGAAATAAATATACAACATTTTAAATATCAAAAGGCATCTACTTTCTACCGTTAAGGGATGATAAATTTATTAATATTTATTCATAACATTATTTTGGGTGGTGATATAGTAGAGATATTGGAAAAGATATCAGTAACTTGAATTGATTTCTCGTAAGTATGTAAATGGGTCTTAATGAAGTTTATTTTGCTTCACTTACATGAAGAGAATCCACGTTTTAAATGCAAAGGTATCCATTTAGGTTTTGAGCACAAGCTGGTCCCTGAAATGAATGTTATAGCTTTTTCTCCTGATTTTCAGTTCAACAGAGTGTGTCCTGATGGTAGTTCCAATTTGCTATTGAGCATAAATTAAATATGTATTAATCAGTTAACATGCAAACACACTCAAATATTTAGATGCAATGTCCTTCAATGTTTATATTTAAACAACGATCTCTTTAGCAATCCCTGATAGTTCCCCCACCGCAGGGAGCAATAAAACCGTACAGATGGCTTAGTTTTGTATATGGGCTTTAAATAAGCAATGTGTCTTTCTTTTCTTTAAAAAAAATCAGCTAGGATTTATTGATTGCTCATTATGTGCCTAGGGGCGAGACTAAATTTTTATATTGAGAACTGTGGGAATAACTTTTCTACTTATAGAAGTGAAATAACTTCCTCTTATATTCTAAAACTCAATCCTTCCAATTGATTAGCAACGTTGGTTAAAGTATAAAATGGCTCAAAAGATTTTAATTTTTCCTGGTAAAGAATCAGAATATATGACCCATTTGGAAAATGAAGAAGCTGTGGAATTGGTAATCTATCCACCAGACTTTGAATGATTCTTATTATCTCTGCTTCTTCTGAGATTCCATGTGTATGAGCATCTCACTGGAAAGCGACTTCCATGCAGATTTAGGTATATTTTTTTCCTCCAGATGAAATTATAGGTGTTCCCCCACTTTTCAAAAGTTCACATTACTCTACTTCAGTTTTACAAGACCGAAGACAGTGCCTGTGTTTGCGATATGAAAGAAATCTGAAGAGTAAGTAAAAAGACAAAAAGGGAAAATTGTTTGGCAGGGAGCCCATACAGAGACCATGCTCCCCCGAGCAGTGAGAGTGGCGCAGCCCAACTCCCTCCTCAGGAATTACACTTGGCATCTCAGCTTCCAGCCCCCAGACCTGGACTGTGTCTGTGAGCCTCTGGGCTTTATTTCAAACTTGCTTAGTGCATCCATTAGCAAGAGCTATCTTAAAACAGCAAACATTCTCCATATAAGTTAATGCTCATTGGTTTTTTGCTTTCTGCCATTTCAGCTTATGAAAGGTTTCAAAGAAGATGCTACTTTCAGAGAGTGGAGGAAGCCTATTCTGAGCTGTGGAGATTAAGTCTAAGCTAAAGATGCTGGTTCACTCTGTGATCTCGCACAAAAAGAAGAGAAGCAATGGAAAGTAGCTAAAGAAAGAAATGTATAATGTCTTCTCTGTCTAGGTAAGAGTCTAGACAACCCGGTAGACATTGACAGACTGGAGATCCACATTATACTACGACAAAACGTTCAGTTGAACTGCCCCCCGCGGTAATTTGGATGGCCTACTCAGTATCACTGATGGCCTTGCAGTGACATCAGCGGTGACAGCTCAGCCCAAATCCCAAAGGATAACACACAAGTTTAAAGCTTAGAACTGAATGTTGGCTTCTTTGACTCCCCTTATAAAGGTGTTGAAAGAAAGACCTGCGTTTAGAAAACTTCTGGCCAGATTGAAAGCCAAGGTGGAGGGGGGCGTAGCGGAATGAGAATATAAAGAGCCCTAGTAATGAAGGCCTTAAAGTTGGTAATGCCAAAATAGATGATACTTTTAAAAACTCTAGAAGACAAAACCTAGCCTAATCACTCAGTTGAATAAAGTGATTCTGGGAAAATGTTATAACATAAACAGAATGTCATAACCAATGAATTTACCCAGTTTAGTGAAACAACTCAAAGAATTATAGGTCAGAATTATAAGGTTGGGATAGGCTTGAATTAAGAAGTCAGAGACAGAATACCAAAAACCAAAGAAAAAAACGAAGCCTATTTTCCAAATATATAAAAAAAACTCTGGATATTATTGGCAGATGGAAACAAATAATCTTATACAATTCAAACTCAATGTATATTTGGAAGGAACTAAATTGTCAAAAACCCCACTAGCCTGGATTTTTTTAAAGGCCTCTGAAACTTTAACTTTATACATTCTCTAAGAACCCATCCTTTCCCTGGCAGGAGATAGCTAAGATAGATGTATGGCTTCCTCAGAAGGGCTTAATCCCAAATGTATACTTCAGATGTGGAATAAATCATGAAAGATCAGAAGGAATGTACACAGCACAGAAAGCTGCTATAGAGAAAAACAGGCAAGAATAGGGCAATATTATTAGCTAGCCCCTTCCTGGCCACAGCAGGAAAACTTGTCGATCCATTATTTTCAGGATTATTGTAATGCTGTGGAAAAGGAACTTGTTTTATTCAATTCTCTCACTTTCTGAAGATAGAACTATACATTATTTATAGATCCTGAACTTTAAGCAGAATTTGGTAACTGAGAGTGACTTTGTATTCTCTCTCCAAAAAGAGGTTAATTTTATTCTCTTTGCAGGACATTAACAAAAGAGTGCCCTATATCCAGAGATACAGCAAGGGATCACCAAATCCTGTGGTCTTCTATATTTCTTAGACTCCCTGGTGATTAGGTATGAACAATATACTAGGGTTCCGGCCAATGGGATATAAGTGAAAGTGAAGGAAGGCACTTTACAACATAGTTCCCAAACCTATCTTTCAGAATCCTGCTGTTCCCTCTTATCTGGCTACACATCCCAGGGGGAATCTATGCAAGACTCAAGGTCCTATCCAGTCCTATTTAAACGAGATGTGAGCAAGAAATAAAATTTTATTAGTTTACTGTGTTAAGAATTCAGGTGTATTTATTATCAAACACAGGCTAGACTGTCTCTTGTCTTCTACTGTTGCTCTTGAAATAACTTTATACTCTCAATTCTTTTAAAATACTCCATGTTGGGGGTGGTTGCTCATTTTAAAGTTATTTTCTGTTTGGTTTCTTAGGTTTTATAAGTCGTGAATTTATTTCTATTAGTTTTTATTGAACATATTGCAATTCTTGCATCTGAGAATTGGTGTCTTTAATCTCCACATTCTATGACTCAAATATTATTTCTGCCTCATTTTTGCTCCCCTTTCCCTGAGAATCCTTTAAAACACATGCTAGCATTCCACATCACTCTTTTTCTCCCCATCTTTTGTCTCTATGCCACTTTATAGACTTTTTCCTACTTGTCTTTCAATGTGTCAGTTGTCTTCTGCCCTGTTTAATTTGCTACTTAATTTATCCTTTGATTTCTTAATTTGTTATTGTATTTGTCTCCTCTGGAAATTATTTTTTTCTTCAAATGTGCCTCTTTGACTTTAGAGTTTCTAGATTATTGCTGAGGTTTTCAGATTTGATTTTAGCTTTTTTATTATTATTATTCTTGGTCATTTTGTCATATGTCTGTTCCTGATTATCTTTGATTTACATTAGACGTTGTTTTTAAGAAAAATGGATACAAATAACAAGAGTTCTCAGATAATATTCTATTCCTCAAAAGAGTACTTTGGTTACTTTCACTGCATCCCCTTGAGTGCTGACAGTACAGGACTTTGAACTTCACTGGTAAATCATAAAGGCAAACTACAGCTCCAGAGAGAACAGCTCTTCTGACCCTCTAACCACCATTTTAGGAGCTCAGCCTGAGTGTGGGCTAGATTACCTAGTTTCCTACTCTTATGGGCTAGTTGATGGTTACTTGATTTCTAAGCTCTGATGCAAGGAACTGATGTGGCTTCAACTCTTGGGGAAAAAATTGTTGAAGTCACAAAACCAAGCAGAGAATGTAGGCAGTATCCTGAGACATAACACACTTAATTCCTTTCTATTATTTCCCACAATTATTTAGTGAGGAGAAACTGAATCTAACATCAGATCCAACCACACCACAATTAAATCTATATCTTAATTATAATTTTGTGTGTTTATATGATAACTACTATGTCCTGGGGTGAATATTTAATTTTAAACTATGCCTTTCTGTTAAATTTTAAAGGACAAGTTATATACCTATATATTTTTTTACACATACACCTAAGTAATTCATTAATTGAAATTGGTGTGTGCAAAGAAAGATGGTGCCTTGTCAAGGCAGACAAGGTAAGAAGCATGCCTCGCAATATGGTGATAAAATATGGCTAGTTCTCTTTTGATGATCTAAAATCATCTACATCACTCATTTCAGCGAACCTTTATTTCCTCTCCCTATTTTCTGTTTTTATACTTCCGCAGTTCTCCTCCCCTTAGGGTCTCAGATTCTTCCTTCCATGTACCAAAATTTACTTGCTCAGAGGAAGTAATCAGAATCATTTTTAACATAAAATCTGGCCAATGAATACTATACAGTTATAAAATTATCTCTAGGGAAAAATAATTTTACATTCTTAATCATTTAAGGCTTTATACATTATATTGGGAGCATAGTTGTCACGGGAAAAGGGAGGTAAAAGTGTTAGGCACTTTTTTACAACCCATAAAATACTCCAGTGAAGACCTGTTTCCGCCGATTTTAAACCTAAAAATCAGAATTAAGTTACAAAAATTTCATTATCAGAAAAAGATGCCACTAGCCAGCAGAGGAACTCAAGAAAGAGAGCCTTTTTTGATGGTGTTTACTGTCAACTGCTTAAACTTTCCTCCTTTCAAGAATTTATTTGGGAGAGATTGTCGGCTTTACTCTGGGATCTTCCTCTCTAACCAAAGAGAAATTTGAAATATTGAAAATAATTGTCATTTTGAAAGGTAAAATGTTAAATATGTATCTAGAGGGCATTACAGCTGTTAAAAATGTTGATATAACATCTGCAAGGACAGCAAGCAATGGTTTACATTTTCAATTCAAATGCATGGAAAGAAAATAAAAAAAAAGGTGTGTTCATAAGTCTTGTGAAAGCAGAGAACTTGTGTCCTGCCTGGCAGAGAGAATACTTTTAAAAGTCCCCAGAAGTGTTAACTGAATGTGATGTCAAACTGTCAGCAACTGCTTTCAAAAAATAAATTATCTCTAATACCTTGTGTATTTTTTCACACCTTCTATTCCCCTGTTACCAATTAGTTAATACTCACTTTGACAGAGAGATGATGATTCTCAATAATGTAGGACTTCAGATATAGCATGAATAACTTTAATAATGCTCTTACAGGAGAAAATCTCTCATAAAGCCTCACTATATCAAATCCTAATTTAGAGAAATGCAGCAACAAGCTGCAAAGTGCTCTCAAGTTAATGTGCAAATGTTTATTGGATTCTCATTTCTCGTCAGTTTCATGTTTCACTGATGTTTCTATCCTCTCCTAGGGACACATTTCCTAAAGGAATTTATATTGTTTTTATTGATCGCCATAGAAAATTAAAGTTATATTCAGAAAGAATAAAATATATCATTCTTGAATTACTAAACAGTCTGTGCTATGATACACATGAGAAGCATAGTTATCAGAAAACGAGGTCACATTTTAATGTGTCTGAAAGAAGTATTTATATGAAGAGGTTGGGGATGTGGGCCAGGGGATAATAAAAATTATATATGAGTCAAGTAAACAAGCTCAAGAACTTTCAGACTAAATAGCAAGGCAACTGTGTCTTAGGTAGCAGGTAAGAAAAAATTCAGGTTGTTTCAGAGAACCTGGATGATTCTAAGGTATTACACTATAGTCAAAATGAATTTGCTATTATCAGAATCAAATCTTAGCAAAACTCCAAGTTTATGAACTTTTACTTTTGTGATACTCTACCTCCCCTTCCACTGGCTTTTCTTCTTCACTGACCTCTATCCCCCAGCCCCAGGTCATCATGGTACTCTTGGGACCCTAAGGACACTGACTGTGGGGCACCTGTGCCTGCCTCTTTTCTGTCCTCCCTCCCTTTCCTACATCTTCTTCCAGTAAGATATTATTAAGTTCCAGAATCCACTACTTTCTCATTTGTCAGGACCATGAGAGCTTTTGATATAAAATGAGGCTCTCCCTATTTCATGATAAATACATAGCAAATGTTGGGAAGAAATACACAAATTATTTCTCTCAATTCTTTGCTTCCCATGCAGGCACAGCTGGCTGAGTGATCTTATTAAAATCGAAGTCAAATTATATCCATTCTTTGATCACAACTCTCCAATGGATTTCTATCTTAATCAGATTCAAAACTAATGTCCTTGCAATATTAAGATGATCTACAAGACCCAACACAATCTGCAGTTGGACAACGAGTCTCCTCCGCCCACTCTGCTTGTACTCTGTGAGTTTTCATCCTTTTCATCATTTCCAGAAACACTGTTTTCCTTGGTGTCCCTAACACTTTGGGACACTTCTGGGTCAGAGCCTCTGGACTTACCCTTCCTTTTTCCTGGAATACTATTTATCAGTGATCTTCATGGATGAGCCCCTGACCTTCTTTAGGCTTTGTCCTAAATGTCATCTTTTTAAAAGAGCCCTTTTCCTGGTCATGCTATAGAATTACATTTCCTGGTTTCCTTTCTCCATTTTCCCCCCCTTAAATCTCAATGCTATCCAGCACATTATATATGTGACTTATTATTCTTATTTTTCTCTATCTTCTCATTAGCAAATAAGCACCATGACTAGAGACTTTTACCTATTTTGCATAAAACAGTGTCTAAATGACACTTGGTACATAATATACAAAAGAAAATGCTCATAGCAAGTAAATGGATATATCCCAAAAGGTGGGCATTAAAAACTAAACCTGTACAGACTGAGGCACAAAAAAATTGCTCAGGTCCAAGAATTAAACCTATATCTTTCTGGGTTTTATAGCAAAGCAATTTAACAGTTTTTAAATCAGTGAGACTTTGTCATTTAACACTGGCTTTCTTGCAGCAATTTTTCATCAAAAGCATTCTGTGTTACAGTTAAAGTTTCAGTTGCCATGCCAAACTGTTAAAAATCATTTTGATCTTTTCCCTCAAATCTCACAAATAGAGGGCACTTTTCTAATGAAACCAGGGCTCAGATGTGTTTATATCATCAAGATATTAAAAGCCCATATAAAGGCCCAACATGGAATAAGCTGTCTTTTCATCTGTCCTTATACGTAAAAAGCCAAACAACCTGAAAATCAAGAAGCTTTCATTGAACTTTCTGAAAACTGAGGTCACAGGACAAACCACCACCCTGAAATCTGAAGAAACAATAAATCCAGTGTCAAGCCCAGATCAGCTTACCTGGGGCAGAAACCACTGGGCCATAAACTGATAGGAACCATTAAATGCTAATTTTGGCAAATTGCTAGAGCCTAAGTGTGAACTAGCCTGAGAACAGAACCTCAGAGCCACAGTTTTCAGTCAGGCTCCACATTTTACAGATTTTACTTTTAAGGAACCCCACTGAGTTCTCGTAACAAGAGATAGGAAAGATCCTCTGGTGGCTGTGGCAGCAGAAGAGAAATAGTTACCATCATGAAATACACCAAGAGTCTTCTCCATTACTAGGGCCTGCTCTCCAAGGGGGAAACAATTGCCAGAGTCTTACCTCAGGAGAGAGAGGGGACATTTCTCTGACTCCACTCCCTTCTAGACTTCCTGTCTCATATAAAGGTGAAAAAAAAATCTAAGATACATCTGTGAAGGCCACAACTGAGGAATTTAGACCAACTGAAACACTGAGATTTAGTCATAATTTGTAAGATAAATAACCCTACATCTTTCTAGCACATCAGCAGGACTCTAGGATAATAAGAATAGATTACAGCTGTAAAAGCTGTAAAATGCAGATTCTATTTAAGGAGTTTTTAGGGAGACACAAAGAGACACAAAAACAAGACCACAAGAAGAAACTGAAGCCTCTGACCCGAGAACTGTAGCAAACATTAAACACAGCCCAACTCTACCCGATCAACATAAAACCTCACACATAAAACCTCCCATTTACTACTGCCCTATGCACCATGTCTATCTTTCAACAACAACACAAAACTATGAGGCCAGGCTATAAAAGGCAAGAACACAGTCTTAAAAGACAAAGTAAGCATGAAAACCAGATTCAGATATGACACAGATTTTGGAATTCTTATACAGGAAATTTAAAATAACTATGACTAATATACTAAGGCATTAATAGAAAAAGTACACAGCATGCAAGGACAGATGGGCCACACAAAGCAGAGAGGTAAAAACTAAGAATCAAGAGGAATTACTGAAAATTGCACACACTGCAGGCACGAAGAATGCCTTTAATGAGCCCATTGGTAAACTAGATTCAGCCAAGAAAAGAATCGGTGAACATGAAGAAATGTCAACAGAGACTTTCAGAACTGAAATGCAAAGCAAGAGAAGAATGGAAAAAAAAAATCAAAAAACAAGACAAAAAAATAAATAAATAACCAAGAACTGTGGCATAATCTGAAAAGATGTAACATATGCATAACTGGAATAATGGAAGAAGAAGAAAGAGGATAGAGTAGAAAAAAATATTTGAAGTAATAATGGTTGAAAATATCCTCAGATCAATGACACACACCAACCCATAGATCCAGGAAGTATGAGTACACAAAGCAGATTAAATAAAAAAAAAAAGGTGCACACAGACATATTCAAACTACACAAACCAAAGAGACAATGAGTTCTGGAGAAAACAGAAGAAAAAAACTACCTTACTGATGCAGAAACAGTTACAAGTATTACAGAAGATTCTATGTCAGAAACCATGCAAGCAAGAAGAAAGCGAAGAATTTAAAGCACTTAAAGAAAATAATAAATCCCTAGAATCCTATATTAAGTGAAATTATCCTTTAAAAGTGAAAGGGAAATGGGAATTCTCCCCCAAAAAACATAAATTTGGGGAATTAATCACAACAAAACTGCCTTGTAAGAACTGCTAAAAGATATTTAAGCAGAAGAAAAATAAGGTAGTTGAGGAACTTGGATCTCCACTTAGGAAATATATTAGAGATAGAAAATGAAATAAAATGAATTTTTTATTCTTAATTGATCTAGCAAATAACTGTAAAATATTAGTAACAATGTATGGGATGATAATAGCATGTGGATGACTGGAATAAATAGCAGCAATATTATAAAGAGAGAAATTGGGAATAATACGTTATAAATGATCTAGACTACAGTTGAGGCAGATACTGTATTTGAAGGTGGACTTTGATTCATGAACAATATGCATTGCAAACTTCAGGGAGCCAGTAAAATTAAAAAAAAAATCTGTAGTTGCAATGCTAATAAAGGAATCACATAAAAACACTCAAAACCAGTGAAGGCAGAATAAAGGAGAAAAGGAGACGTGAAATACAAGTACAACTAATAGTTACAAACAGGTGGATGTTAATCCAACTATATCAATAAGCACTATAAATGTGAATGGTTTAAAGATACCAATTAAGATGACGTATGTCGGAGTGGATAAAACAAACAAAAAATGAGCCCAACTATATACGGTTTCAAAGAAACCACTTCATTATATAAAGAACCCATTTAAGGGATTCCATTTGGTCCTCAACAAATGCCAATGAGTCCAGCTTAAGTGCCAGGCCAACCATTGTGTTAGCATCAAGGATAAAATCGGGTGAAAATGCACCATTGTCCTTGTAAAGATCTCATGGTTCCAATCTTTCCTGTGATCAAGATATCTTATGGACTAAATGTTTGTGCACCTGCCAAATTCATATGTTGAATGAATATGACACTAACCCCCAATATGACACTCTTTGGAGATGGAGGCTGTGAAGCAGTAATAAAGGTTAAATAAGGCCATAAGGGTATGTCCCTAATCTGACAGGGCTGGTGCTCTGAGAAGAGGAAAAGAGTTCTTACTCTCTGCTACGTGAGGACGTGGCGAGCCCTCAACTAGACACCACATTGCCTGTCGCCTTATCTTGGACTTCCCAGTTTCAAAAACTGTGAGCTTCCTAAGACCTCCCCCACTTGCCAAATAACCCCTACTATAAACTAGCCTATCTGTAGCTTGTCTATTCTTCCCTATAAATACCTATCTGTGACACAACCTCTCTGCCAGGCACCGATCTTGGGATCTGGGGTATTTTACCCATTGTAATAGGATAAGTAAAATCAATCTTGCTTTTCCAGTTTTTATCACTGACTATGCCATACTGATCAAGGATTAACCTGCTTTTTTACAATAAAGGCAGTTCATACTATAAAGAAATCCATACCATTGAAGGCTCAATGCACCTTTAAGGTACATTTATATAGATAGGTACATCTTCACTAATTCTTTATTTTTTGTTGTATTATATCTAGGAATATTTTAAAAATGAGACTATAGCTCATTTGTATTATTATCATTTGTATAGCTCATTTATATTATTATATGTATTATTATTATTATTATTATTATTATTATGTGGGTAATTAGATTATGCTCAAGTTTTTCCCAGGCAAAACTGAAATGTTTACTTATAAATGTCTCCATATGCATATGTATTAGTTTCCCCTATTTTGTATTAAAATATCTTACTTCAAGTGCTTTGCATGAGATTACCCATTTTATCCTAATATTTTTATGATGGGTGCCAATATTATTCCAGTTTTACACAAAAGATTATGCAATTTGACCAAAGAGAAACTATTTTCAGTGAGCAGGATGATGCATTTTCAATTGTGTTATATAACACCAAATTGCTTTCCAAAGTGGCTGACCCATTTTATTTGTTCACCAGCAGTTTTGGAATGCCCTTTCCTCACATCCTCATCAATAATTGATAATGTCAGACTTTTGAATTTTTGCAACGATGAGTGAGAAATAATATTTGTTTCTATTTAATTTATTCTGACTAGTGGTGATTTTCCCTTTGCTTTCTTTTTGTAGATTGTTTAATATTGTTCTTAGCCAAGTTTCTTACTTACTCATTTAAATTTTTCCTCATTGATTTGCAGGCACCCTGAAATATTCCAACATATTGATGTTTTCTCCAAAAAGATAGGCAGTATTTATCATCTTGTTCATTTCTTTGTTTACATCAAAAGTTTTTAATTTGGATGTTGTCAAATGGATTACTGTTCAGTTTTAAAATTCTGATATTTATATATATCTTAAGAAAATTATCTTTTCCAAGTTCATAAATATAATTTGTTAGGATTTAGATATGATGCTAAATTATATCTATTTGACCTACCTCTGAGCTCAGAACAAATTAATAAAAAAATAAGTATGATTTGGAAAGAGGAAGGTTGCCAGAATAATCCACTTATAGGCATAGTTGTTGTGCACTTGTGTTTTCACAGGAGCACAAGTTTCTACCTTAAGGTAGCCACCAGATGGAGTGTTTGAGATTGTAGCACAAACAACTCATGCTAATTAAGCTTCAATTATAGGCAAAGAAGGCAAAAGAGAGCAGGGTTGGGTACTAACACAAATATTTTTGCCAAATAGAAGGGCAAAGCATAATTAAATTATCCTGCTGTAATTTTATTTCCAAAATATGTCTTTTTTACAATATTGAACAAATTTCCTTCTATTATTAATTTGCTAAGATTTTATCCAAGAATGAATACATGTATGAATTTTATTTTTATTAAGCATTGAAATGCAAATATATTTTCATTTATCCTACCAGTGTGGGAACTTATAGTATTTGATTTTTGAATGGTAAACCAAATTTGAATTGCCAGGAGAAATCCAACTTGGCACTGATCTTCCAGTTCATGAATTTGCTCTTCTATTTTAAAATGCTATTGTATATCTATATACACCTAGTCAGCTCCAAGTTTTAATTATAGCACTATTCAAGTTAAAAATCCCATTTCATATTTTTCATAGTATGGAGTTCTCTGACGCAATTCCTTATCATCTCATTGAATTTCTGGTTTATAAAAACCACATGCATTTTAGAAACTGTGCCTGATCATTCTGATTCATGGGCACATCACATGATTGGTTGTTTTCTATGTTTCCTGTCATAGAGCCTTATTTCCTGGTAAGGATGGTAATACTGGATTGAATGCTGGATATTATATATGAAAATTACTCTGGAAAATGGTACTAGAATGAATTTGTATTAGACTTTCATAAATCAAGGATGTATATTTCAATCTGTAGTGTAATCACTAAAAGAATAGCAAAAGATATAAAACTAACAAGCTAGGGTGGGGTCACAAAATGGAATATTAAAAAAAATTAAATATTCCTAAGCAAGGTCTCTCCTAATGTCATTCATATAAGGAGGAAGAACTGTTCACCTAGTCCTGATGAGATTTTAGAAAGAATAAAGTGCTCTAGTTGTCAACATTCTAATATTTTAAACTTCCATGTAGGAAGTAATTACTTTTTTTTCATTTTCCTATGCATTTATAACAAAATATCTAGTGTTTTGACAAAGTATGTAAAGTCACTGAATAACCATTGATGTTCCCATTGACCAGTAAGATCATTTTGCAGTTTTAGATCATAAGAGCATTTTCACAGTCCTGAACTACCATGCAGAATGAGGTCTAATCTGAGTCAACAAAAATTTGCCATACTTGCCACTGAAAATGAAAATAATTACGAGATAGGAGAGGTTCAAATCCACCTGTTTTTACGGTTTGCTCCATGAGGTATGATGCAGGTGAGTTAAGCATGACCACTGCATGGATTTGATTCAATGAGAAAGCATATATATATTTATTATCACATTAATTTATTTCTCAAAATAACCTAGCGACTCCATTAAATACTAGATTATTAGCCATGTTTTCAAAAATATGAATAAGGTGATAATTTAGAAAGACTTTCAACCTAGACAGCAAATTCCTACAGTGGTTTTAAATTCTGAACTATAATTTGATGCTTTGGTGACAATTCAAGCATATACTAATGCTATGAAACACTAATTTATTTATAGGTCTATTTATAATAAACATGTCTACAAGATTAGATTGGGCAACACTGTGGAAGGTCTTCAATGCCACCTTAGGAATATGTACTTATGTTGGAAAAAAATACCAGATTTATTACCAATGCCACTTTTAAGAATGTTAATAGCTAATACTTTATAGGACTTACTTTGAGTCAGGCACTCTTTTAAGGACTCCACACTTATTCATTTTAGTCTCACCTTCCCCAGGTATTATTATTATTATTCCCATATTACAGATAGGAAAACTGAGGCATATATAGACTAAATAATTTGATGAACCAGACATAGCTAGAAAGTGGCAATGCTAGAATTTAAACCCAGGCTGCCTGGTGCAGAGCATGGGGCACACTCTCTTTGTACCATGTCATACATTACACATCACAAATTATGCCATATCACTCCATATCCCCCTCTAGGACACTCTTCTTGGTCATCTTCAGAACATACCTTATGAGTCAACATTACAAGTAAAAGAAATTATGATAGCTGAAAAATAGTTATATTTTGTGTGAGTTTGGAGATTAAAATTTCATATTAAAACAACTGATCTGGTAAGACAGATGTATAATAATACAATGAGGAGAAGATAATTCTTGGACCTCAATTTTTAAATAATTATTCTTCAATAAAAATATTAGTGCTTTAAATATTTTAATATGTAAATGAAGAGAATTATATATTTTTTGCATTTTTATTCATTCTATTTTCATTCACATATTTTATCCATTTTTCTACTGGCCATTCTTATTTTTGCTTATATTTTCTTCCTGTCTCTTGATAAAGTGCTTGTCATTGAAAATATAATTCAAAAACAAGAGGAAAATTATATTACCTTTTGTTGGACTTAGAGTCTATTTATCCATAATTTATTTTACAATTTCGCCATGAGGATCAATGTGTATTTTCCTATCATTTCTAAAACAATGAAATATTCGTATTTTTTGTTTATAATACTAATGAATAGTCTGGTGTATTATTTCTCCATGGGCGGTAGCAATGTATCCTACAACCTCAGCATATAATAGATTATTTAAGAATAATTGTGGAAACTAACATATTTGTGAGACAAATAAGTATCTTTTTGATGTATCTTTTATATGGTGCCAAGTCTCTTCAGTGATTATGCAACTTAGCTACAGTTTGTAATGTACTATTATAACTTTTATAAATCAAAATAAGGTATTATTTAAGAATAAATAGGCATGAAATAAAATACAGGAAATAGATGGAAGGAATCGCAGCAAAGATAAGGGTGATTCACTCTGGCATGGGAGTTCTAGAAAGGACAGAGTTTGAAATGGAACTTCAGCTATTCCTGTACATATTTTAAATTTTAAATACTAAAGCATAAAGCCTGCTAAATTTGGCTGACATGGATATGTTTGTTACATGATTTTTTTTTGATCATTTCCTCACCCTTTTACAGTTTTTTCCCCACTCAGAACTCATGGAAAAAAAAATGCATTGTCAGCGGTGGACAACTATAATATAGAAGTTATTTGATAAGTAGACGGTTTTCATTTTTTTTTAGACGGTTTTCATTTTTATATTATTTCCCATTCCATGTACATAGTGACCAAGAACATTAAGCATGGAAGGATTTATTTTAAATGGTAACCTGCTCATTGCTTGAAATGCCACACCTCTCTTCCTAGGTTATGCTTAAAAGGCATATAACTTAGCATATTGTTTTTCTGTACCTAAAAATTTGAAAAGTAGAGTTTGTGGTGGTGAATTTTATATACCAATTTGGGTAAGCCATGAAATCCACAAAGTAGGTCAAACATCAGTGGGGGTATGGCTGTAAAGGCGCTTTAGATGGAATTAACATTTAAAGTAAACCCTCAGTCAAAAGATTACTTTCCATAATGAGGATGGGACTCAGCCAATCAGTTGAAAGCCTTAACTGAAAACAGAGAGAAATGTGAGGAAGAGACAGCCTTCAGATTGCAAATTTGTGCTGTAGTCTCACTACGTATGCCCTGGGTCTCCAGCTGGTCAGTCTTCACAATCCTGAGTCAATTACTTAAAATAAAATTCTGCCCACAGATACATAGATGCATAGATTTAGACAGATAGATACCCATATACTCTATTAGCTCTGCTTCTCTGACAAACCCTGGCTAATATGTGGTTTCATTAAATTTTTGACATTTACATTTAAAAACATTTAAAGCACTGGAATTTGGCCATAACTTGCCTTAAGTTTCATCCCACTGCATTATTTTGAATACAGCTCTACAGACAGAATTAAGCTTCTAAAATATGTTCTTTTCTAGGTGCTGTGTCCCAACTTACTCAAAAGCATATAACACATGGAAAAATATCTGTGACAATTACGAAATTCAGACTAACATCAAAGAAAATACACCTTGATTCTCTATCATCTCCACTTTCTACAGTCCAGTTAAGCAAAATGAAACACCTACTCACTTTTACATAAAAACCATATTAGATTAGTTGACCTGTGATTCAAGCATTGGCAAACTAGAAAGATGCAGGAATGTATTTAAGAGGGCAGATTTCTCCTTTAATTTTCAAACAGATTTATTTTTCAAAAGATCCTAGCTTGTCATTATTTTCATTTGTTGAGTACACATCACATTTTCTATCTAAACAAGTATCGTAATCATTCAATATGAAAAAATGAGACACTCCCACTGCCTTCCAAAATTAGAAAAAATGAAGCCCTCGAGTAAAACCCTGCTGCCTAATCACACATTCTCTGATAGACGGGCCAGTGTCATTCCTGGATTATAGATGTTAATGAGCCGTTTAGAATAGCTCACTTGAACTAAGACTCACAACAGGCCAATTTTTTTTTTTTTAGCCTGTGTTAAAGGTTACTGGATTGTGCAGTAATCTGATTTTTTTCCATTATACATTATTTAGATTTTTCATAATACAGAAAATAGTGTATGTTATGCCTATACACATTTGAAGACAATCCAGGAAGATTATGCTTCCATTTTCATTGATGATACACTTTATTTTTTCAGAAACAAAAGGTGAGGAACTAGCCTACTACAGAGGTTCAAAATGGACAGATTTAAGAACTTACAAATATACTTTTTTTTGGCTACTCTCCTTTCCTTAGTCTTTTCTTCCTACTCTTCCTATATTGTTCTCTTGTCTGTCTCATCCTTCCTTTTTCCTTGCTAAGACATTGTTAATTCTGGCATAGAACAAATAGCCTTCATGTCTTTTTTTTTTTTAAGCCAATGTTCTATAATTCTATTTATGTGTGCTCAAGTATTCATCCCCCACAAGCAATTACATTACAAGTGCCATGTCAGCAGAAAGTAATTACATGCTTTTACAGATTATTTGATAATTATTCCTTACATTACTAAGTACTTTCAATTATTAACATGTAATGTTTTTGGAATGCATGATACTAAAGCATTTGAATACATTGTTGAAGGAAAAAGAAATCTATATTGCAAAGCATTTGTACTTTATTTTCTCCATTTTCACATGAAAAAGCAATAAGGACATGTATAACTAATAGGATTTTCTGAAGACAAAATGACTGTTCAGTGAAAGTAAGTGGCCTTAGATTTCTCAAAGAGTAATATTAGCCACAGTCAGAAAATATGACATCATTTTTATTGATCGATTCTTTTGACAAATATTTATCAGATGTTTACCATTTGCTGGGAACAGTATTAAGTGCTAGGGGGACTTTGGGAAACAAAAATGAACTTGATTCCTGCTCTCATTATTATTTCAACCTGGTAGAAAAAAATAAAGCTTGATCAATAATCATATAATTAAAGTTGTGACTTTGATGTATACTATAAAGGGGTGCTACATGGTGTCAGATACAACATGGAGATCTGACCTAGTCTATGTGGAAAGGAAAAGGAGAAAATTGATCACTGATCCAATATTTGAAAGATGGAAAGGAAATGAATGTGCAAAGGGAATCCCAGGCAAAGACTTTGGTTCTGGAGAAAATGCAAGAAAGACATAGGGCAGGCTCATAGAAAAGGAGGTTGGATCTGACAGAAGATGCGAAATGCAAGAGAGGTTTGTCCATTGTGGGGCATGCTGAAGATTATGATTATGCACGAAAGACTAACAGAACATCTTTTCAGGGTTTGGAGCATGCTCGAAATAGGATCAGATTTGCAAGCATCTGGATAGAGATCTAGGAAGGAATTTAAGAAGCTATTCGAGCACTTCAGATAAGAGATAGTAAATTGGGATTAAGAATGTAATGGTAGAGAAGGAAACATGAAATTTTTCTGAGAGATACTTAAGAAGATAGGACTTGGTGAATTGGGAAAGGAGAAGTGCCAAGGATATCTCTTGTATTTCTGACATGTACAACTGAAAATGCAGCACTGTGAAAGACTGAGTTTTCAGTCAAGATCATTACTTCTGTAACTGTTTTTGAGGATTTTCAATTTGGGGGTACTTGATGCCTTCTCAAGCAGTTAGGTCAAATGAGTAGTTGAATTGTAAATGTAAATTCTGGGCCAGATTTTGATACTCGATAGGTGTTTATTGAATAAAGAAAGGATAGTGTGTGTGAATTACTCAAGCTTAATATTAAGCCAAGTCTCTAATTTTGATCTTATGGCCCTGTGCACCTTTCACTTTGCCATTTGCCCTCTTTTGATACTTTATTTCTGTGAGGAACTCTTAAGATACTATCACTTAGGCTCATTGATAGTTATCTCCATCTGGTGGTTTCTCAGAATAATAGATGATAATTTTTGGTGACTGACCTAAACCCGTTAGCTTTTGCGAGCATGGCTGCTAATGGCTCACAGAGCTGCCTTCTACAAAGTATTTCCCTTGACCAACTGAAGCCAACTCATCTGACAGGTCTCCCACACCTTGCATGCTGCCGTCAGTGACTAACTTTTATGGGAATAAATTAGGCTACCTTCTTTACCTCAAGCTGGGACAACTTTACAGTGTAATATATACTCCAGAGTTAATACATTTGATGTCATGGGCCAGCCTAAAGCAAGACAAAACCTGAATCTCATTCCTGTTCAGTCATTTCTGATTTTCTCATTCCTTTTCATCTTCTGTACTAGAAGAGCAACCTTCATGTCCCAACGTTGTGTTACAAGCACCCTCAAGCTGAGTGGCTCTTTAACAACAGCTTTTATTTTGTTTCCTAACTGAAGTTCGAGAAGGTTTGGTGGGGACAGTTTTATCTTTTCTATTCATCAGTGATTTGGATGACTAAAATTTCCTGAAGGCTGATTCACACTGATGCTGGCTAAACTCAAAGAGCTGCAAGCCAGAATAGAGATGTCCCTTAGACAGCTCTTGCCATCTCTGTGGTCCTGCAGCATGATCCCTTCAGCATGGTGATGTCAAAGTAGGCAGACTTCTTATGTGTTAGCTCAACACTCTGAAAGCATGGGTCACAACAGGAAGTGCCAGGCAGAAGTTCTAGCCCCACCTGGGTTAGCCTCAGAAGTTACGTAGAGTGCTCCTACTACATTGTCTTGGTTGAAGCAGTCATAAATCCATCAATCATCATAGTATACTAAAGAAGTTTGACCTGTTATAGGACCTAATCTGTTCTTAAGATTTGAAAAATGAAATTAGATCACATAATTATGATATACATAATACAACAAAATTCAGTAGTTTTGATCTCAAATAGATGCAACACATCATTTAGGGGACAAAAAAGGAGTGAAGGTAAAGGGCTTTTATTTTTCAAGCATCAAATTAAAGATAATATGTGGACTCAAATTGGCTCTTGGGGAACAATTTCATATCAATATGGAGAAAGAGGAAATGGAAAATAGGAGTTTCTTTAAAGCCCTGGAGTTATGCGAATTTGGGGTCAAAGCACATAAGTTTGAGTAATTATAGAAGAATATGAAGGAGGGGTGACTGGGTGGCTCAGGTGGTTAATCGTCTGCCTTCGGCTCAGGTCATGATCTTGGGATTCTGGGATCCAGTCCCTCATCTGGCTCCCTGCTCAGCAGTGAGCCTGCTTCTCCCTCTACTCTCTCTCTCTTTCAAATAAATAAATACATACATAAGTGCATGCATGCATACATAAATCTAAAAAAAAAAAAAAGAAGGTGAAAGAGGAAGGGTGAATAGTTGTGTTGATAAATCACAAGAGAGGCTGAATATCAAAAGAGAAAGACAATGCACTGCAGACTGACTCCTTTTCTCTAAGGCTTGTCATGGGATTTATTTGAGAGTAGAACTGAGCCAGAAGTGGAGAGTTCCATTGGTCTAGACTATCAAATTTATTTATGGAAGTACTAAGCACCGATGTTGGTTTGGATGTTTCATCATTTGAATTTATAAATGAGTTATTTATGAATTATCATCTGAGCCATATTTTGCTTTCTTGTATTTCACCGTTGTAAACCAAGTTATTTTCATACCAATGCACATGTAAGTAATCTTTCAGTTTTGCAATCTGGAGCAACACAAGTTGTTGATGTTAATTACTCCTCTGCCACCTGTGTTTTCAGCAAAAGGCTTTCCCAACTGACTTAGATTTAACTCTTTAGAGTTCAAACTTTTAGGTTTAGAACTTCTGAGATTTTTTTATATGTGAATAACTTTGTGAGCCATAAATAAAATATTAATTGATTCAAATGAAATTATTCTCAGTGCTCACTATGGGCTGTACCTACTATTGGGTACTTTATAAAAATGAATGCGATTGATTTTCTCATATGGACAAGGTGATGGACATCTGTCCCTGTTAATGAATAGAACCCTGAGATTCAGAAAAATTAAGTTGCTTTGAAGGGTCAAAGAGATGATAAGTTACACAAAAAGAAGTTTTAATATAACACTTATTATGCTGCTATTGCCATTTGAATTGAACAAATGTTCAAGAATTCCTGAAAAAAATGATTTGGAAATTCTAAACAACATTACTAAGGAAAAATAATTGGTTTTAATTAGAGTCTCAATATCTTTAATTATCTCCCTTCCCAATGAAAAAATTGTGTGTATATGTAATATGTATATATAATAAAATGTTATATACATATATATGAAATTTTCTCAATTTTTTATGTTTCTAAATAACAACTTAGTGTTTATAAGCAAAATGAGAACTTCAGGTTAATTTCTAATAGATTTTTAAAGTTGTTTCACCTTCAGTTGAAGTGAAAATTAATAGTGACTCTTTATATTTTAATTCCAATTTGTTCTGCCCTTCATACATTGTGAATCAATTATAATGCTATACCAAGCATTTAAATAAAGTATTAGAAGAAGCATGAAATTAACTCTTGTGAAATGTAATAAATTTGTGATTCAGAAATAATCATTCCCTAATTATTGTTTTGTAAATGCATATTAAACATGCAACATTATTTTGCTTTGTTCTTTCACTGACCTATAAGTTTATTCAACTCTCTAACCCAATACTTTATATAATTTTGTTTCAAAGAAAGGCTCTTAACTAGAATTACCGGGTGATATTAACAAAAAGAACTATACAATATCATATAATAATTTGTCATATATAATTCTTAAATAAGAGTTGGATATAGAACAATAGATTGATATTGTTTTGTATCTACATTGCAGACCAACCAGTTTCTTAGGCCAATTTTGAAAAGTGTCTTTGTTTTCTGCAAGAACATATTCTTTAACTCATCTATGATGGCATTTATAAAGGATAACTCTTAATTATGTACTTTGCCTCACTTTATTCATGATCTCTTAATCAAATGATGCCCGTGAATTGTGAAGTAGGTTACTTCCTTCTGGTCTGTTGAAACTCTTTTCCTAACATTTCCACTAAAGCTTTTTCCAATTGGGTAAAATGCCACAAATATCTAAATGAGACCCCTGGCTTTAGACTTAGACTTTTGCAATGTATCAACAGGGACTAGCCAAACAGTCAACAGATACTTAATGAGTGCCTAGTATAGGTCACTAGGTATTCATTTTAGGTGCTGGAGTTACAGCCTTGAGCAAACTAGCGGAAGAAGGGATGAGATACTAATCTGAATATAAACTCCTTCCAAACCCTAGCTGACCGCTAAATTGTGGGTGAACAGGGGAACTCCTGGGTCACAGGGAAAAGCACATCAAAACATAAGATGCTATTCTTGAAGGACAGAACTGAGTAAGACTTTCTTGGTTTTTTTTGTTTTGTTTTGTTTTCCCTGAATCCATTTATCAGACTACATGCAAATTAAACAGCAGAAAATGGAAGACTTTCTGGCATGGGGCGTTGGACGACAAATATTGAAGCAGACACAATGGCTGGAAATTTAGCTGGGAGAGCCCCAGAGAAACGGGAGCTACAGAGAAAGTTAAGTGCATAATTCGGAATATAAACTACCAAATCCTTCAGCACTAAACTGTGCAGGCCCAGGGGAGACCACCAGGGGGCTCCATATATAAAGTGGCAGCTGTAGGCTTTAAACCCGAGCAAAGATATCCCTGTACTGGAATATCCCAGTACGGCATACACAGGTCAGCATAAAATAACTACCCCCTAGAACAAAACTCAGAAATGGTTGATCCCCACCTTTAAAGGAGTGGTTAATATATGGAGGAAAGTGAGAATTGGGGATTCAGAAGACAATAGAGAAGTTATGGGGAAAGATAATATGTGAATAGCTAAAAGTTGATTTTTTTCTCCCAGAGGAGGAGAGCCACAAAATCTAAGATTTAGGGAGTACAGGTAGTAGAAAGAAACATAACAACTCTTCTGCATGTCTTTTCAGTTCTCTTTCCTCTTCTAGACTCCCTCCAACTACAGCAGGGGGTCTAAGGCCAGCCCCTGCTGAGGCTCAGGGGCTCCCAGGGAAGACTATAGCCTCCTGGCTCCTGCTCCCTACAAAGGCATGTGCCTCATCAAATTTCAGTTCAAGTTCATTTGCAACCACAGGTCTCTGATATCTTTTAATATCATCGATATCATATAATGATATCAATATCAATTAAAAATAAGATTTTAAACTAATCTGATTTTGTTCATTGCTACAATGTTTTGTCATAAACTTCTACAATCTAGAGACAAAAGTGCTATTTGTTATGTACCTGTTATATTTTTTGTGTACATATATATATATATCACAATAAATTAAAATTTTAATAGAGTCAGGTAGATACTAGCTATGTTAAAGTTTAATAGGTTAATAATTAGGGTTTTCAGAATAACATGAATAAATTAGCAATTTCACTGAGACAAAATTTAATTACAAAAAAATGTAACTGGGTGAAGTTACTATTAGTGCCTGTATCTCCAGGAGGCTCCGTCTGTCTCCATCCATTTCTTATCTACTGTATTCTTTTAAAATGATACAAGCATTGTTTATTTGGAGAAATTTGCCTACCACTGTAACTGAAGGAAGGTAAAACTAAGACATTGTAGAAATACCAAATAATTGGAAAATGTTTATATGTAAGAAATATATCAACTCTCACAGTGGTTTAGATCAATCAGTTAGATGGATAAATATGCTGTTTATTCATATCACTCTAAATTTCATGAAGGAAATTATGGGTTACATTACCTGCAAATGTGAAGACTACTGTTTTTAAAAATATCCTTTCCACTTCTCAAAGTTCTATTTATAGTGATTACACACACACACACACACACACACACACACACACAGTGGAGAGTTTACACTTTGAAAAGATTTCTTTTTCAGTTCTGTACCCTTTCTGTGGAATTTCAATCAGATTATTTAGTTGTTTTTTTTAACATTTTCCTGAATAACTTTTGTGAATGGGTATACACACACACACACACACACACACATGGATTCTAAATTCTTCAACATGTCTTCCATTATTGGACTTCTAACTTTTTTAAGATTTTTTATTTATTTATTTGTCAGAGAGAGAGAGAGAGAGATCACAAGCAAGCAGAGAGGCAGGCAGAGAGAGAGGGGGAAGCAGGCTTCCTGCTGAGCAGAGAGCCTGATGTGGGACTCAATCCCAGGACCCTGAGATCATGACCTGAGCCGAAGGCAGAGGCTTTAACCCACTGAGCCACCCAGGAGCCCCTGGACTTCTAACTCTTAAGCTACAATCGTAACTCACTACATCCTATTTACAGTTATTTTAGTTTTCCAAATTTCCTGTCTGCCTCAAATCCTTACATAGGCTCTTTCCAGTGCTTGAGAAGTTCTTGTTCTCCTCTGTGCTTACTTGTATGTATCTTTTAGCACTCCATGGAAATTTCTTTCCTACATTTTCATGTCAAGATTATTCTATCTTACATTACATAACAAACTGTACTTGTTTGATTTGTTCTTCATAATATACCTCACTATTGGTATTATATAATTTTTGTGCATTTTGACTTATTATCTTTCTTCTGCACTAGATTGTGGTTTACGAGTAAGTATTTCATCTGTATATTCACAATTCCCCAGGCCTGAACATGATTTGGTATCCAGTAGGTATCAGCAAATACAGGCCTAAAGAACATTTAAATTCATAAACCTAATTTTTGTCTTACACTTGAGCAAACAAAATTATCTCTGGTATCACTCTAGATTTTTAATTTCCTTCTTTTCTTTGGCTGCTTAGGTATTATTTCTCAATGGATTTTTCTGAGTTCTCTTTTTTAACCAATTCAAGATGGAAAGTATCACCAAGGATTCACTGCATAACATATGCCTCACCAGAGCTTGTTAGAATCCTTTTCTGTGACCAACTCATATAAAATAATAAAATAAATCAGTCAAAGTGCATTAATTTTACTTTTCTCAATATGGATCTATAGAATAACTTGGATGTACTACCTTGTATTGATTGTATCAATGTCTGTGTTAATGCCATTATGATTTATCTGCTTGCCTCATATCCTGTGATCTTTGTTGTCACAGAGTTGGAGACAGATAATTTGGGTATGTTCATTAAAAAAAAAAAATCACATGTATACAATTCTTTCTCCTGAGCATTATTTGATTTGCAAGTAAACCAACAAATCTTCCCTAAAATAAAATTCAGATAGTCATTTTCAAATACTTTAAGTGAAAGTGTAAATCACTATTATGTTTCTGGAACATTTGTGATATGTTTGGAGAGCCTTTTACATATCCATTACTTCATGTAGTAATTTTATTTCTAATAATTCATTCTGTGGACATAACTAGATAAACACACAGAGAAGTGCATATATTTTCATTGCAACACCTTAAATATTACATAACTTGGAAAATGAAGTAAATGCTCATCAATATGGAAATGATTATATAAATTTAGTATATTTATATAGTATAATACAATGTAATGGTAAGCAGTTTTAATAACATTTATGATTCCATAATTTGGAAAATGATGTTGGCATAAGGCTAAGTGAAAGGTGATGCAAAATGATAGATGCAATAAAATGCCATTTAAATATGGATGTTTAACTTATACACATATACACAAACACATAGTATAATACTAGGTAAAAAAAAATAATTTAAAATAGTTCATGTAATAGTAAATTATTAAAAATAAATGTATGACATGCATGAGTATACACATATTATACACAGACACACCTGGGGGGAAAAAACAAATACATGGTATCAATTATGTTTTTCCCTGCATAGGAATTATGCATACTTTTTCTTCTCCAAGCTCTTCTATATTTTCTAAAACTAATTCTATGAAGATAGTATGTTTTTTGTTTATATAATAAGATGGCATATTATTTTAAAATTTATCTTACTTATAACTCAAATTCAGCAATAAATGTGTTAGTGTGATTATTCCTACTTCTGATATTTAAAAAAAATGTTAACTACTCCTTGCTTAGCTGTCCCAATGCACACAAATCTGTGTATTTTTTTTACTTCAAAAATACACACCACACCAAAAGTTTTAAATAATTTCCTATTCTTTCTGAGATTTCCATCTTATTTTTCCTTCTTTCACAATGTGTTCAGAAATAGGTTGTAAAAAAGAATAACACTATCCAGATTGTATTTCTCGTGTAAGAGGAAATGATGAGCAATCTATACATTGATTTTTATATAGGAGGTCTTCAAAGACTGCTGTGCTTCACTATCCTTTGAGTTATAATTTTCCTCAGAGTTTTTATCTTGACAGAAAGATACATGAAAATTGAATTTTTATGTTAATGTTGCATTTTCTGAAATGTAAATACCTGATCTGCAACGGTTTGGTGAACTCAAATTTTTAAAAAATCTCCTTTCATTAAGAACTTTAGTGAATGAAAGAAAACAATGTGTTGATTAGCAAATAAAAATTATCAGCATATAGAAATCAGAAGTGTCATTATATGTTCATATTAGAATAATCATCTTGTTAGTATTCTGCGTTTCATGTCAGGGGATTGCTAGATCTGGAAAACTGTAGAATGACAGGTGGTAGTTCTGACTTTACAGAAGGTAGACTAAACATTCCACCTTTAAAGTAGAGTTTATTCTACTTCTTTAAAGTAGAATAAACATTCTACTTTTCAATCATAAATCATGAGAATATAACTATAGCATAAAATTTGTTCTAGAACCAACTAGATACTAATGACACTGGACTGAGTTTCTTTGAGAATATTTTCCTTGCTGGCTTCTATGTTGCTGTTTTCTCTCTCTTTTCCCCCTATATTTCTGGCAGTTCCTTTATGAATTCATCTTAGAAAGGGAGTCCAGAAAAAAGAGGGGAAAGGAATTATCGCAAACGATGCCAGGCTAAAATTAAACTATGTCAGGTAAACTATTCTAAGATAAGCCTTATCACAATTTAAATTGTACAATATTAGACTCCAATATTAGACTAGTCTCCAACAGTGCAATAGAATTAATCATCTAATACTGGGGTAGTTCCCCTTGTTCACATTTCCCTAGATAGCTTTTTACATTTGATTATGACAGCATGCAATATCTGTATTACACTTTGTTGCTGTGATTGTCTCCCTATAGACATGCATTCTTTGAAGCTGGGGGTTGTGAAATATTCATCATCACATTTGCATTGCTTAGCTATGTGAACATGCGATGAATGGAGACTTTAAACTGACATCCTACTGTGTACCCATTTAGTGAACACTGAACTCTTACTCTATAAGTATTATCTTCACACTAGTCAGCAGTATTACACTGTAATTTGGAAAAAACTGTTTAAAAAGTATTTTTTTAATTGTGATAACAATTCTTAAGTGAATGCTTAGGCGAGATCATAAAAAATAGAGGTGTAGCCAGCTAGTCTATATGGCAACTTTCTCATTTCAATGGGATCAACTTCAACTTTTATTTTAAATTTAATATGCTTCCAGATCGACTTCTGGCTTTTACATGAGTCCTAGAACATTGTAAAGAGAATCACTCTCATCCTTTCAACAACAAAAACAACAGCCCATCTTAAAATTTATAATTTTTCTGGAACCCGTCAGACACCTGGGGTCAGAGAGTACCAACTAATCAAAAATTTAAGAACAAATATGGGCATGAGATTTTGCTTGCCTGGCTATGCCAAATGCTGCCAGACACGTGTTAGACAATTTACCTAACATTTTCAGCGGATTTGTAAAGGATAAAGTGTGTGTTAGCCAAAAAATAAAGAACTTTTAGTGACAGAAAATACTAAGGAAATTTATATTCATTCACAGCGTTTTTTCTACAAGTGTGAGCAGGTACTACCAAAAGTCATTGATAAGAATCCTGAGGAAACATTTTTAATGGTACAGGGCTGGGGAGGAGGAAGAGCAGCCACAGGGAGAAAAAGAACCTGTTCTCTACATTCTTCCAGCTAGTTCTCCTATGTAGAAAAAGGATTATACTCTTGGAGAAATGGCAACATGTAGAGTCACACCTAGGAAACCAGTCAAAACCCATTTCAACTGTGAAAAAAGAAAGAGAAAAAGAAAACCTCCTCTCTTCGTGAGGGAGAACAAGAATACAAATGGGACAAAAACAAGCTTGAGGTTGGGCTAAAGCACTGAGAAGCCCACACCACAAAGGTCCAGAAACAAAGAGATTACCTACAAATAAGGCTAATCGGAATGACCTAGAACTTGCCCTATCCTGTCCCTCACCATCAAGCTAAAATATGTTAGGTTGCAAATTATAGTTTAGTTGTAAGGGATCATGAAGAACATGAAGACGGACTCTCAGATGAAGCACAAGAGAGGACCTAAAGATTATAATGAACATTAAGAAAAATTCAGGCAAAATAGTTCTCAAGCTAAGAAAGTGAGAACCTTAAAGGTAAAGGCAATGTGAAGCATATAGTGCACTAAGAATAACAGTAACAATACCTGTTCTTAAACACAGAATAAGACCCAACTATTTTAACTCAATGATTCACCCTAAAGTTCTGACAAAAGAAAAAGCATGCCAATTTCCAGGCTGTCCTATGAAGGACATGCCCAATGTGTCCGATGAAGATGTTAAGCATTCAGTAAAAAATTATCAGCCACACAAAAAAAGCAAAAACAACAGATGGTAGGGACTAAATAATCCAACAAACCAGATTCAGAATATTAGATGCCTGTTAGGAAAATCAAATAGAAAATTTAAAATAACTATGATTAATATGGTAAAGGCCCTGTTTAAAAGGTAGACAAGATGCAAGGTCAAATGGATAATTCTAGAAGAGAGATTGAAACTATAAGGAAAATATGACCATGCCTGAAATGAAAATTTTAAAAATATTTTTAAAATGTGTTTAGCAAGATAACCAGTGGATTAAGGAAAGGATAAATGAATTTGACAGGAGGGTAACAAAAATTATTCAAAGCAAAGATCAAAGAGATCAAAGAATCAAGAAAAAAAATTCAAGAGATTTCAGACATGATCAAATGGTCTAAATTACAAATTACGTAGGACATAATCCTACGTAATAGGATCCAAAAAAAATAGGAAGACAATAATGGGAAATACTTTTAAAAAGTGACAGATTTCAAATTAATTCCCAAATTAATGACAGTTACCAAACCACAGACCCCCAAAACTCAGAGAAGATGAGGAGGGATAAAGACAAAAAGAAATAAAGCAAGTCCCTACTCTGCCACCCTCACTCACAGAACATATTCAAAATGCTAAACATCAAAGACAAAGAAAAAACTTGATGGCACAGAGAAAAGACAAACAGGAAGAAATATAAGATCTGTAGCTGATATCATCATAAACGATGTACACACACACACACACTAAAGTAGTCCTCTTTAAAGTGATAAAAAGGAAAAGAAAAAACCTGTTAACCCAGAATTTTATTCAAAGCATAAATATAATTTAAAAAGGAAGGACAAAGAAAGACTTCTTTAATGAAAACAGAGAATTCATTGCAAGCAGTCCTGCTCCACAAGAAATATTAAAGGAAGTTCTTCCAATAGTAGGAATGTGATAAGAGAAAAACATGAATATACACAAATAAATGGAAATTTCTGGAAAATCAATAAATGAAGATGAATACAAAATTCATGTTTTTCCTTAGGTTTAATCTAAAAGATAAGTACCTTAAGTATAAAGAGAAATAATATTGTGTGTTCACAACAAATATAAAATTAAAAATATGATAATATAGCATGAAAAATGGAGATTTGAAGAATTTTAAAGTCTTTACACTATATGAGAAGTAAAATAATATCATTTGAAGATAGTTTGATTAAAAATATATAATGTAATCACAATGTCAAACATTAAAAAAATCCCAAATTAGGAATAAAAATGAGAAAAAAGATAAAAAAACACATGGAATAAAAAATGTCAGAATGATGGATTTTAACCACATATCAATCATTATCTTAATTGTAGATGTCCTAAATACATTGTAAAATGAGAGATATTAGATTAATACCACTCCAAGAAACCTATTTTTTATTTTATTTTTTAAAGATTTATTTATTTATTTGACACAGAGAGAGAGAGAGAGATCACAAGTAGGCAGAGAGGCAGGCAGAGAGAGAGAGGGGGAAGCAGGCTCCCCACCGAGCAGAGAGCTCCACGTGGGACTCGATCCCAGGATCCTGGGATCATGTCCTGAGCTGAAGGAAGAGGCTTTAATCCACTGAGCCACCCAGGTGCCCCAAAACCTATTTTAAATATAGAGAAACTTATAGTATAAAAGTAAAAAGTTGGAGAAAAGTATATCAGGCTCTTATTTATCAAAAGAATGCTAAAGTAGCTACATTGAAACTAGAAAAAGGATATTTCAGTGCAAAGAATATTGCCAAGTATAAAAAGTGCTATCATATAATGATTAAAGGGGTCAACTCTTCAAGAAAATAGAAGAAAGAAAAT
>CM052808.1:70812789-70890064 GCA_028533885.1 Nasua narica
GGGTGATGAACCAGGAGAGAGTGTGGACTCTGAGCAACAAACTGAGGGTTTTGGAGGGGTGGGGGTGGGGGGTATGCGAGCCTGGTGGTGGGTATCGAGAAGGGCACGTATTGCATAGAGCACTGGGTGTGGTACATGATCAATCAATCTTGTAACACTGAAAAATTAAAATAAACATATTTGGGGAGAAAAAATATATAAAAAAATCTTAAATATAATAAAAATAATAAAATAAAAAGAAAAACTAAAATAAAATTGAGAAAGACTACAAGACATTGTAAGCAGAATGACATATATGATTGACCAGGGTATATTTATGGGTCAGTGACCTGGCTTACTGGCTCTGTGTCTGTGTGTGGTGGGGAGGGCAGTCATGAATCAAACTGGGACCCCACTGTGATGAGTCCTAAATGACAAAAAAAAAAATTATTGATATTAGATAAAATTGCAGTCCATTTTATATTTTTCAGTATGGATTTACATAATCAACATAGTATTTTAGAAAGTTTAATCTGGTATTCTTGCACAGAACGAATAAGACTAAGGAGAGACAACAGTTTTGAAAAGAAAAAAAAAAATGAGAGACATTTTGCTCCCACACATTTTCCTTGGAAATAGAATGAACAAAGATGATAGAAAAGTGAACAAAAATATCTATTGTTTTAAGTGGGAGTGTAGAATTATAATTTCAATTGAAATAGGAAAGTCAAAATAGGGCAGATTTTTAGGCTAACATGGGGTGTGTGTGTGTGTGTGTGTGTGTGTGTGTGTGTAGTTAGTTGGTTATAGTTAGAATTAGGGTTTCATTAATAAACTTCCACCTAGAGAGTTAGACCAATCCCTTAATATCACAGATTAATTTTGCCTATTTTTTAATGTTATACAAATATAATCATATATAAGTTTGAGTCTGGCCTCTTTAATATCAACCTTGGGTTTGTGGAATTCATTCACATTTTGCAGTGCTCATAGACTGAGCATTCTCTTTGGCCTTCTCATTATTTTACTATATGAATAAACCTTGACTTATTTATCCATTCTACTGTTTATATACATTATAGCTTACTCTAGCTTTGAGAAATTATAAAAATTCTGCTATAAACTCGCCTGTAATTTTTTTTGGTGAACACATATGCAGTTCAAGCATATGTGGAATGTATTTCTATTGCAAAAATATTTAAGTGTGGAATTCCTGGGTCCCAAATTATGTGCAACTTTTACTTTAGTAAAAACTGTCAGGGCGCCTGGGTGGCTCAGTGAGTTAAGAGTCTCTGCCTTCGGCTTGGGTCATGATCTCAGGGTCCTGGGATGGAGCCCTGCATCAGGCTCTCTGCTCAGCAGGGAGCCTCTCTCTTCCTCTCTCTCTTCTCTCTACCTGCCTCTCTGCCTACTTGTGATCTCTCTGTCAAATAAATAAAATCTTAAAAAAAAAACTGTCATTTTTCCTAAAAGGTAGTACATATATATATTTCCGTCATCAGCATATGAGATTTTCAGTTGCTCCATCTATTAATACTTGGATAAAACATCTATCCTTTTCATTTTAGTTATCTGTTAATGGCAGAAGGGTAGTGGTTTTATATTCTGATTTCAATAATGTTTCCCCTAATGACTCCTGCAATTGAACAGATTTTCATATTTTGACTTTCTGGGTATGTCATATTATAAAGTACCTTCTCAGGTATTTTGAGCATCTTTTAAATTAATTTTCTTTTTCTTACTGACTTACAGAAGTTCTTTTTTTTTTTTTTTTAAAGATTTTATTTATTTATTAGGAAAGAGAGAGAGAGAGAGAGAGCGCATGAGAAGGGAGAAGGTCAGAGTGAGAAGCGGACTCCCCATGGAGCTGGGAGCCCGATGTGGGACTCGATCCCGGGACTCCAGGATCATGACCTGAGCCGAAGGCAGTCGCTCAACCAACTGCGCCACCCAGGGGCCCAGAAGTTCTTTTTTTATATTCTGATTTTTGTGATTATATTCTTCCTTCTTTGCTTTGTATAATATGATGTCTCCTACTTTAATAATCTATCAAGAATTAGCTATAACAGAGCCCTAGTTCATAAAGTCAACATCAAGTTAATTCATAGGAGCAGATAGTATTTATTTTGGTAAGCATGGAGATAAAATAATGAGTATTTTAAAGGTGGGAAAACATTTTGGAGTTGAAGAAGCAGCAGGATATACCAAAGAGTAGCAAAAAGAATCAGAAAAGCAAAGAAAATATTATCAGATGAAATAATCTGAAATTTAAAGGTAAAGACTTCCATGATTTGAAGACTGTTACTTGTATCACCTGTTGCTATAAATATGTGCTATATATCACCAGTGACTATAAATACTGAGAGACTACTGAATCTATCTTGTAATTGGTTACTGTAACTAAAAAGATTAAATAGTTGTCTAGAACAATAAACCAAAGTTCAGTGAGTGAGAAATGAGGAAATTCAGATGAGGATGTATGTTCCTTTTTCAAGAAGTTTGTAGGAAAGGAAAGGAATAGAATGAGAAGAAACTGTCATAGCTATTTTGATTTCCCTTGTAAAGAAGAGCTATTCATAATGGAATATTGTTTTCTATTGTCAAATTGTCCATTTGTTGTTAATGGTTTTAAAATCTGCTTTTCATGGGGTAAAGGATAACCTTGTTATTGCTTTTATTCTTCACCTACATTACAATATGTCTGAATGAATTCTTCAAATATCCTTTGAATGTCTGTATAAGAGGTATCAATCTTTCTGTCGTGGCAGATCTTCTCATTTTTTTTTTTTTAATTTATTTCTTAGGCTAAACTTGCTGCCTCCATAATCATGTCATAGTTGCTTGGAATATTCTTCCTCCCAGACTTCTAGATTAAGTCTTAGAAACTTCTTTTCCCTGCATAGTTATGTACTTATCTTTTAGGATCACTCTTGAAATCTTTCTTCAGTGTGGATAACATGTTGAAAGAACACATTAAAAGAAACTAGTAAAGAGCTTTAAAAAGAATTCAAATCAAAACCGTAGAGGTCTATAATTTAGATGTTAAAAATTAAAAGAAATATAATCATTCAAAGAGAAATATATATTTATCATATATAAGAGAAAAATAATGATCTAAGCAAAAGTTTGGAAGTAAAACTCAAAATTATATTAAGAAATAATGGAATTGAGGAGGACCTTAGCATGGGTACAGGACTAGGAAGAAGGTAATGGGTTAATATAAACAAATAAATACATTTTGGGACAAAGTTAAAGTTTTCCGTGCTTAATTTCCTCTGCCCTCCCCAAATAGCTAGCTTTTCTTCGGCAAGAATTTGAAAGAACTGCGTTCTCTTTAGTTCATTGTATCATATATCCCATTTACGGTACTCTTTATTTTAGCCATTATTTTTTCCTACCTATTATCTCTATTTCCTTTTTTGGTTTCATTTGGTTTCATTGCTAACATGTTTTCTTATCTCTTTTTTATTGTGCCTGTTTTAAAATCTAGGTTCTTCTATGCTACTAGTATTTGTCACTGATTGGCAGCTATAATCCACTTGTTATTTTACACTTGAAGTGTTTTGTTTTTATTTGCTTTTGTTCTGCTTTAGTTTATATTCCTTGGGTATAGAGGCTTTGGAGGACCCAAAAGCTAGAGCTTCCCCTAGGTTAGTTCAAGGAGAGACTGAATGAATTTAAGGGTGGAAAGCCAAAAGTACTACATATTACAGGAAACCACTCCCACTTCATTCATACCAACTCATCAAGGCATTCTCATGCTCTACACATCAGCTTTAGATATTCAGGAAACACTCTTGACTGTCAAGCACCAGCAATGGTAGTTTGGAGGGAGGAGTTGGAAGAAAATTCGAAAGCTGATTAATCAATGTTTTCTGTGCAACTCCCAGCCTGAGTGTGAATTTTGACCAGCCCTCATTTTACCTCCCCCCACATTGCGCCCTGGACATCAACTCAAGTGATCTTAACCTTGCCAAAATATTTGCAATAAGGAAATAAATAATGCTTTTTTACAAAGCAAAGAAGGTGGTAAACAAGTAATTTAAGCCACATTTTAAGCAGAATTTTTTTTCTTTTACACACTCTCATTTCTGTGCATATATATTTCTTGGCAACAATTAAGGTCTAGCTTAATCAATTATTAGCAATTTTCAAAAACAAAATAGAGCAGGTCAGATCTGTGAAAGAAAGAGACATGTCCAGACTTTTCTTCAGAGAGCTTTGGATTTTTGTTTGTTTTCTTAAGATAATTTTTTTAAAGATTTTATTTATTTATTTATTATTTATTAATATTTATTTATTTATTTATTTATTTATTTATTTGAAAGAGAGTGAAAGTGTGAGAGATCACAGAGCTCTGGAGAGGGAGAAGCAGACTCACTGCTGAGCTGGGAGCCCGATGTGGGGCTCCATCCCAGGACCCTGGGATTATGACCTGAGCAGGAGGCAGTTGCTTAGTCGACTGAGCCACCCAGGCGCCCCTTTTTCTTGAGATAATTGAGCAGAGGCAAAAAGGCTCTTGAAGCCTAACTCATGATATAAAATTTTATTATTAGTGTAGAAATCACACTGGTGAAGCCACTATGTATTATCAGATTAAGGGGGTTTTGTGTACATGTTGCCCTTTTTGGCTTCTGAGATGTAGAGTGACTTGTGTAACCAATAGTTTTCAAAATGTCGTTTGCAATTATTTTAACAAGAGAATACAAACAAAAATGTCACTTGGAGTTCACGGAATTTTTTATAGAACAGTATACAAGTTATCTTCTTAAAATAAAATGGAAATCATATTGAATATGTTCAAGTTATGTATTTGAGTTTGTGTTGGTTTAGAAAGAACTGAAACAGGGATACCTGGCTTGTTCAGTTGATAGAGCATGTGATTCTGGATTTCAAGATCATGGGTTCAAGTCCCATTTTGGGTATAGAATTACTTTTAAAAAGTAGAAAGAACTGAAACAGCATCTGAAGCACACTGTATAATAATCTAAAGCATAGAGCAAATTACTGTGTAGGGTCTATTAATATTTTCCTAAAACTTCTCGAGTTTTAATTTTATAAAATAATAAAGTTTAGTCAATATTTCATGAACTTTTTTTCCAGACTGAATCTCGGAAGATGATAAGCCAAGGAAATAGGTTCTCCTTTTTGATTTAAAGACCACATAAGTCATTGAGAACATGTTCTACAGAACTCTGTTCTGTAGGATTTTGATGGTCTTCTGTCTCACATTTAGGTCTTTCATCCATTTTGAATTTACTTTTGTGTATGATGTATGAAAGTGGTCCAGTTTTCCAAAACACCAATGTTGAAAAGACTGTCTCTTTTCCATTGAATACTTTGTCCTGCTTTGTCAAAGATTAACCACATGGTTATAGTTTCATCTCTGGATTTTCTATTCTGTTCCATTGATCTATGTCTCTTTTTGTGCCAGTACCATATTATCTTGATCATTGCAGTTTGTAATATAACTGGAATTGTGATGGTCCAGCTTTTCTTTTTTTTTCAAGGTTGCTTTGGCTATTTGGGGTCTTTTGTGGTTCCATGCAAATTTTAGGATTGTTTGTTCTAGCTCTGTGAAAAATGCTTATTGTATTTTAATAGGGATTGCATTGAATGTAGATTACTTTGGGTAGGATAGACATTCTAATAGTATTTATTCTTCCAATCCATGAACCCAGACTGTCTCTCCATTTCTTTTTTTTCTGTCTTTCCATTTCTTTGTGTCATCTTCAATGTCTTTCATCAGAGTTTTATAGTTTTCAGAGTACAAATCCTTTTATTTCTTTGGTTAGGTTTATTTCTCGGTATCTTATGGATTTTGGTGCAATTGGAAATGGGATTCATTCCTTGATTTCTCTTTCTGCTGCTTCATTTTTGGTGTAGAAATGCAACAGATTTCTGTATGTTGATTTTTGTATCCTGAATTTGCGTATCAGTTCTAGCAATTTCTTAGGTTTTATATGAAGAGTATCATGTCATCTGCAAATAGTGAGAGTTTGACTTCTTTGTTTCCGACCTTTATTCTTTTTTCTTGTCCAATCGCTGAGGCTAGGACTTCAAGTACTTTGTTAAATAACAATGATGAGAGGGGACATCCGTGTCTTGTTCTTGACTGTAGAAAGCAAGCTCTCAGTTTTTCCTCATTGAGGATGATAGTAGCTATGGGTTTTTCACATATGGACTTTATTATGTTGAGGTATGTTCCCTCTAACCCTACTTTGTTGAGGATTTTTATCATGAATGGATGTTGTATTTTGTCACTGCTTTTTCTATTAAAAGGATATGTTTCTTTTCCTTAATTAATGTGGTGTATCACATTGATTAATTTCTGAATATTTAACCACTCTTGTAGCCCAGGAATAAATTCCAATTGATCACGGTGATTGATTCTTTTAATGTACTGTTTGATTTGTTAGAATTGTACTGAGAATTTTGCATCCATGTTCATCAGGGATATTGACGTGTAGTTCTTTTTTTTATCACAGTATGTCTGGTTTTGGTAACAAGGTAATGCTGGCCTCATAGAATGAATTTGGAAGTTTTTCTTCCATTTCTATTTTTTTGGAATAGTTTGAGAAGAATAGGTATTTATTCTTCTTTAAATGTTTGGTAGAATTCACCTGTGAGCCTATCCGGCCTTGGACTTGTTTGTTGGGAGATTTTTGATTAATGATTCAATTTCTTTGCTGGTTACCAGTCTGTTCAGGTTTTCTATTTTTGTTCAATTTTGGTAGTTTATATGTTTCTAGGAATTTACCCATTTCTTCCAGGTTGTTCAATTTGTTGGCATATAGTTTTTCACAATATTATCTTATAATTGTTTGTATCTTTATTGTGTTGGTTGCTCTTTTTCTTCTCTTATTTGTGGTTTATTTGGGTCCTTTACCTTTTCTTTTCAATAAATCTGGCTAGGGGTTTATCAATTTTATTAAAATTGATATTTTTTATTATTTTTCAAAGAACCAGCTCCTGGTTTCATTGATATGTTCTGTTTTTTTAGTTTCTGTATCATTTATTTCTCCTCTAATCTTTATAATCTTCTTCTGCTGGCTTTAGGCTTCAATTTGTTGTTCTTTTGCTTCTTTAGGTGTAAGGTTAGGTTGTTTATTTGAGATTTTTCTTATATCTTGAGGTAGAAAGTTTAAAGTTTGCTTTTCAGAGAACTGTTTACCCATTATCAGCTATTGTGTCCTTTCAGGTCCAACTAACAAATCCACTAGCTGCATCTGTAGAACCTGAACTCAAGGTCAATTGGTATGTTCTAGCCTAGAAATAAAAAAAGTACCTTGGATTCCTTACCAGAAATAAGTAACCCAGACCCCACCCAGTTTATACCAGCTCTCGGAACATGCCCCAAGCCCCTTCTCCTTGTCCTACAATAACCTCTTGATATCAGAAGTTGAATTTTGCCTTGTTCTATTATTAAGTCTTCTCCCCAAAGAGAACATGAAATGTGTGTTACACATATGGTTACTTAATGTCCATGCTCCATATTCCTCCATTTCCCTGCCATTTTCATCAATATGTATGTAATCTTAACCTCCCTGATTATAAAAAAACAAAACAAATAAACTTCTTCAGTTCCTGTTTGGGAGGCAGATTTGAGGTTTATTCTCCAGTATCCTTGTTTGGCTGCTTCTCAAATAAACCCTTTCCTTGCTGTACACCTGATGTCTCAGTGATTGGCTTCACCATCCACAGGACCGAGGGACTTGGGTTCAATTACAACACTGATTGGCAGTCTTCACATATGGCACTATTTTCCAAAGCAGGAAAGTGAGCCATTGAAATTGATCCTGCTATACAATTGGTATTGTACACAGTTGTCATTTCAGCAAAAGGGCATAAAAATACAGAAGGTGCTCAATGATTTTGAGAGCACAACCTTTAGTGTTTCTGTCAGAACAGTTTCTAAATTCCTTTATTCAATTTATGGCATATTAATTAAATACTTTTCTAGTAAAAGGCAACCCCCAAATTAAGTCAGTACATATCCAGTCAAAGTAGCTGAATTGAAGGGTGAAGTAATGCCTCCAACTTAAATCTACTTTTTTGTAATAATTTTACTCAACCTGTTTTAAACATGAGAACATTCAGTTCAAACTATTTAAAAGCCTAGTTGTATGTATAGGAGATGGAACACAGTCATGCTTCAAAGCTTATGGAATCAGATGAAAATTACAGCAAATTTTATAAGTTTCTCAAAGGTCGATAATGACTGGGAAGTTGTAAGAAAAACAGGCATAACTATAGGGAAAATAACTAGAATTTATAATGACCTTTAAGTCAATAAAATGAAAGTCATAAAGTGCTTACTTTTTTACTTTTCCATATGGGTATCATTTTGAAAAGTTTCAAACAATATACAAAGTGAGAAAGCTCACTGGGGCCAGATCCACAGAACTGCTATTAGAATGTTAACAATTTATGCAGAAAAAGCATTGCCAAGGGAAAAAATATGCACAGGCAGCCTGGGTGATGAAAAGACAACCACTGATTCTATGGACAGACATGACTGGCTTTTAATCCCAGCTTGACCATTATGTGGGTATGAGACTCTGATAAATTCATTTAAATTCTTGGGGACTTAGTGTCTTCATTGCTATGTGAGAGAATGCTTGTGAAGATTTAACAAGAGACAAGTATAAAAGCCTTTACCACGGTACCTGGAATGAATTGTATTCCCATCAATCCAATAAGAATTTTATGTTACAAACACACACACACACACACACACACACACACACACACACACACAGCCACAGTGGTGATACTTGTCCTGCTTGATCTTTCTAGATCCCCTAGTGTTTGTAACAGTAAGTAAATTTTCAATCTTACTATTTACTATAAGAATTCAAAGGTCATAGTCCCCAAGAAACCTTGATCATCGTTTGTTGCATTTAAAACATGTATAGAGGAAATAGAAACTTCAGTTCCAGATATCACAAAACTCAAATTCAGTCAGGAAACTCCAAATTCAATCAAAATATACTTTTAAATGCATTTGATATGTTTAAATTAACCTTTGACCTTTTAAAGGCAACAAAATAGAGCAATTGAGTATGTTTTGATATCTTTTCATATGAAATAAAGGCCATAAACCAAAATTATGTGCACTAAAATACTCAGGCCTGAAGAAAATTGTTCCTATTACTCATATGTTCTAAGTTCCTTCTTAAATTTTAAGGTCAATTTTTGATCCTATAAGAAAGGATATCATTGTCAGTTGATATCTGGTTACAGAGCTTAATAAGCTTGCATTTTTGGTAGAATTTGTATCTGGTATAAGACTAAAACCTATTCGTCACCTTAAAATGTGGTTGAGTCTGAGTTACTCATTCTCATTTTTTTATAGATTTTTATTTATTTATTTGACAGATAGATCACAAGTATGCAGAGAGTCAGGCAGAGAGAGAGGGAAGCAGACTCCCTGCTGAGCAGAAAGCCTGATGCAGGGACCCTGAGATCATGACCTGAACCAAAAGGCAGAGGCTTTAACTCACTGAGCCACCTAGGCACCCCACTCATTCTCATTTTTAAGCAATGGTAGGGCAATGGCAAAACAGGGCATAATTGTTTAGAGTCAATAAGCATGAGCAGATTTACTCTGAGCTACCTGCCTCCCTTCCATGTGCCCATGATGTAAAATGCTTCACTAGGACAGGTCACTAGGTGCTGTTTTTACACACAAAACCACCTGGAAAGAAACAGTTTATATAAAACTAAAAGTTCTGGAATCTTTTGTTTTTCTTTAATATTTATATTGAATATAATGAAAATTTATGCGGGCACATATGTAACCACATCTATAGTATAGTACTAGAGTATACTATATAAACTATATAGTATGTGTATTTATAGTATAGCGAATATAGTATATAAATATATATAGTATATATAGTAGTATATATTAGTATATATATTATTATATATGTATATACTATAGTATATACTATAGTATATACTAATATACATACTATACAGAGTACTATTCTCTCATCAATATAGTGTTAGCATGAAATGAGTATTTTTAAAACATCCAGGTTTTATAACCTACTAATAATCTCACAAAGGGTAAGACCTATAGGATAACCCTGTTACTAAAATTCTCGTTGAGAAAATAAGAGTTTGAAATTACAGCTGTTGCAATTGCATTGTGTTTGTAAATGACATAGATTTCACTGGAAGATGTCTGAATTATTACAGAGGTTATTGATGGTGCTTCTATGAATAGTCAACCCAAGTTCAATTTTTGTCAATGTTTTCAATAAAATAACACCAAAACATTTCACCTAACTGAAATATAAAGCAGATTCATTGTTACATAGCAAGCAAAAATTCACTGATCATACTATAATTTGTCTATTTTTCCATTTGAGATTTTATATTTCATTTTTAGGTGAGTATGAAACTTGAGCTGATTATTAAAACTTTACCTTCCCAGATATTAGTCTTTTTAAATGAAAAAAAGCAGATCTGTAATCTAAGTTTTTTTTTGTTTTTCAGTTTTGCTATTTATTTTTTCCCTAGCTAAAATTTCCTAGTGAAGTGTTTCTAATTTAGTTAGATGCCCTCCTCTGGGTCTTTGTCTTTCTGCTTAAATTCATTGCAATAATTATTCCAGTCTAGAGTGATGAACACTGACTCTGTCAACATATTATCTTCTAGAAGATGGAGACGTATCCCCACACCTAGCACAGTGCCAGGCATATAGGAGATGCTATTTCTGAATGTTTTCATTTTTTGTGTGGTAAGGATACTTAATATAAGATCTACCCTTTTAAAAACTTTAAGTATTTAGTACAGTATTGATAATTTGGATGATGTGCGGATCTCTAGAATTTATGCATCTTGCATAACTGAGACTTTATGCCCATTAACTAAAAACTCCCTATTCCCCCCTCTCCTCAGCTCCTGGAAACCACCATTCCATACTCTGCTTCTATGAATTTGGATTTTTTTTTTAAATATATCTCATATAAATGGAATCATGCATTGTTTGCCATTTTGTGACTGACTTATTTCACTTAACATAAGTTCCTAGCAGTACATACATATGACAGGATTTTCTTTCTTTTTGAGGCCTGAATAATATTCACACACACAATACATATTTGCCTTACATATGTAAGGGCTTTAGCATTGGGTATATACATTTTTGTAATTTTTTTTATCCTTTGATATTATTCATTATTATATAGTGATTTTCTCTTGTTACAGTTTTTTTTAATTTTTTTAAAGATTTTATTTATTTATTTGACAGAGAGAAATCACAAGTAGGCAGAGAGGCAGGCAGAGAGAGGGGGGGAAGGCTCCCTGCTGAGCAGAGAGCCCGATGAGGGGCTCGATCCCATGACTCTGAGATCATGAGCTGAGCCAAAGGCAGAGGCTTTAATCCACTGAGCCACCCAGGCACTCCTCTTGTTACAGTTTTTAGCTTAAAGTCTGTTTTGCTCATAAAGGTACCCCCCGTGTTCTTTTACTAGTTTTTTGGAATATGTTTACCCATCCCTTCACTTTCAATCTCTGTGGGTCCTTAAAACTAAAATGAGTTTCTGTATGCAGCATATTATTGCATCTTTTCTATCTATTCAGCCACTCTATTTTGATAGGAGAATTTAGCACATTTACACTTAAGTTGTTGGTAGGTATGAACTTAACTATTGCCATTTAAAAATTTTTCTCTGGCTTTTTGGTAGTTTTTTTTTCCCTCTTTCTTGCTCTCTTCCTTTATGATGTGATGATTTTCTATAGTACTATCCTTTGATTCTTTCACCTTTTGTGTATATAATTTTTTCTGTTGTGGTTATGAGGCTACATAAAACATAGTTGTAACAGTCTATTTAAGCTAATAAGTTAACCTTTAAGACATTAAAAAAAACCTGATTTTTCAATTTTCTTAACTCTATCGCTTTCTGCACATTAGATAATATAGCCTTGTTTCTGAGTCTTGACATACTGATCTCTCATAGGAGATGAACCTTATCGGCCCAGCTTGAGTTCTTGGTTGTCTCTCAAATGTTTGTGATTATCCAAGTCTCCATATTTGTTTTTAGTGTTTCCAGTAGTTTAGGGTGAACCAGGACACATCAGTGTCCCAAAGTGTAAAGTCATTCAGTACCTAGGTACTAACTTAGTAGAAGCTAGACCCTCAGGCATCAGCTGGGAAAGCCGCCTTAAGCACCTTCCAGGGACAAACTGTGAGATAGGTGTTTTTGCCTGCCACACAATTTTGGTGCCTGCCTGTTAGGTGGCAATTGAAAATTAGGGCACTAGATGTGTTTAATAGCTCCTTCCAGGGAGATACTAGTAATTTGATTTACTGTTAGAGCAAGGAAGAAGGAGAAGCCTAGGGAAGTGTCAACTAGCTCCCCTTTGAGTTCCAAAGGGGTGATGGTGGGAATCACAGTCAGTCCTTCAGTGTATGTTAATAAGAAACCAGGCCCTCAGGTAAACGCTTATAAAGTATACAGTCGATACCCTTTTGGAGTGCCTGGGTGGCTTGGTTGGTTAAGTGGCTGCCCTTAGGTTCTGGTCCTGATCCCAGCGTCCTGGGATTGAGCCCTGCATTGGGCTCCCTACTCAGTGGAGAGCCTGCTTCTCCCTCTCCCTCTTCCTCTTCCTGCTGCTTTGCCTACCTGTGCTCTATCTCTTTGTCAAATAAATAAATAAAATCTTTTAAAAAAATACACCCTTTCAATTTTGCTGGCTCCCTTTGCACTTAGCCTAGGGGATATAGTCAAGTTTAATTCTCACATACTCTTAAGAACTTACTTCTTTGTTTGCGGTAGTCCTATAGGTCTCCTGGATGTAAGTCCAATTGGCTTTCAGAGCTAGGTGAGGTATTTGGGGGAAATGGGTAGTCTTAAAACTTGATGCGCTAGAAGTGCAATGCAAACTCTTTACTCCTTAGGGAGAGTCTGGAATTTGAGTATTCTATCCTGATTGTATGGCTCTGTGCCAGGGCTGGGATTTATGGCACAAGTGTGACTCAGTTTCTCCTAGCCTTTAGGTGTATCTTCTCGTTTACCTGATATGAAGGGGTCACTCAGCTAGTCTCTGAGTTTCTCTGAGCGAATTGCTGTGTGTGTAGGTGTACATTTGGTGTACACCTGTAGAAGGTTAGCTCTTAGGTAGCTTGGTGTCTTCCCTGAGCCCTCCCCTAAGGTGTGGTCTCACCGTGATTTTGATTTGCATTCCCACGGATGATTACTGACACTGAATATAACTGATATACCTCTTGGCCATTTGCATGACTTTTTTTTTTAAATATCTATTCCAATCTGTAACCCATTTTCTAAACAAATTATTAGTTCTTTTGCTATTAGTTCTTTTTGCTATTGAGTTCCTTTTATATTTTGGAAATCATTCCCTTTCATAACACATGGTTTGCAGAATTTGCTTCCTACTCCGTAAGTTGCATTTACACCATATAAGAATGGCTGGGTAGTCAAGTAAGTGAATAAATGTGTTAGTACATATAATTCTATACTTCCCTTGAAACTTGGCTTTGTTAACCCTCTTTCTCTCCAGTTTTTTCCCCAAATACCCAAAAAAGAGACCAAAGATTATTCTAAGTGAAATATAAGAGAACAGTGAAATACATATTTTCTGTAGTATTGTTGTATTAATTCCATCAAATCTCAACTGACCCTTTGGCCAAGATTTTATTAAGCCACTTTGCCAATTGTGTGTGTGGTGCGTGTGCAAGCTTAGGAAAAGATTTTCATCATTGTTAAAGTAATAGAGCAACAAAATAATGGACCCTCCCCAAGGCAGATGGTAGCATATTGCCTTAGGGATTATTTGCACATATTACACTGACTTTATATTTTAAGCATCTGACATGGTAATTAGTTTTATAAAAATGCCCTTCTTGCAATTCCTTTTCTGATCAATTTGAAATACACTGCTTGCATTTTAAACGACTCAAGTATGGATTAGATTTTTTTTTCGGTTTTTGGTTTTTGTTTGGTTCTAAACGACGTCCGGCATTTAGTATATATAGATCCTTCAAGTCAATTAGGTCTCTAAAAGGGACCTAAAAGAAGCATAATCTTTTTTCTGTGATAGAATGAGAAGAGTCATCTTTTATTGCTCAATGTTTTCTAATGAAAGACACACAGTACAGTATGGATGCATTTGTGCCAAGATGATTGACTTTCAGTTCATTAATCTGAGAGTGGGGATCTTCTCACACATTCTGAAAGTCTCAGTCCACCTCCTAGCAAATATTTGATGGCAGAAAACTAGCTGTAAAAATTTAGAGTAAGAATTCATTACCGGCATTAAATACAGTAAACCCATTTAACAATATATCATCAAGTGTTAAAAATAATGGAAACAAATGGCACTTGTCAAAACAGCTTTTTAAAAGGATATTTTCTGAACTACTTGCTTCAGGTTTTTTTTTTATCATTTTTATAACAAAAAGTAATTCAACAGATCTGGTCAGTCAAATTAGTTTTCCACATCATTAATGTGAACTCTGAAACTTTTGCTAAGTTGAATGATGGATTTAGAAGTTTTTAAACTTTTTTCAGAGGCAGAGATTTTTTTTAAAAAAAATTGATGAATGGCAGGAAAACTTTAATATCCATTTCTTTCCAACTCCTCTTAACCAAAATGACCTTAATGTTCCCCTTAAATTTGACTAAACTTTATATAGGCTTCTTCCTGACTCTAGGACTCTGACCTCCCTTTTCTTAAAGCATTTACTTTAGAAAATTTGCTATTGCAAATTCTTTCTTTGTCCTTTGAAATGTAAATCTTTTCCCAGCCTCTTGCCAGTTTTACAACTCAGGAATGCCTTTCTCAAGGACCTGGGAGTAAACCCTTTGAAATGTAATCATCAAGAAAGTTAAGCCCCTGTGTCCCAGTCTCTGTGGGAGGGTGAGAGCCTGCCTTCCACCGAGGATGATTAGAAAGCAAAGATAGCCTTGTCTCACTGACCAACCTCCCTCCTCCGGTCCTTCATTGCTTTTCTATTAATTCACTCCAGCATTTAAAAATCCCCCTGCCTTTTGTTTCAGAGAAGTTGAGTTCAGTGTCTCTTCCATAGTGCAACAGTCTCGACTCCTATTGCAATAATCTTAAATTATATCTTCCTTGCCTGTTTTACCTGTCCCATGCAACTTTTCTCAACACTTTAAAATTTTATTATATGTATTTCTGTTAGCTTTTCTACATTTTATCATTTCTGTCTTATATTTCTGGCTTATTCTTCCTTTTTCCAAGAAAGAAAAATATGGAGTAAGGTAGAGAAGTTATAAATATGAGGACTTCTAAAGAAGTAACTGCATTTCCCCCTCATTAATCATGAACAATCAGTTAAATAAATATGTTTTCTTCTCCGGTCAACTAAAACTTTGTGATACCCATATTTGCATGCCCCATAGAATATTCACAAAGTATAAATGTGTACACCTGGGGTTATAAAAGAATTTTAGGTGGTATTTGGATGAGTGTATTTTAATAGTAAAATATTTATTTAAATGCTCCTTTATATTTCATATTATATCATATTTATTATCTTATTTTCATTATAATGTGATCTAGCATTTCCACTCCTGGGTATTTATCCAACGGAAAAAAAAAACCACGGGGAAAATTATATGCACCCCTATGTCCACTGCAATACTTATGATAGCCAAGATATGAAAACAACCTAAGTATGTCCTAATAAATGAAGAAATGTGGTGTGTACACACATACATACACACACACACACACACACACACACACACACACACTGAAATATTACTCAGCCTTAAAAAAGAATTAAATCTTGCCATTTGAAACAACATGAATGGAACTTAGGGCATTATACTAAGCAAAAAAATCATAAAATTAATTTACATTTAAAATATATACTTGAGGGGTGCCTGGGTGGTTCAGTCAGTTAAATGTCAGACTCTTAAAAAAAATAAAATTTAAAATAAATAAATAAATAAACGTCAGACTCTTGATTTTGGCTCAGGTCATGATCTCTCTAGAGATTGAGCCCCAAATGGTGCTCTATACTAAGTATGGAACATGCTTAAGATTATCTCTCTCCCTTTCCCTCTACCCCTCCTGCCCTCCATCCCCCGCTCATGAGTGTGGGCACAATCTCTATCTCTCTCAAATAGATAAAATGAAGTAAAATAAATAAAATACTTGAATAACAAATGAGGTGAAGATGTGGCAAGAAGAACTAGTATCTGTGAAGTACTGTTCTATCTATGAAAAAAGGGCTCTGTGATAGGATTCCTGTGCCATAGGTTTATACATTCCTCTAAAGAATAGGTAGCAATTATTGGGAATTTTTTTAAATTAGGAACATGCTTATAATTTGTTTCTGATACTAAATCTATTAAATTTAGCTGAGATTTAAGTGTAACTGAATATTTCACATCACACATTTATTAAGACCAACTATGGGTGAACAGTGCTCTTGGTCGCGGAGAGGCAAAAATATAGTTACCCTTGCCTGAAGATGTCATAATAAAAGCCATTGAAAAACATAAAGATAATCAGCAGTTAAAACAACATGTGATAATTGCTACCAGATGTACTAGTCCTAGAAGTACTAATGGAATTCCTTGGGAGATGCTATACCAAGAAAGAGAAAGTTGGGATATACTTAATAGATGCAGTAAAGTTTAAATATATGTCTTGAAATTTATCAAAAAAAAAGGAAGACAGACATTCCAGGCAGAGGACCCAGTTTGTAGGTTTGTCAATGCAACAAAGATGCAAAAAAGAAAAAAAGAAATCAATAAATAAACAAGAAAACCTACAACAACAAAACTATGATGTATTTGGGGACAACAAAAAGTAAGGAATTGTTTTCTATGTAGAATGATATTGGCTACAAAAAAAATGATCTTAAATTCTGAAAAGATGTCTGTGCACTTTCAAGTAATTACGTTGAGAATCCTCCATGTTGGTATTGTATCAATAGTTCATTCTTTTTTACTATCAGATAGTATTCTATGGTATGCAGTCCTACAATGTTTCCATCCGTTCATTTTTGGTGGACAAGTGGAAAACACTGTTACAATTATTGCTGTACAGACATATGCTTGCAATCCCTTTGGTAAATATGTAGCAGTGGAAGGACTGGGTCATAAAGTACGTATGTATTTGTAGGGTTGATGAAGTTAAATTTATATTTGTCTTTAAAACTTCATCCCACCACCTTTATTTAATACACTTTAATTACCCATACAGTAGGATATTCAAAATCGTCCTGGAGCTTACTGATGTTCTGCTCTGTTTATTTGTATTCATTTTTTTCTCTGTGTGTTTCATTTTGAATAGTTATAATTGCCAGATCTTTGGATTTTCCCATCTGTTTTGCTGCAAAGCTAGCCTTCTGTTAATTTCATCCAGTGAATTTTTCAACTTACTGTAAATTTCATCTTTGGAATTATAATTCAGGTTTTTCTAATATTTTCCATGTTTCTACTTCTGAATATACAGAATACAGTTATAATATTTTTTATGTACTTGTCTTCTAACATCTGTGTCAGTTCTGAATTGGCTTCAATGCTTGATTTTTCTCATTCTGGATTGTATTTTTCTGTATCTTTACATGCCTTATGATTTTATATTAAATGGCAAACATTATAAACTTCACCTTGTTGGGTACTGGTTACTTTTTTATTCCTATAAACACTAGTTAATTTTGTTCTAGAAGGTAATTAAGTTACTTATAGCAAGTTTAAATCTCTAGGATCTTATTTTAAACATTATTTGGTGGGACCAGAGTAGTTCTCACTGCAGAGCATATTGTACCCCCCTATTTACCCTTCCATGTATTTTGTGTGATACCTCATGAATTATGAGGTCCAGTCTAAATGGTGGGGAATAGGCACTATTTCCAGTTCTATGTGAGCATAGGTACTGCTCCTTCTAAATCTTTGGAATAGTTCTTTCCCTGGCCCTGGGTGTTTTTCTGACAGGTACACACTGACCAGACCTCTGCTGCACATTTGAGGGGGGCCCTCTGCTGTGCTCTGGGGACAGTTCTCTGCCCTCCAATACTCTAGGCTGTTTGCTGGGACTAGTAACTTCATGTCCCAAACTCCATGAGTAGGCCATTTTCTGCCTGGTTTCTTCACCCCTGAGTTGGGAATCTTATCAATTACAAGGGGCAAAATGAGGAGAAACAGAAACAAGGCAATAAATTAGTAACCATGAGGGGAAAAAAAATTAAGAAATAACAGAAAATGAATTGAAGAGGATAGCTTAATTGTAAGATCATCCTTGCTGAGTCTTGTAGAAACTATGGTCTGGGAATGGCTAGAGGATATGTTCTTCTTTAAGCTCATGGAATATTTTGAAACATAAATTGTTCAATTCTTGCATTCTTTGCTTTTTGCCTGACATCTTTTTACCTGCCCCCTTTAGTTCTTTATTAATTTTTCTGCCTTATTTTATTTCTGTTTATTCAGTTCCTGCTTGTTCTTAATCCATATTATTCTATTCTACTCCTTACCCTAGTACTGCCCATCACTCAATGTAAATATATGAATCAGCTCATCTAAATTACAATTGAGGACAATTATAATCTAACCATTATTTAGAATAAGCATATCTAAGTGTTAAATGGCATGTAGAATAAAATACATTTATGTTACAGCAATTAACTTTAATAATAACAGTCTTGCTAATTAATTATGTGAAGCAGGCACTAATGTATAAAAGCCTTAAAATTCAAAAATTTCTAACAAACTATGTGGGTATCAAAAAAAAATTCACCTAAAAGTTTTTGTTAGTTTTTTTTCTATCAAAAAGGAAAAACACAAATTAATGCGAATCTATTCTCAGTTCTTTTGTCTTCCTTGTGACTTTAATTTTGCATTACCGCAAAATTATTGAGACTAGAATCCTCTGATAACTGGCAAATTTTATACAGTTTGACAAAACCATATCATACAGGTAACAGTTTTTTTTTAAAGCTATACAAAAGAATAACTTTAAGTGATCATTAGTAGAAATAATTTTACAAAATACCAGCAGTGAATTTAACTGCCTTCAATGACATTTAATTATTTAATTTCTTATTCATGTTTGGATATTGCTGAAAAGAAAGAGTATTAGTAAGTCCATTATGAGGAGTATGCCATCCAATGACAATTTATAAGTAGAGAATCACATGACTAAATAGGCATAGGAATATCTTCCTTAGCAACCTGAATTATAGTTTCTATCCTTCCAATCCTAGACAAGAGAAATAATATGGCAAACCCTATTCAATGAAATAGAAGTCCTTGCCGTGTGATACCTCTCTGAATTCCTAGGTTATCCTTTGGGAACTAGAAGGACCTTTTTACTCCAGCCCAAGCCACACACACTTCCAACAAGTGTCAGACACCAACATCTTTAATTTTGTTGCCAGTTTGGTTTTGAAATACTATAATTTTTTCCCAATTCACTATCCAGTTCGTCTTTCCTCTTTTTTTTTTTTATTAATTAGTTAGAAAGAACATGAGCAGAGGGAGAAGCAGAGGAAGAGGAAGAGAATCTTCCAAAGACTAATAGTTACTGAGCATGAGGCTTGACTTCACAACCCACGAGATCATGATCAGAGCCAAAACCAAGAATTGAATGCTTTATCAACTGAGCCACCGGGGCATCCCTGGTTCATCTTTCTTAAGACTATATTTTCAGTGGCTTTTTAATTAATTTATGACTAACAAATCATTGCAGACTACCTTAGAGGAAAGTAGTAATTCGTAATGAGGGGTTTTTTGTTACAAAATGACTTAATCACATAAAATTCAGAATAAATGTTCTCAATTTTCATGAATATATTAAAAAAAAGTGCAACATATGCTGATATTTACATAGAATTGGCAGAAGAAACAGTGTTTGTGAGTGACTGTGTGAGGCATTATGCTTATTCTTTACATATATCTCCATTAAAATGTTCAATCTATTTTCAAGGTAGGTTAACCAAATGGAAAGCAAGTACAATAGAAAATACTATTGAACTTCTTGGGTAAAATCTTCAATTTTGTAAAAAGAGTTACATATGTTGGAATTCCCTTAGGCTACTTTTACTAAGTCAGCCAGCTTTTATGCAGCAGATGGATCATATAGACGCTGACATCAGTGGAATTCTGCCATTGAAGTTTTGACAAAGACAAACTATTCGTCAAGGAAGACTTCATCATTAGACATTTGTGTCTTCAATTTTGGAGGAGAAAACATATTACATCAAGATTATTGTGTATATCATTAAAATGATTAAATAAATCTTATTAACTTCTTAATCTTTTAATTTTGTGGGCCTTAAGGAGTACGTACACGTATGGCAAAGGCCAAGGAACACCAATTGCTATGTGATCATATTTGCTGAGTGTGAAAGGTGTATTTATTTCAACTTTATATTTCCTTTTTATTCTTGAACCAGCGTTTCCTTTTCTCTAAGATTGCATTTTCCCTAAAGTTAAATTCTCTAAATATTTGCAATTATGTTTAAAAAATCTTAATTGTGATGAATCTACAAACTGAACAGAGAACAATCTTTGTAGTTTTAAAATATGACATTTTTAGTAATTATTAACTTGAGAAAAGATCAAAAAACAGTAATAGATGAAGAATTTCTTTCCTTTACTTCATCTTCCTTCCTATATTGACAACTTAGTCTTTTAGTCAGTCCAACCTCCGGAATGTCAGTACCATATTTAACAACCTCCACCAAGTTCTATTCCTCCCAGGCAGACCTGACATCTCTATATTTACATACAAATTATTTTTTTGTCATTGTTATGCTTTCTGCTAAACCTTACAAACTAATTTATGTTAAGATAATTAGTAGCTGAAAGGGACTGAATAAGATCTCCTACCCAGGTGAAATGATTTTATTTCAGGGATGCCTTCTGCATATTATACTAAAGCATATTATAATAAACCAAACTAACTATAGCTGATTATACTAAAGGAAAGGATGGACTTATGAAGTAAATACTGTATAATGTAAAAGACCATTAGAAAAGACAAAAATTATTTAGTTTTGAGGCTTCAACGAGTTTGTTATTTAATATTAAAAAAACACAAATTCTCTACCACAAATTCTCTAGATGTCAGTTTTTGATACGTAAAATATACAAGATAGTCATCTTGGTGTAAAGTGACTTTAACATTTCTGCAAACCAACTACAAGTCTTAACTAAAAATTACTCAAATCAACTTGGCAGTGAAGCATGAAAAAATAACTATGATTTAATTTTTTTTCCTCTATCAAATAAAAATCTTATAAATCTATGTGGAATTGAGATGATAAATTAAAAACACCTTCATTCGAAAGTATTGAGATTTGGGAGGGTTTCATATCATTATATTTTTGCTCATATATTATGCATTTTATCTATACTATAGCAACTAACTCCTATGCAGTTCAATTACTATAATTCATTTGGGCAGAGGGGGAGAGAATCTCAAGCAAACTCCCTGATGAGGGGCTCAATCTCACAATCCTAAAACCATGTTTTCTGAGCTGAAATCAACAATTGGACACTTAACCAACTGAGCCACCCAGGCAGCCCCTCCAAATGCCAATATTCTACCTGGGAACTGCTCAAGATTTCAAATTTCAGATATTATCTTTTCCTCATTAAGTTATGACCTATTTTCTTGATGTTGTTTCTCTGAACTCAAAATTTTGGAGATTGTCAATGGCTGGGAATTAATTTGCTCTTCATTCTCTCTGCTCCCTATGATTTGGAACCTGTCTCCCTTTTTTTCTTTTTGTATTCACTTGCTTTTCTGAACCTAGCATCTTCAATTGTTCCAGGTAACAACGTCCACTTTGTAGCTCAAAGTTCCTTTAAACTCCATTCCTAAAGAGCTTTAGATGATATATTTCTGGAGCAAGAATGGATCTATCTAGCCAAAGATTGGAATTAAAAAACTCTTGGGTTTTGAACTGTCATAATTGTCATGAATTATATAACCCTGATGAAATGTAATTTAGGTATTACCTTTTAGAGACACATGCTCTGAACTCGCCTCTCGTCCCTACATACCTATTAACTCAGTCAAGTTATGTAAGTAAGCTCATATAAGGAAAATAAATCAAATCTTTGCATTTCCTGTTCACTGATCTTCCCAGTAACATACTTTCTCAGTAGTTTAAGATATTCATTCTTTAAAAAAAAAAAGCATATCAGAATGAGAGTGCATTCTGATAAAGATCTCAGGAGAATCAGAGAAAGTTTCTGATAAAGGCTAAGATTTGACTATACTGAAACATGAAAGTATAGAAAACTGGAAATAGAGTACATGTAACACTTGTTATGCTTAACTAGAGAATGTAAGATTTGATTTGACCAAATCACATATTATTTTTATTAAAAAAAAAAAACCTTGATCTATAAGCAGAGGCAGGTCAATCTCACAAAAAAATAAAGTGCATATGGAAATATTCTAAATAAATATATCAAAAAAGTTACCTATCATCATTTAACCTGATTCACAAAATAATTTCCTGGTTGTCTTATATATAGAAATTAAATATTACCTAAGATTATGTTTTTACAGGAAGTTTTTTTTTTTTTTTTTATTAGAGAGAGAGACTGAGAATGAGAGGAGAGAAGGTCAGAGGGAGAAGCAGACCTCCCGCAGAGCCAGGAGTCCGATATGGGACTCGATCCCGGGACTCCGGGATCATGACCTGAGCCGAAGGCAGTTGCTCAACCAATTGAGCCACCCAGGCGCCCTTACAGGAAGTTTTTAAGATGCCTTTTATGTGATTACCAATAGCAAGATTATTATATATTCCTCGTGATTATATTTTAATCTATTATTCAAAAGCTTCACATTGTTTTCTCCCCACATGAACCTATTAACTTCTCTCTCATAACTGCATCATAGAAACAAGATGTTTACAGGCAGAAGTAGGTGGCTAAAAGTCAGCTGGGAGAAAGGAATAATATCTTTCCCATTCATTAAAGTTTTCTAATCCTAGAATTGATTTCACATTTTAAAGTTCACCTGAAATGAAGCAGAACCAAAACAATTTACAAATATAGAAGCCTAAGTATTTGCAAACAAGATCTATTTGCTTTGTACATGTAGGCATTCATCCAATTATTCTATCAATACAGCTTATATACAATACCTGACAAATGCTCTTGTTTTTATATAAAATGATTTTATTTTGCCTAAAAACATGTTAGATTACTATGCTTTACATTGCATGTAAATAAGTTAAGAGAAATAAAGATCATCATTGTTCTAAGAGATAAATGCAGTATTTACACAGTATCTTCTACTGGCCTTGCTCTATATTATTGCTTACAATTACAGTATTTAGAAGAATAACCAGTATCCATAATGAAAGTTCCATCTGCTTTTACAGTTTTTTCTTTAATGTTTCAATTTATCAAAATATAGCTTTATTCCTCAATCTCAAATTCAATTTAAAGTCCCCCTTTCCCTTTCATGCAGATTACAACTGGTTCTCCAGCGGGTTGGGGGCAGAGGGTTGCTCTTTTAGTCCCTTTCTCTTTTCTGGACTTACTGTGCAGAGGCTATGATGGGGAAAAAGGGAAAGGTGTTTTCTCATTTGACTACCATTGGTGAGCTCCCTGTCTTCTCCTACAGTGGTCATGACTGCTTCTCATCTTGGCATCTCCTCTCCAACACACAGTTCTCATTTGGGCCAAGATCACTTACTTTTCAATCATTTTAAGCAGGACCCACTTAAAAAGGAAAATTATATTAGCCTTGCCATGTGAAATGGGGCTATTTTCTTTTAGCTCTTTTTTTTTTTAAGATTTTATTTATTCATTTAACAGAGTGAGAACACAAGCAGGCAGAGAGGCAGGCAGAGGCAGGGAGAGGAGCAGGCTCCCTGCGGAGTAAGGAGCCCGATGCGGGACTCAATTCCAAGAGGCCGGGATTATGACCTGAGCCAAAGGCAGCTGCTCAACCAACTGAGCCACCCAGGCGTCCCTCTTTCAGCTCTTTCATACTCCTTTTGTCCCCATGTCCCAGCAGTAGCAGACATCCTATTAGTCCTGTGGCCCATAGAATTTATCTAAAGATATATATAAGTTTTGATTTAATGAAGGAGGTTGAATGTCAGTCAAATCCTCTTGGGAGGAGTAGGAAGGAACTGATGGCATCCACTCAAATTCTGTTTCTCCAAAACACTACCTCATCTACTCTCTTTTCCACCCCCCAGTTTGTTGAGTGAAGTGGCACATTTAATCAAGCCTTTAAAAGCCATAGCTGGACTCTCAGCTGTTAGTGATTTGAACATCAATTGTTGAACTACTTAACGTATTGCCAATTTTCAGCTAACATAGGTGCTAGGTATTATGGTGATATCACTATCCATGTCAACCAATAGCAAGGTGAAATTAGTAGTGGTCTAATTGGACTATGAGATATTTGAACATACTGATCACACTGTAATACTTTTCATACCTACAGCTTCATGTGAAATTTGGACAAATTATATAATGAAAAAAGGTTGATAGAAGATAATGGTCTTGAAATCATTTTTAAAGCCATGTTTGACTAGTGAAACATTTGTGCATTGATATCATATGCTTTATTGTCTAGTGAGGTTTTGTTTTTGAATGGTAGGCCCATCAAACTCTAAACAGCTTTAATATTCACAAAAGGATATAAAATTAAGAGAAATTTCATAAGTATGATATAACAAGTAGGATGGAGTATTTTGAAAAGAAACTATTGAGAAAAACCAAAATTATACCATATTCAGTGGTTTGGTTTATTTAATTGGACTGCTATGGAAAAACAAGCAAGTATAACTACTCATTTGTTAAATAACAACCATTTTTAAACACAAATACATACAGGTATATACTGTGTAATATAAGAATGGTTGTAATCACAACATAAATGTAAACTTTATTTCAGGATGTATCTGGTACCCTTCAATTGCTCAATATACCATTTAAAGTTATTTTTGTTGCATGCAATAAAATCTATCTCATTATTAAAAACTTATGCCACCCCCAAAAAAGGGAGAACAAATGTAAAATTAAAAAAAAAAAGAGTAAAATGAGCTCTCATTCATTTGTAGTTGTTAGATGGCTTTGTAAGAATGGAATAACTTAATCATTTCAATAGATGTAGAAAACAATGGACAAAAATCCGACACCCCTTCATGATAAAACACTCAACAATCTAGTTCTAATCAATAACTTTCTCAAACTGATAATGGACATCGGTGAAAAGCTCACAGCTTACATTATAATGAATGGCAAATAACTGGAAAACTTTCTCCTTAAGACCAGGAAAAAGACAAGGATGTTTAGCCTCCCCACTTATGTTCAACACTGTACTAGAGGCTGTAATCCTGACAAAAAGTCAAGAGAACGCAAAAAAAATCAACCGGACTGAAAAAGACAATTAAATATATCTCTAGGAACATCTGGGTGTCTCAGTCCCTTAAACTTCAGCTTTCAGCTCAGGTCATAAGCCCAGAGGCATGGGATTGAGTCCTGCATCGGGCTTTCCGTTTGGTGGAGAGCCTGCTTGTCCCTTTGCCTGTTGCTCCCCCTGCTTGTGCCCCTATTCTCTCTCTCCCTCTCGGACAAGTAAATAAAATCTTAAAAAATAATACAAACAAAAAAAATAAACACATCTTTTTGAAGATTACATAATCTTTTTTACAGAAAATTCCCTAAGAAACTAATAGAGCTAATCAATGCACCAAAGTTGCAATTTATAAGAATACACACACACAAAAACTTTTCTAATAGAAATAATTGAAAAATGAAATTTGATTTGTAAAAGGATTTTTCAAACTATTTAGGAATAACATTAAAGTGAAATTTTATTTACTGAAAATAAAAATATAGTTGAAAGAAATTAAAGATCTAAATAAATGGAAAGACACCCCATGATCTTAGATTGTAAGACGTATATTGTTAATATAGAAATACTCCTCAGATAGATCTACAGATTGATTGCAATACCTAACAAAATACAAGGTAGATCTTATGTAGAAATTGACAATCTGACCCTAAACTTTATATGGAAATATAAGGATTGAGAACAGTCACAATTTTGAAAAAAAAAAAAAATTCAAAGACTATACTTCCTAATTTTAAAACTTAGCTAGTAATAATCATTTTTAAATAAACACACACACACACACATATATACTTAATTATTAAGACAGTATGGTAATAGCATATGGCTAAACATACAAATATAGTTGAGCATCTCCAAATATGTCCTTATATTGTCCATTAATTTTGAACAAGGATGTTTAGAACACAAAATGATGGAATGAATGTTTTTTTCAATAAATGGTACTGGGATAACTATCTACCCACCTAGAAAATAATTAAGTAGCAACCATACCTCAAACCACATACACACACAAATTCAAAATTATAGGCATAAATATAAGTACTAAAACCATATATATATATATATCAGAAGAAAATGTTGGAATAAATCCCTGTAACTCTGGGTTAGGCAAAGTTTTCTTAGATACGGTTTCAAAGGCATAGCAATGAAAAAATAAATACATTGGAATTGTTCAAAATTAAAAATATATACTTCAAATAACATCATAAAAAATATAAGAAGAAAATGTGTAAAATTTGGGAAATTATCTGCAAATAATATATGTGTTAAGGGACTTGTATTCAGAATAAAAGATTTATAATAATAAAAAACAGACAATGCAAATGAAAAGCATAATTTGTGGACAAGTGGGAAAAGATCTAAAAAGACATTTCTCCTATGAAGATATACAATTGACAAATAGTAATATGAAAAAAACCTCAATATCTTTACTGAGGGAAACATGAAAATTAAAACCATGGTGAGCTACCACCTCAGACACATTAGAATGATTTTAATTAAAACCATATTAACAAGTGTTGATGAGGATGTGGAGATACTGGAACTCTCATATACTGCTGGTGGGAATATAAAATGATATAATCACCTTGAAGAATAATCTAACAGTTTCTTAAAATTTTATCATAGAGTGTTCCTGTGACCTAGTAATAACTAGATGTTTACCTCAGGAGTATTAAAACATACGTTCACATAAAACTCATACAGAGATGTATATAAGATAGCATTATCCATAATGGCCCCAAAGAGAAAACAATCTAAATGCCATCAACTGATAAATGTGTTAAAAGGTAGTATATCCAGACAAAGGAATTTTATTTGGCAATAAAAAGAAATGGAATACTGATTCATGCTACAACATAGATAAACCTGAAAACATAATATTAAGTGAAAGAAGCCAATCATAAATCACATACTGTATGGTTCCATGTATATAAATGTTCAGAATAGGAAAATCTATAGATATCCAAAGTAGATTAGTGGTCTTCTGGCAGGATGAGACTAAGGAGTTGTGAAGTGGTAAGGGGAAAAGGGGAATAGGGATGTTGAAGGTTAAGAATGTTTTAAAATGAGACTCTAGCGAGGTTTGAACAACTCAATGAGATACAGAAAATATACAATTAAATCAAGTGAACTGAAAGTTACATGTATTATTCTCAGAAAAATGTTAAAATATTTAAAAGGGTATAATAATTATTAATTATTATACTTTATATACTAATATATAATTATTATAATATATACTTATGTATATATTATAATATTTATTATTATTATTATTATTATGCTGAAACTGCCAGCATTTCCAGTAAGGCATTGAGAATGCATCAATCAATGCTTAGGGGTGAGAACAAATTACTGGTGACCATACTCCCACTACTTAAAATGTCTTGCTAAATTTACTATAATTAGCCTGCCTTGTAAAAACTTAATCAAAACATAGTTATCATGAGTCAGAACAGAAAATATTTTAAAAGACATCTAGGATGAGTTTTTAGTATGCACGTAAGGAGCTTGAAAGTCACTACTCCTACCTGATAATACATTCAAAGCTAAACAGACTAAAAAATCAACCAGTCTCCTTTACATAAGAGAGGAGAGAACAAGGCTAGATTGCAGGTCCACAAGAGGAGACAGAAGAGAAAGTTCAGAGAGTCATGGCTTACTGGATCCTCTAGAGGCTCCCAAGCAGAAACTTCCACAGGAACCAGCACCTGGGCAAGAAAATCTCAACTATAACTGACAAATTTCCAGAGGCTCAGTATGGACAAATCTGAAAGTTAATTACTCCAGAAGAACCAAGTCCAGGGGATCCCCCACAATACTGTGAGATTTACCTCTATCTAGGAGCTCAACCAGGTTATCATAGTAAATATCATTTAAAAAATCTTCTCCTGCTACCAGCATTGGGAAGGGAAAAGGAACTTTCTTTTAAGATTTTGTTTATTTATTTGAGAGAGAGAGCACAAGTTGAGTGGAGAGTCAGAGGGAGAAGCAAACTGCCTGCTGAGTTGGGAGCCTAAACAGGGACTTGGGGCTCCAGGATCATGACCTGAGCCAACCAATTCACCCAGGTTCCCCGAAAAGGAACTATTTTTCTTAAAAAAAGACCTGTCCTTCGGGTAATCTAGTTAGCCAGAGCCTAACCTAGTAGGGTGTTGTCAGAGCCTAAATCACCTAGGAGAAGGTAAATCCCAAGTCCAGCGGGCTCTAGCCTTCAAAGTAGACAAAAATACCAAACTCTAGCTCCTTCTAATGGGCCAACACTAACCATTCTGTCCCATATAAGTGGGGGAGGGGTGACTGGGAAAAATGAAGATTAAGGTGCTATGGCACAGTCTCACTAAAAGATTGAGATCTATCAAAGGATTATAGAATACTTCCCCTCCCCCAAACCTAACTATGATACAACTAAAGGCCTATTTACAGCAATATCTTTTACTGAGTACATCATGTCTGATTATCCAAAAAAAAAAAAAAAAAGGCATATCAAAAGGGGAAAAAAATTGAACTATGATTACTATACTAAGAGCTCTGATGGATAGACAACATGCAAGAACAGATGTATAAGGTAAGTAGACAGATGGAAATCCTAAGAAAGAGTAAGAAGAAATGCCAGAGATTAAAAAACAAATACTGCAGCAGAAATAAAGAATGCCTCTGATGGGCACTTTAATAGACTGAACAACGCTGAGAAAAGAAATTCTGAGGTAAAGGCTATATCAATAGAATTCTAGGAAACTGAAAGCAAAGAGAACAAACACTGAAAAAATGAACAAACAAGCAGAATATTCAGTGACCATGGGACAGCTAAAGTATTACTTAACGCCATCACATATATAATAGGGATACCAGAAGGAGAACAACAACAACAAAATATTGGAAACAATAAAGACAGAATTTTCACAAATTTAATGTTAGACACCAAATCAGGCCCAGGAAGCTCAGAGAAAACCAAAATGACAAAGAAAAAACAAAACTTAAATAAATTAAAAAAAATAACCCTGGTACCTAAGCATATCATTTTCAAATTACAGAATATCAAAGATAAAGAAAAATCCTGAAAAAAATAAAGTTAGACATCTTATGTAGAGAGAAACAAAGAATTACATTTGCTTTCTCCTCAGAATCTATGCAAGAAGAGCATAGAGGGAAATATTTAAAATGTTAACAGTAAAACAAATCCTAGAACTCTTTAACCTGTGAAATTACCTTCCAAAAGTGAAAAAGCTACAGAGACTTTCTAAGACTAACAATAACTGAGGGAGTTTGTTTTCAGCACACCTTCCTTGTAAGAAATTTTAAAAATTTCTTTAAAGAGCAGCAAAATAATATAGAACAGAAATTCAGATCTATATGCAGAAAGGAAGAATATTGAAGTAACAAAGAAGACTGAAGAAGTAACAAGTGAAGGCAAAGTCAAAACTTATTTTTCTAACTTGTGTCAAACTATGTGAGTTAAAAACTAATAAAATTTTGAAGCAAAATAAATGAATCCACTATCATAGTCAAAGAATTCAATAGCCCTCTATCAGAAATGGACAGATTTAGGAGGCAAAAAATTAAGAAGGACATAGTTGATTTCTACAACACCATCAGTCAACTGGATATAATGGACACCAATAAACTTTATCCAACACAAAACAATGAGTCCATCTGGGCTTTTTATTTGGAAGGTTATTAACTATTGGTTCAATTTCTTTAATAATTATAGCCCTCTTCAGATTGCCTATTTGTTCTTATGTGGGTTTTGGCAGATTGTCACTTTCAAGGAATTCTATTTCAGCTAGGTGGTCACATTTGTGGATCTAGAGTTGTTCATAATGTTATTTTATTGTTCTAATGTCCATATGATCAGTAGTGATGTCTCCAGTTGCTGAAACAACTGGACATCTTATTTCAAAGGGATGACTCTAGATACAGACTTTATACTTTCCACAAAAATTAACCCAATATGGATCACAGACCTACATGTAGAAGGCAAAACTATAAAAGTCCTAGAAGGACATAGAAGAACACCTAAATGACCTTGGGTATAGTCATAACATGTTAGATACAACACCAAAGACACAATCCTTAAATTAAATAATTTATAAGCTGGACTTCATTAAAACTAAAAATTTCTGCTATCTAAAAGGCAATGTGAAGAGAATGAGCAATAAATTCACAGACTGAGAGAACATTTGTTAAAAGATACATCTAAGGACTGTTATCCAAAATAAGGATATCTAAGGACAAAGAATTCTTAAAATCCAACAAACTGGACTAAAAAATAGGCTTCACCAAAGAAGATATTCAAATGGCAAATAAACATTGGAAGATGTTTCACATGAATTGTCATCCAGAAAATGGAAATTAAAAATAAGATACAATTCCACACCCACTGGAATGACTTACATTTGGACCACATGCAAAACTATATTGCCACTTTGGAAGACAATTGACACTTTCTTACAAAACTAGGCATATTCTTACAGTATGACCTTGTAATCAAATTCTTTGGTATTGACTCAGAAGATCTGAAAATCAGTCCAAACAAAAAACTGCACGTGGATATTTATAACATCTTTATAATTCCCCAAACTTGGAAGCAACCAAGATACCCTTCAGTAGGTGATTGGATAAACAGTGGTACATCATACAATGGCATAGTATTTGGCAAAATAGCAAAATACTAGCAAAATAGCAAAACCTAGCAAAAATAAATGAACCATCAAACTATGAGAACATACAGAAGAATTTCAAAAGTGAAAAAAGTCAGTTTAACAACGTTGCATACTATATGATTCCCACTATAAGACATTCTGGAAAAGGCAAAACTATAGACAGGAAAATGATCAGAGATTGTCAGGGGCCAGTAAAATGGGGGAATGAAGAGGTGGAATGCTAAGGCATTTTTAGTCAGTGAAATTACTATGTATAATAATAAATTGTTGGATACATGTCAGTATGCATTTTTTTAAACCCATGGAATGTACAACACCAAAAGTGAACCCTAATGTAAACATAAACTTTGAATGATTATAAGTCAACTTAGATTTATTAATTGTAAAAAATACACCACTCTGGTTAGTGATGCTGTTAATGGAGAAGGCTGTGCATCCATTGGGACAGAGGTTGTATATAAACCCTCCATTTGCTTTGAACCTTAAGCTGATTTAGAAAAAATAAACTCTTTATTAAAAAAAGAAATAAAAGTAGACCGCTGAATGTATCTTCCCTTTTAAAACCATGATATCTAAGAATGATTGATTTGAAGGGCTAAAATCTGCTTGCTCAACTTCTGGTAGGGTATCTTGGGACATAAGTATAATTTGAGTAAAGTAGATTTGGGTTGATGCTAGATATCTGGCTCAACATCCACTCTAGAATAGCACTGTGAAATTACCAGAATCAAAACTCAGAGTATAAAATACGAAGAGTATGAACATGAAGTGGTAGAAAGAACTCAGATGGAGAGTAAGTCACAAGGTAGAATGTGTGACTAGAGAAAATGTTCTGTGGTCCTTGAATTTACCTGAATGGATAAGCAGAATAGATATATCAACTGGGCACTTTGGCCTTACCATTTTTACAAGAAATAACTAACCCTACTCCTCCAGTTTTAACTACCCATCATGAATAGGAATCTTTTGATTTACTCAATCTTTCCTAAGTAGTCATTTTAGGTAATATTTATACAATGCATAGTTGGTATAAGACAAATGTAAGATATTTCTTCTGATTATGGCAATCAATGCATGAATTAGAAGGTTTGATCGTAAAAACCTTTTTTTTAGCAGTCTTGTCTGGGTAGTTTATAAAGCATACGGTTCATGTATATTAATAATAAACTATCAAAAATTAAACAAGATATTTCCTCTAGTTACCTCAGCTGTACTTAATATGAGAAAGACTATGTAGGAAGTGCAACAGGCCACAGAAGACTTGTATACCATTATAGTCCTGTTTAGGTTCTTCTGTTCCACAGTAATTCTGCAGTCCAGCTAGAACAATTTGCATTCCGGTGACTTGGGTTCTTAGTATGCATTTATAGAAATAACACAAGGATATCTGAATTTGCTACCCTGTTGCCATAATCTAGTAAGGCAGGACTTGAGTTTGACAATCACGAGTAGCTTGTTGGAGCAGTACACTGACGTCATGATAACGGCCTCCTCAGAGAAAGGAGCCCAGAGGCGTTGAGGGCTCTAGTCATCCATATGACAAATAGAAGCTCTCTGATAAACACAACTTTAACTCCAGGCTATCTCAGCCTGTGAAATTCCTAGAATAACCTTGGGCATTCTCCAAATTCTGAGAAATAAGTTCTCGCTCACTGAATTGTCACTAAGTAACAATCTTAGACACTAGCAGGTTGTTCAGACATTGAGGAAACCACATTGCTTATTTAGGAGTTTTGTTCCTGTTTATTCCCAAGGTACAATAAGATGCCTGAAAGTCAATGGAGGCTGAACTGAAAAAAAGTCTTTTAAGTTCTACAAAGGATGGTGGCTCAGGCAGTTCAGCTAGGTTCCTATGAATTGATTGTCCACATGGCATTAGTAGCATATGAAAAATGAATATATATAGCTTGGTGTCTTACACAAAATTCATGTAAGGCTACTAGCAGGAAACTCTTGGAGGTTGCACTCAAAGGCTGCCTAAGTTAGCTCCTCAGTATGGGCTCAAGTGAAAAATAACTGCCAGCTTCTTCCCGGGAGTTGTTGACACTCCTGACACTGCCTATGTGGGCAGGTTATCTAACAACTGGCACAGACAATCATGGGGCCTCCAAGGACCACACTTCTTTCATTTTTCTGTGGTCTAAAATCCATGCATGGTTTTTCCATGTGGGTTTCTGGATTGAGAATACACCATCATATGTAAATCAGCAATTTGCTATGAAGAAGGTAACTGATGAGAGAGAAGGAGAGGGCAAATTAGCCCAGAGTGTAGAGTAGTAGAGAGGAATCTACCGCAAGCCCTTGCAGGGAGTGTTTGAATATTTATAGAACCTTATGCCATAGCCTAATGAGTCTGACCTTACAGACAATAAAACAACACTTTTGGTGCACTCAGTTATGGAAACTATGGGAATTTGGAATATTAAAGTGAGCCATGAGTGAAGTCACCTTAAAGCCAAGTTTCCAAGTCAGAAAGGGATTGGAATGGGAAAGAGTTATATAGGCACAGATATGAAATACACGGGCACGAGTGGTCAGCCAAGGGCAAGTGGTTTGAGAGACAATACATCCCCTCTCACAACTACTGTAACCACTAATGTAATATAAAACCTCCCTCAATGTCAATAGGAAAAGGAAGCATTTGCAAATTACTGTAGATAAAATTCCCTGAGGATATCAACCAATAGAGAGCTGACAAATGGATTATATTTTAGCTCTACCAGAAGCCCCTTAGGAGGCTGGCTGCTATCAGGTATAACTGGGATTAAGATTTATTCTATCCTAGGTTTGGCTTAGTCTGTATTAAAAGCAAACTTAAATAACACAATTAAAAGTTTTAAAAAGTGCTTTCTCTATAAATTTGAACCACCTGGATATAGTTCTTCCGATTAAATTATCCCCTTTAATGCTAACGATTTATGAAAATGAGCAAAAAACCCACATACTATTATGTGGAAATGTACATTTCTTATTACCATCAGAACAGTGTCCTCAGTGAAATTTAGAAAGGGCAAATGAAATATTTGTTAAACAAACAGATGATGCATCAGATTTAGAATTTTGGCTTTCGCAGTGTGTCCCTAGATTGAATATGAATGTAATAAAGATGAGGATTCCACTGGAAATTTTTCTGGGACTAGGTGGTAGAAAATTACATATGTTTATGGTTATGACACATCATCACATTTTTATTTCAGTCTCCTTCACAACAGTCTAAGGCCCAGGTTTAAATTTGTGTGTGCCCAAAGAAGGAAATATAAATGCACACAACAGAAATTTAACATAGAAATTTAATAACAAATATTTCTAATGGTACTTTAGGTTGCATGTTAAATTAGGAGTAACTATGACAAGAGCAACCATATACACACTTCACTCACACAAGTTCAAAATGACTATTAGCAATATATGCTTAGAATTGAAAAAAAGCATCAAATATAAAAGGTTTAATAATTAGGAACACAGATTTTGCAGTCAGTCCTGGATTCAAATCAATTTTAATTTCTCTTCCCATTTGTGTCTCACTAAGCCTCGATTTATTTACAACCTGTCCTCATTTCGCAGGAACAGAATCAAAGTGCTTATGGACTAGCCAACACTACCAACTCAATGAGTGACATTAGGGGATAGGCTCTGGGCTCTGATCCTGAGACTTCAGAAGGTTGACAGTTCCTCCTTGCACATATGTTCCAATGGGGCCACTTCTGTTAGGATGGTCCATATTGCATTGTCTGTCACATGCTTTTCTCATATCTGAGAGGTTATTTGGTGGTGAAATGATGTGACTGTCTCTCTACATAGACCCCTCCCCTTGCCAAGTAGTCTCTATCTCCTTCCCCTCTAACTCTAACCTACTATGGAGCATGAGTTCCTGTGAGAAGGGATAGGACCCACAGGCTTTATAACTTGAGTCTCCTGCTCATGCCTATTGAAGTGATGAACTTGGTATGGTGCCCAAAGCCTAACCCTGTGGTCAGACCACTGTGTCCTTGGAGTGAGAAATTTCTGTCCACTCTTTGCAGATGCACATGTGGACATCTATGTTCCCAAGAATCATTTAGGTATCACCACACCCAGAATTCAGTGACTTAAAGTTGTCAGCTAGCCATATCCTCTTAATGTTCTTAAGCTCACAGAGATCCCAAAGTTTGGCAGAAGAGTTGTTAAGTTCCTGTAGCCAGGAAATAGCTATTCTCAGAAAAGACAATGGTGGTGGTGCATCTTAGAGCAGCCAGGGAAGTCGGCCACTTTGTTCATTCAAGTCCCAAATCCTGATCTGGGAGTCTATCAGAAAGGAGTGCATACAAGTAAGAGAGCAGCCAGTGGTCTCATCTGTCACCTTGGTGAGAAGGTGCCCTGTCTGGGTGTCTCAGATGGCTTAGGGCTGCTGGTTAGAGGAGCTCAGGTGATGGTTACCTTTGGTATGAAGTCTGAGACCTGTCACAGTGCTGTTCTGGGCCAAACAACTTATGCAAGAGGCATTCAGAGCAAACCAAATTCTGATAGTGGCACCTGGGGAGGCGGAGACAGCTGAGAAGCCTAAATGGTGAAGTCGTAATGGTGACTTTTTTTAGTACAGCCTTTGAGATTGGCCAGGATGTGCTCAAAACTCTTGTTAAAGGCAGCAATGTTTATATCTACTCCTCCAGTGAGGGTCTTGGTGAAGGGGCAAAAGTCCAGAGTGGGGATCCCTGGAATGCCAATACTGTGCAACCCCACATGGGATACCATCTGCCAGTATTTGCTGAGGATTCCTGGCTTTACCAGAGTCTCATGCAGTCTTTGCCACCTTGTTTTACTCTGTGGCTATCTGAGAGGACTTGATGTGAAGCTTCTGGATAATCTAAGGGTCATTACTGACAGCTCATCCAAATCTATTGGCCTGCCACAAGTTATTAAGAATTACTATAAAAGTAAAATTAACAACCTTAATGCATCTAGCACACTTCCTTGAGTGCAGAAAATACTCTCTATTCATTAGCGAAGATGATGATAATGAGTCATGGATTTTCACCAGAATATGCACAGAATATTTAAGGTTTGTTTTTATTTTTGTGTGAACACACACATCCCAGAACCAACACATGTGTCAAATAATTCTTCCATAGAACCAATGAAGTGATTGATATTTGTAATTACATCATTATTTTGCAGCTAAAGTAACTGAGGCTTAGTTTACCCAAAGACATGAAGTCAGTGAGGGCAGATTATACTCAAATACACTATAAAATAATATCTGCTTTCAGTTAGATTTTCTTATTATTCCACCTGAAGAAATATAAAATATATTTACACACTCCTGTGCATTCCAGTCTTTTAAAAGGCTTCTGGTTAACTATGGTGAAAGATGATGAGACATGAAGCAAATGAAAGAGGATTTGGAAGGGAGCTGCTGAAGTAAGAGTATTTGCATTACAGATTATCAGATACACAACATGAAAACAACTTAGCAGGATTTAGAAAGAGGGCTCAACACAGAACACCTTGTTCTCAACCAAATTCTGCTACTTCTATTCAACCATATGACAACAGAAACTTGAGTAAGCAGCAGGCTTCTCTAAGCTCTGCATCCTCTCAAATCAAAGAAGGAATGTATCAACAGATTGAAACAAAACCCTGAAGTTAGAGTCACTGCTTGGGAGCTTTTGTTTCTGGAAACCCAGGCTTTCAACAACAGTCTGTGTGTAGCTGTGGCATTGACTGCATTTGCACACACAATACCTATACACCCTATTCCACTCGCTCCCCTCCTCTCTCTCTGAATGACATGGGATTTTGTTCTTCTTTTCTCTACCCTTCCCCCATGCTCTTTTTTCACATATTCCTATGTATTTCTTGATCAGTTCTTTTTCTTTTTTTTTTTAAGATTTTTAAATTTTATTTATCTGATAGAGAGAGAGAGAGAGAGATCACAAGTAGGCAGAGAGGTAGACAGAGAGAGGGAAGCAGGCTCGCTGCTGAGCAGAGAGCTCGATGTGGGGCTCGATCCCAGGACCTTGAGACCATGACCTGAGCTGAAGGCAGAGGCTCAACCCACTGAGCCACCCAGATGCCCCAGCTGATCAGCAATACCCTTCAGTATGCTAGATTGGGAGTTTTCAGCAAGAGCTCAATTTTTCTCTTCACTAGGATAAAACCTTCTGTATGTTCACTTGCCATTCATTTTTCACCTTTAGTATTTCTTACTATATCAAAGATATTGCTCCACAAATGGACTATTATTTTTTTCTAAGGCTCTATATTGGCTCTTGATATGACCTTTATATGGCCCCTTGCTTATGAGTACGACCATGCTACTCCTTTGCAACATACAGAGAAAGTCTTCTGAAATGGTTCCTTAGAGGCTACACATTTCACTCTTGTCTTTCCTTAAAGCCATCTATTCAAATTTTTTCTTTTATAGCACTGTTGGTAGAACAACTGAATGGTTGTCAGAAATGATGGTATCTCATCCCTTCTTAGTATTCTGGCTATAGAAGTGGGAGGCTGGAAATAGCATTTCTGCTAGCTTATGCTGATAAATTTGAGAATCACTGAATGTGTTTTGTCTCCAACTCCCAATAATTCCAGGTAAGATTTTGGTATAAATCTCTGGTCAGTGTCTTCTTTAAGGGGAGAGATAGAGAGGGAAGGGCAAAGAGATTTCAGAGAAACTAGACATTTATTAAACACCCAATATGTGTAGATCCCTAGACTCATCACTTTTAAATACGTTCTATCATTTAGCACACTTTAGAATTTTCATCCCTATTTCTCAGTCTCACTTGCCTTGCTTTTTGGTAACATTTGACAGGTTTAATCAACATCTCACAGAAGAAATACTGTAGCACGTTTACTATTATGGACTCCAGAGGTAGTGTGTGTGACTTTCAATCTTAACTTTCTCTTTGCCAGCTGAGTGACTTTGGACAGGTTACTTGAACTCTTTATGCGTTAGTTTCTCCATTCATAAAATAGTTATGACAATATCACCTATCTAATAGGAATGTCTGGAGCCTTCAATGAGTGGGTAAATGGAGAGTATGTAGAAGAGTGTCTGGCTCCATTGCCAGGACTCAGGGTATATTAGCCTTTATCTTCCTTAAAGTCAGTTCACATGGATTCTGGGATTTAAATTTCTGGCCTCACAGTGTTGGAATTTTTATATATTGAAGTTTAGAGTATGCAAAACAGATAAGTATTATTTTGTGATTTTATAGAACCACAGGAGTTTGTGCTACATCATTAGGGATGCTTAAAGGTCTATAAATATCCATCTTTGTCATAGTAGTAAATTATATTTTCATAAGTTGTCTTTTGGGTTTGGCTTGTAAGTTACTCATTGTTTTCATTACAGTTTAGTCTTGTATGGCCATGAGGTTCAATGGCTGATGACAATGAGAATGTCTCAGTCAGTAATAACTACAGCGATTGCAGTTATAAGATTCACGTTTGTGTAGGACTTTTTAGTTAAAGTCCCCTTTCACACATATCACCTCTTTGATGCTTATAATAACCTTAAAAAAGAAAGATAGGAAAATCCTCCCCCCCCCTTTTTTATAGATAAAAGATGACAGTTCAGAGTGGCTGATTTGTGAGAAGTCATACAAAAGAAATGGGGAGGAGCACATTTCTTTGTGTGGCTCAGAAGTATTCTGAACTCTTGAGGCTAATACTGTGCTTCTCCTATGGATTTCCTTTTAATGTTTCTTTCAGTGAAGATGATTTGCATAGCAAGCTACAGTGGCACAGAGTTCAAAGCTGGCTGAACTACAGTAAGTGACCACTCTCTAACAAGAGAGATAGATATACACCCTTTTTACAAATAAAGTTGACTGGTCTTCTACAGATTCAAATCAACAGTAGGCAAAAATAATATGATGTTAGGTCAGTAAAGAAAAGTCCACCTATGCAGATTTAATTTAAAACTCAAGAGGCAATGTCCCCATAGGCAGGAGGGGCATTGAGTAGATCTATTAATTTTGCTTTGTTCAAACTCTTTTTTGTGATCATCCAACTTTCTTGAACATGGTTATTGTTTTTTACAAAGTGAAACTGAATATGAAAGTAAAAAAAAAAATCCCCTAGTAAAGTGATTCAAAGCACAAACCATGCTGATAACAATTCAGTAGCCTCATCTCAGTATATGAAGGAGGACATTTGCATATATATAGCATGTTTTCTGGTAGAGCTCTACTTAGAATTTTTGAAATTTGAGCCTAAATTGCAAACACACTTTGTTTGCTCATTTGGTGAGGAAAGAAAGTTATTTGTCATTTTCAGTGTTTATTTTTTTCCTACCATCTTATTGTTTATATTGTTTCACATGATCTCTGCAGAATTCTGGAGCCCCCATGGGGTGGAATATCATATTTTGAGATAATTATTTTTTGGTGTGGGAGAAGCAGATTGATGAGTAAAATATGATCATTGTCGTCTTTGACCATGGTGGGTGTGCATGTGTGTGTGTGCATGTGTATAGTTTTGAACCCACAATACATTAAATTTAAAATAATGAGGCTTTTAAAAATGAAGAATACTCTTATCAAAAACAAATATTAATACTAGAAAGCAAAAAATTCCCTCATGACATTATTTTCCATATTGATCCCTAGGCATTATGAGTTATAACTTAGGAACACTGATTTTTTCGGGTTGAAATCAATTATTTTGAAGCACATTAGGATAAATAAACATTTCCCTGCTGAATTTGATTTTCCTTTCACCAGTTAGCTATCTTATATGCTTGCTGGCAATAATATAATTTCACTCCCCTTTACTTTCATAACATGTAGGATTAAACATATAAAATTCTTTCGTTATTTTCCACTTTCCAAATTTATAAGTGTTCTATAGCTAACAATTTTTAAATGGCTTATTATTTTGTTACATCTCCTGCAGTCTGTCTTCCTTAGTTTCTTTCTCTTTTCTTACTTCCCTTCTCCTCCCAAAAGATAAATTGTTTAAAAATTTCAAACAATAGACTAGCATCTAAGGTAAACGTGTATCTCAGTTCACTGACAAAACCTTCAATTTCATCCTAACAGCTTAAGAAATCAGACCTTTGAAAGACTAGTTGAATTCTGTTCAGTCTGCCTTGGTTCTCCTTATTGAGCACTGCATGATTTCCTGGAGTAATAGCTAGTGTTTAATATGTGTGTGAGGGGAGGCGCCTCTTCTTGATACCATGATTGGTCAATTCACAAAATCACAATTTATGTTATAAATAAAGGCACAGCATACTGAAATCTATCTCTCAAATATTTATTTCCACCCTATTATTTGGGTCAAGAGGACATTAACAAAACTGTATGAGATAAGCTCACAAACTGTTGTTGAAAAATTGACCCTTCTGTCACAGGCACAGAACACTCAACAATTCTCTTAATTTTATTATCAACAATAACTCAAAGCAAAGCTTTATCCTTCTCTGAGGCCACTGAAGCTTCTGATTAGCAGGTCAATAATTGCGTTTTCCCTTCATGGAAGGATTACATCATCCGCTGCAGTAGCCTAAGTACCTTTAAGTACAGGTCTAAACCAATTTAAATCTCTGCTAACCTATCATTTCCCATAAATTGAAATTTTTTCTCCTTTGATAGGTTCAAAACATATATCTCTTAAAATTTCATGAAGCAAAAGTGGGGTCTGTCATGGGCAATCTGATTAAAGACTTTCCTTTGGCACTGCCAATAATCACAGAAGATTATATTGCCTAGATGCAATTTGTATGTTCATGTATGTTGGCAGAATGAATGAATGTTAAAATATTATTTAAATCATAATATTTGCTATTGAAAAACAGATTTAAGCTAGGAGTCTTGTCCAAATTTATTTTTGCTTTCCACTCTTTTAAATGGAAGTTCTCAAAAATAACAGTCAACACAAAAATAAAATGTATCGCGTAGTTAGCTGATGTCTGGCAGCTAGATGACAAAACTCGGTGATTACACAGGGGCCTTAATTTTGACAATTTTGCAGTGTCTTCTATAATTATTGAGACTCAAACACTATTTCACTCAGCATGTAATGAAGTAGAAGAGCTTAACTTATTAGAGATTAATGAAGTCTCAGGAAACTAATATTAAAGAGTCACTGAACTCTTAAATATAGTTCATAGGTCAGGTTGTGATATGATTTAGTTTATTCTTTAAGGAAGAAATAAATAAAATAAACTTTCTAACAAATTACTACAACACTGAAATGGTAAAAACTTAAAGTTTAAGAATAAATAATTTCTAGAAGGTCCAATGATTTTCAATTTAACTTGGAATCAGTATTACAGATATGTTTTAATAATCAAATCAGCCCAGAATCATCAGACTGGAGTCATCTGAAGCATTGATTTTATATGCAGTATTATTTATAAAGGTCACTAAGAAGGAAAGCAAGCTAAAATCACCTATTTTGCCATCTCCATAGGACCCTCTGGATGCATGTAAAGAGTATTTTTGTTTTTGTGTGTGTGTCTTCAGGGAAGTAAACTGTGAAATGGTCCTTATTAAAGTATTCCATAATTTATGGAATTCCATAAGTCCCAAAGCTTTAAATTGAAAATAAATGTTATTTGCTATAATTTACATTTTTCTTACTCTGATGAAAATTGAGAGTTGGCTGTATGTATTATCATTCAATTTTCAGGTTATTTTTATTTTTCTGAATTCAAAATTTCCTGGTTTTTCCCCTCCCAAACATTTTCATCACTTCATTTTTTTTCTCATTGGCTCATATCTAAATTTTCCATCTCTCTCCATGATAATAGAAGGAATTATGCACAGAAAAGGATTATCTCACCTTGGAAAATGTCCTCATCTTGACCACTGTACCTCTGACCAGCCAAAACAACCGGCTAAGTATTATTGTATGAGTTGATATCTCCTACAGAATTTTCCCATTATCAGAATTATGATCAATGGAAATCCTAATAGGCAGGCTTTGGATTGATTTTGAAACTGTGTGAAGTCAGACAGTGTCATTTGCTGAGCAGCAATGGCAGTCAGCGCTCCGTCATAAATATAAGGGATATTTATACCTAAGCCAACTATGACACAACTGAGCATGAGGAGAGCAGAGCACAGAGAGCCCGCCACTACCAAGCCAGAGTGCCAGTCAGTTGGCAGTTACGGATTAGATGCAACTTAAGGTCCTTTTCAATGCCAAGATTTTATTATTCTAAATAATGCAATACCAGGACAGATATCTGTAAGTTCAAGAAACAGAACTGGCATAAGGCCAAAACCATGTGCTTGGCAGGCAAAGTGAAAGGTGGTGGTTAGGCGCATATGTCAGGATGAGACGCCCTGGTGGTTTGGGTCAAGGTCTTTGGGGAAGTGAAGGAGAGATGATAAGCACAGAGAGAGACTCACTAAGACTGGCTATGATATAGGTAAATATGATGGAACCATAAGGCATTTGTTCTTGCCATTTTTCACTTTCTTTGAAATAAGCCAATTACATTTTGTTGCCACAGCCCAGGAGGTTTTAGTTAAACTATCATTTGTAAGAGAAAATTATGTATGTTATTGGCATAAATTTGTAAAGGGCAGCCATGCAATAAACAACTTTCTTTTAGCTCTGTTTTTGTGCCTTCTTTTGAAAAATAATCTAAGAAAATCATTAGCACTTTTCATATCACCCTAAAATAAATTGCACCAATTTTTGTTAAATCAGGACCATTCTCTATATAAAAATTTATAGGCCCATAAAAAGTCATCCTTCTCTGTGCTTCCCTTCATTCTCTTATCTACTGTAGTGAGTGAATATAACATAATCATGGTTGTAACTGTGATCCTACTTCCTGTGTTACCTTGGAAATAGCCATACCGCCATGTGTAGAAACCCTTCAACGAAATCAAGCCATATTGCTCATCAGAATTCTCTCACAACAACGAGATTATGAATGAAGGTAGAGGGACTGTCTTTAAGTACTCTATGGTTGAATCTGCTCACAGGGAGCCTGTCGGACTCCTTTCAGTGTCTGAGGATGTCCTTATTAATATGATGTTTTTTTCCTCACATATCATGGTGCTTTTTCAGATAATTGTGAAACACACGCTAAATTTCCCATGATGTCCGAAACATACAACAACAAAAGCCCTAGTCCTTCATTTTGATGAGGCTGGCTTTACAGAAGCTATTCCAGATTTTCTTCCTGCTGCTGCATGCTAAGGGTATTGTTTGGTAATGGAAGGAATTAAATAGGAGAGAGGCATCAACGAAAATTTCAGCCTGTCACACTGAGCTCATTTTGACCCACTACATTTTCCCTCTGCATGAGAAAGGTACTTCTCAACCAAGGAATCCCAAAAGCCCATTTAATAATTACCTTGATATATATACATTCCACTATTTACCTCCACATGTGACCACTACCTTAAAATCATAAAGAGCTATTCCGGATTGAAAGACATATGGGACTATTCCATTAAGAAGAATATGACAAATTTTCCCCCTGTAAGAAACCAGAGGTATTACCCAAGGCCTACTTTTAGCAGCTGTGGTTGCAGACATTGCTTTTAAAAAGAGTACTTGGTTTCAGCTGGATATGACAAAGGAAAATGCTTTTAAATCAAGTAACAACAGGGTATAGAAATGTTGCCATCTGATAGATCTTGAGGCCCTGAAATTTTAAAACCTGGTAACATTTTCAGTGCTGATGAAAACAGTCTCTTATAACAAGGTGGCAGAATTTCACATCCCAGACTGCAAATTTTAAGAGGTCAAATGCAATGTCACAGATATGAAAAGGATACAAAATCTGACCATATTGGGAAATCTAATCAATCTAGATTGTTTCTCAAATATAAATTATTTTCGGGGCACCTGGGTGACTCAGTCAGTTAAAGCGTCCAAGTCATGATATCAGGTCATGAACTCAGGGTCATGGGATCTAGCCCTGCATCAGGCTCTGCACTCAGCATGGAATCTGCTTGGAATTCTCTCTCCCCTTCTCCTTCGGCTCCTCCCCCTGCTTGCACTCTATCTCTATCTAAAAAGATAAATCATTAATATATATATATAAATTATTTTCAAATATTCATGGAGTGTCAGGATCATGAATAAACCTATTTCTCTTCCATCCTGCTGCTTGCCCTACCACATACTCAAAAACATGAGATTCAAAAAATCATGAAAAATTATATATGCATTTTAATCGGCTGTATTAGCTATACTAATCAGTATATGTATTTGATTGAGTTTTGTTTTAATGAAAGTTATGTTGAGCCCTACAATGCATAAAACTTTTGTTAGGCCTACTTAATATCACATGTCATCTTGAAGCACTGGTTAAATTAAATTCCTTCAGGAATTTGTTCCATGGCACTTATCCACACAAGATCTAACCTCAAATTCTAGTGCTATCCTGATTCATCTGTTATTTGCTTCCCAAATATGTACGAAATGGAAACTGTTAGTGATATAATTACTCTACAGATATTTGTGAATCAATTCTTTCATAAATAATCTCAGTCCTAAATAGAATGAGATTATCTGCTCCATGAGCCCAGAGGACCTGATCGTTGTAGCCTCCATTAGCTGATTGGGAGGAATGTCCACTAACTTGTAGTAGGGATGGAGTCCACTTCAGCCTGCTCTGTGCCCTGCTGTTTGATAATGCATAGTAACGCTTCCCCCAACTATGTCAGATACAGGAGCATTTTTGAGCTGACTGAGCTCTGTCAGTACAGCTATGTGGCAGCCAAGGTGAAGAAAGAGATTGGTCAAAAATGAATAGGAGTATAGAGTTTCAGTTTTTGCAAAGATGCAAAAGTGCTAGAAATGTGTTGCGCAACCATGTACAAGCAGTTGACGCTACTGCACTGTTAAAGACAGTTGATGTAGTAAATGGGATGTGCTTTTTGCCACAATAAAACAATGAGTACCCAAAGAGCACAGACTTGTACAAACAGAATGGCTGATACATAAATTACTCATTTCACAGGTGATATTATTTGCTTAAATATGTTCCTCCAAAACCCACACATTGAAGCCTTAAGCCCCACAACCTTGGAATGTCTATATTGAAAGGTCTTTAAAGAAGAGATTAAAATGATTAGTGTCCATTTTAAGGAAAGGAAATTTGGGCACACAGCAGGCATATATGCATATGTGAGGACACAGTGAGAAGGCGGCTATCTGCAAGCCAAGGACGGAGGACTCAGAAGAAATCAAGCCAACTGACACCCAGATCTTGGATTTCTAGCCTTCCAAGAAATCTAGCCTTGGATTTCTAGTCTTATGAGTTAGAGAGGAATTTATTCTTGTAAACACACAAAAACAAACCAACAGATAAAGATTATATTCTCAGATATTATTAACTCCTATTTAGTAAATAACTTGCTATTGATCAAGCACTGTTCTCAAACTTTATTCAACCCACATCATAGTCCTAGGAAGTAGGTACACATTTTCTTATACAATTGCGCAATATAGAATTGGGGAGGGTTTCTGTGTATTCAACTATAAAAATTACTGGTTTATAAACTTTTTTAATTGTTATATTAGTCACCATATAGTACATCATTAGTTTTTGATGTAGTGTTCCATGATTCATTGTTTGTGTATAACACCCAGTGCTCCGTGAAATCCCTGCCCTCCTTAATACCCATCACCAGGCTCACCAATCCCCTCATGCTGCTTCCTTCCAAAACCCTCCGTTTGTTTCCTGGAGTCCAGAGTCCATAGTCTCTCATGGTTCGTCTCCCGCTCTAATTCCTCCCCCTTCATTTTTCCCTTCTCCTAATGTCCTCCATGCCATCCCTTATGTTCCACAAATAAGTGAAACCTTAAGATAATTGACTTTCTCTGTTTGACCTATGTCATTTAGCATAATCTCCAGTCCCATCCATGTTGATACGAAAGTTGGGTATTCATCCTTTCTGATGGTTGAGTAATATAAGCTTTTAAATTCTTATATAATTTAGGTAGAAAATTTTAGAGATTATATATAACACAGGATACATATATGTTAACATATTATTTCATATTTAAATGAAGAAATTAAAAAAGAATTTTTTATCCTTTAATTGGTCCCATCAGCTGAAGTTCTCTGATTATTTATAGTACACTTGAATAAGATAGCAGTATAAGCAACTGCAATATGTTACTTCTCTAGCTATTTCTGTAATCAGTAACTTCCAGTGAATTAAGAAATGGGGTGATTCATCTGACCTTTTAAGCTCTAATTGCAAGCAGTATTTGCAGACTGTTGAACTTGTATGAACCCCTTTCTGGGACCTGCCTTTTGACTCTTTTGAGTTTTAATGACTTAGACTGTTACTTAGAACTAGTGAGCTGTGATAACAGGTATAATAGAAAACAAAATGTTTACAGAATGTGAGTATGTTCTGAATATTTCATATATTTCTTTAAACAAAAGCTTATTCATAAGAACTGAAATTTTCTAAATTATTTTTTAAGAATCAGTAATGAGATATATGAAATACATTTTCACAAAGAAAGATGGTGGCTATAAATTTTTCATTTGTTTTCTTTTTCACTCATCTCTTAAAAAATTCTGCTGTTCCTCAGTATTTTTGCCTTGTATATCCTCTTTAATTAGGTATTCCTTTCATCCTAAGGTATCTTGTAATACATTAGGTTAACGAGAGACCATTTGATTACAAGTGATGGATATGCTGTCAAGATGGTTCAGGCACAGGAAGGGTGATGAAGATTATGGGAATGTCTCTTGGAAATCCAGAAAAAGCTGGATTTTTCTGTCAAGAATTAAGGTAGACTAATTGCTTACTATCCCCATGTATGTTTCTCCATAGATAATTTTAGAATTTAAGAAGCCTCTATTTTCTGCACTGCCCAATTTGTCCATCTAACCATTCCAGCTATAAATCGGTCAAAGCTATTTAAGGCATAAAAGTATTTTATTCAGGAAATAATTATATTAAATATTTTCCCACTCAGTTCCAAAGGGGAAAAAATGAGATTTGCAGGAAATTAAGTTTTAGTAAAGACTTAGTGTGAATAAAAAGTTACAAGAAAAGTCATGGCCCAGAAAGAAAAGTATAATATTTGTACTTCACTTCGATTTACAGAGATTGTGAAAAGAAAATGATAAATTAATTGGTATATACACATGAAAAGCTAAAGGAAAAATAGAATTTGAGTTTTTTTTAAAATCACTTGTGTCTGTAAGCATAGAAATTTGGGGTAGAAGCCTATTTTTTAGGGTAAACTGTGTGAGTAGCCATCTTGCTTTGAACTAGGAAGAATGAAAAGTTTGGGGTTATTCTTGATAGTAAGGTTGAAGGCAATTGGTGTTCATGGCTCCAAAGAACAGAAATGGATTTTTTTTCCTTGTAGGATTCGAAGAAAAAAAAAAGATTTCTTTTTATAAATTATTTATTTATTTATTTATTTATTTATTCATTTATTTATTATTTCTAGAAGAAACCATGGACTTAGGAAAACTGTCTCTATAAAGAATCAAGCAAAAGGCCATAGCCACTTGGTGGCAGGCAGACATCACTAGAGAGGTTCTCAAATCATCAGCAAGATGCCTTAGACACAACAGGCTTGCATGAGCAATGATCTGAAGAAAAAGATGTGTCTATACTTGGGAGGAAGCAGAAGAGTTCGGAAACTATAAAAGTCCTCAGGTTTTAAAATGATATTCTACAGTTAAACCACATATACCATTTCAGAACTAGAGAAAAATTAAAGACCAGGAGAATGTTTGAAATTCCTCCACCATTATGATTCCATGGAAAAATTGGATCACAAAATTTTCCACAGCAACATAGATCTTTAATTAAAAGCATGAAACTTAAAAAAAACAACTACCCCCTCCAAACAACAACAACAACAAAAACAACTTGAGGTATTGGGAAGACTAGTATTACACCAGTGAGCTGACACTACTATTTCTTGGGTTACATTTCAACTATTTCATTTCTCTTGTTTTTGCAAAGACACTGTACTTCTTACTTTGAGATTTTGATTTTTTTAAGAGAATTACAGATATAATAGTCCAATGGGCTGCTTGTTAGTGAGTTACGATGAACCTCCCCCTTTCTGGAAGGTTCATTAGTACCTTCTTGGGTATATTTATTTTGAATAGTACTGCCTTTAACTCTGCAAAGCCTCAGCCAGTTCCACTATTTGAGGACTTACGGATGCTTGATGCATACAGCCAACTAGAAGATTCACTTATAGAAAAATAGGGGGCCCTGACCATGAAATCCACTCATTTTACCATATACCAAAATATCCTGATGTAGTCAACCTCATGGAGTGTTAGAGTAGCCTAATAAAGACACAGCTGAAGTACCAGTGTGGAGAAAATTCTCTGAATGCATGGGTACCATTTTCCAGGATGCAGTATATATGTTCAACTAGAGATCACTGCACTGTATCTCCAAGATAAATTGTTCTTGGTTGTAAGAACCAGGGTGCAGAAGCAAAAGTGGGTTACGTTCTGCAACTTCTGGTGACCCATCAGATCCTTGTCCATCTCCACAACTCTGGGTTCTGCATGGTTGGAATTCCATTAGAGAACTTTGTGCTCCTCATTCTACAGACCAGTAGGTGAGAAGAGGAATCAAAATCTTCTAAGGAAAATTACTCTTTTCAACAAAGGATGGTGTCACTCTCTTATCCTGCGGGTTATAGAACACAGGAGATCCACTTGGATTGACATGCAGCAATCCTAATCTTGGAAGAATATGATTACTTAGGGCTCAGACTTCTCAGGAATAAGATATTGGGTTAAATTAATGTTTAAGCCATCAAAATCAGCTGAATAGCTCAGAAGGTTATCATGAGTAGTGGAGAAAGAGGAAAATTAGTACATTTTGATCTTGATGCAAATTGCAGCAAGAATGAGTATAGATGAGCTTATCAACATTTTTTTTTTCTATAAATTTCCTTCAGGAAAAAGGGCCACAAGAGCCCTAGAGTAGGTACTTCTTGAATTTGCACGGAAATGGACTCTGTTGGCACAATGGGTCTACTGTGGCAAACCTAGAGCCAAGCCTTTCAGAGATCCTTTGAGATCACCGGCTGCAGTGAGCACAGAGGTCTGATAGCCTGAGAGCATCCACATCAGAGATTCTCCCACTCACCTAGGCTCCCAACCAACGACAGAGTACTACTGCACAGGTACTAGTACTGGCCCGTTCCTGTAGGAGGCAGCATCCTCCAGGGGAAACTCGGTTTTAAGCACTGTATGTTAGACTGAAAGAATTTTTCTTAGAGTAGTCCTTAAGTCAAGTATTTTCTGGACCAATCTTCCCTGCTCCCTCTCATTTCACAGATGTCAGAACTGCATCACTGCCAAAAGCTCTCCATGCCTACTTCTGATTCTTCCCCTTTATCCTCTGTAGACATTTTTTTTTAATTTTTAGTATATCTCTAACATGTTTCATTCCATCCTAATGTTTGCTTCTTAGAGGACCAGAGCAAACAGAGATCTATTTTCCCAGAAATCTTTAATACTTGAGTTTTAGCACTTTTTCTGATCTCTATCTGGGCATAGACCACCTTCTGCTCTTAGGGTTTTCAAATCTCTGGAGTTTCTGTCACAAGGATTCTTGGTCAAGATATATTTGGGGGTATCATATAGGACCTTTTCTTAAGAAACAAACCTTTCAGAGGCTTTTTCTCCACCTTACCCCCAGTCCTAATAATCTTTCTAAAAGTATATGAATCAGAATAGGCTATGTATAATAGCCCCCAGGGGCTTAAAACTAAAACTAATTTGTTTTGTATTCTAAACATTCACTATGGTAGATAGGGGACAAGCTTCTATAAGTCAAAGAGCCTGAATAACATCCCAAGATTCTCTTAAACCGTGTAATCTAAAAACATTCCTCAGTTGCCAGAAGAGGAAGAGAGAGCTAGAAGGCCACAATTTTTTTAATGTTCTGGTTGACTAATGACACATTTCAGATTAGTGACACATGCCATTTCATTTCAGAGAATATTGGATGGAATGAGGCCCTTGGTCATACCTAACTGAACTAGAAAAGGTAGTTAGCAGCTGGAATGTTTGTTGAACACTGCTGTCTTTTCTGGAGAACTTAATAGTGCTAAACAGATGCTTTTGAGAAAGAAAGCCTGTAGCTATGTTTTTATGCTGTTAAAAATACTTTTCTGGTGAAAAAATATGCTTGGCTACTTGAATCACAGGAAGGATAAAGTATACCAAAGAAAACAATAAAAAATTTGGTTAAATCCTAACATTATAAACCAATATATACATAATATGATGTTAAATTAGAATATGTAACTAAGATATTACAGGATAATAGACATGTGATAGCAAAGTGTGTGTGAAAAGAGTTAGATCATCCTAGAGATCTTGAAAAAAGGTGAAAACATAAAACTGTTTACATGACTTCACACACTTTACTTCTATTATGGATAAAATGTCTTATAGGATACAGCTTTAGAGATAGCTAGATTATGATTCCCAGTATCTCCAAAGTGGGTTGAAATTTGGGGTGATATGTGTTTCACTTTACCTCAAGTGAATGGAGAGTGTCTTCAACTTGGAGAACTTAATATTTCTCTTTATTTAGGATATTGGGAGGATGGCTCCCTGACTCATGCCACAGAATGCTATGGATAAGAACTAAGTTTCTAAGCTCTTGGCAATGGAGTGAGGTGGAGCTAGTAAGTGGTTGAGACATTACAGTCAACTCCTGTGAGGTGTGTGTTCTACGTACATAGTAAGAAAGGTAACCACGGATATTTGGTTGACCAAAGGGGTGGACTGTTTGTTGTTCTCCAGTATCCTTTTCCCTTCTGTTACATCAGAACTTCCATCTAGGCACATACCCAACCAAAATAAAGATTACATTTCCAAGTACCCTTGTAACTGGATGTGTTTAAGTTCTGGTTAACATAAAGGATGCAAGTGGAAAGCAGAATGGGACAACTTCCTAAAGAGTTGGTGCACAGGAGATGACATCTTCTCCCCTTCCACCACTACTGAAATAATTGGGGCTATAATTTTAAGTCAAAATGTCCCTTTATTTCTCATGCCACATTTGTAATGGAATCAATAGTTTAATATTTGTGTACATCCTAGGGAGAAAGAGAGCTGAAGTAGTCCTAACATTTCTGTCTGAATCTCAGTACTGCACATTTTTCAATATCTCACAGGGGTGCTGAAGGTATGAATACAAATCCACACAAGAGCATCATAAACTTGGGAGAGAAGGCTTTAGGAAAAAGGAACACGGGAACAGGTGGGATAGAGAAATTTCAGAGATGTCTAGCAGTAATATAACTTGCCATGATCTGAACGTGTTCCCAAAATTTATTTATTGAAACCTAACCCCCAAGGTGTTGTGAGTGGAATTAGTGTCCTTATAAAAGATGCCTGAGACAGCTTCCTTGGTCCCTTCTGCTATGTAAGGAAGCAAGGAAAAGTCGGCCATTTGGAAGAAGGCCCTCACCTGATCATAGTGATACTTTGATCTCAGACTTCCAGTCTCCAGAACTGTAAGAAACAAATTTCTGTTGTTTATAAGCTACTCAGTCTATGGTATTTTGTTATCACACCCCAAACAGACTTAGTCCCATGCCAAAGACTAAAGAGTAGGTGAAGTAATGTAACTCACAGCTCATGCCACACTATCTGGTGTAGCTCTTACCCCAATGCCCTGAGGCTACATGCAATTATAAGGATAAAGTGATAAAATATGTACTAAACAAAAGGGAATTCTGAAATAACTAATATTAACTAGGAACTGAAGACCAAATTAAGTTCAGTACACAAACTTTTTTATTTTTATACCTGATTTTTTTTTTTTTTGGCCCATGATTTTTGTAGATTTCATTGTTCTAGGAAAACTGAATTGTCTACATATGGAAAAATCAAATTGAAGCTCCTATTCAGAATGACCTCAGAAGGTAAATCATCTCTTAAAATGGCAAATATTAAATTGAAACATGACCTTGATTGGATTGTGGATCATTTGGTGAGTCAGCCAGGTTACCTTCACTTATAATTCAAATAGAAAGCAGGAACTAAATTCTCAGACAGTGAAAAATGGTATCAGATTGGCTGTGATCTTCCAATATGTAAGGATGAGAAAAATGATGGATATTTCTGAAATTCAATCAATGGGATATTATAAATACATCAACTCAAAGCATTTCTAATATATTCTACCTTCAAAATCCTTTTTTGGGAGAGAGGAGAAAGAACTATTCTACAAAGGCAACTTATAGCAATTAAAATCCTTTTTTCCAATTATCTGGATTGGTTTTACTTTCTGAAGTATAGTTATCAAGTAAGTTTATTTTTCTTGAATAATAATTTAGCTGACATAACGCTATATATTGGATACATGGATCTAATTACCATGTTGAATCTTTTTGTGTTGACTTCTGTCTTTTTGAGACTAAATTCAATTTTATGTTTGATTTTTAGAGGTCTTTATGACTCTAGGATTACTGTAGCTTTTCCTCCAGAGACTTAAAGTTTGTTTTAAATTCTACAGCAAACTAAAGCACATTGAATTCAAAATATTTTTATTTGTTAAAACAATGTATGTATTACTATTTCAAGGCAGAGCATTAGAACAGCCTCCTGAAAGGGAAAAAAATACACTCTTTTAAAAGAGTGGTCTCTAACAATTATAAATATAAATATGATCATTAATATTAGTAAAATATTACCTGGTTAAATAATTTTTCTCAACTATGTGCACTTTTCTGTTAGGTATGAACTATTCAATCATTGCTGTTACATTTTAGAAGCTTAAATTAATTTCTCTAATCAGATGTGTTCACGAAACAGGAAATACAAAAAACCATTTTACTGCAATTGTAATACATTTAATTAATAAATGATTAGACTATTTCCATCTTGATGACAGAAGAAAACTATAAAATTAATGGATTTTGCAAAATGTCTTTCCTGTATCAATATGCTAGCATATATATTTAATAAATGACTCATATTAATATATTAAAACTAAAATATGTTGTATACATGGTTTATTAGTTGACTTTTAATCTTGTGTTTGTTTTGTGTAACTAGAAATATTTAAGGTACCTTTTTTGAACTATTATATTACTTCTTCAATATTCTATGTTCGCTTCTAACACAAAGTGAAGAGATTTGGGCACTGAAGTATGCCTTAAACTATATGGTTTTTAAAAAGAACTGTAATTGCAGCTGACTAATAGATGATAGAAATAGATGTGTACATCTGTGTTCTATAAAAGTCATAACTCTACATATATTTTCAAAACAAAAAATGTGTTATACAATGTTTTTTACAAAGATTTAAAAGAATATTTTGAAGACCTTTTAAAAAATGTTTCAGAATGTCACTTTTTTGGCAAGGGGGAAGGTGACATACATCTGAGGAAAGTGAATGAAAATTATTTTGCCAGCTTTCCTATCCACCTTGTTGAAAAATTTTGCTATTTTCCCTGTCATATCTCTGAATACTTACTAAGTATCTAGAATTTTGACTGCATTTTTCATTGCATGTTTAAAGAAACTACCTTACTCAGAGTGCAAAATCCATGAAATAATTTCCATGATAATTATGATAAATTTAAGCTTTAGCAATAAAACTTAAAAACTGTTTGATCACACAGGGTGTTAGATAAATCTATTGTCAGTACCATCTATAGTTCCCAGGAATGGGACTGATTTCTTTGTTCACACCACCAACATTTACTGAACACTTGCTTGAATCCCAAAGGAAATAGAAGATACATGGTCTAAGTCACATAGATCAGTAGAATCTCACAAAACAAATACATTCATATTGTCTTCTCCCTAGCAGTAGGAGACAAGATAGTAAAGACTTCATATTCCATGTATATTTCTTGGGTCTGCCAATAATGTTTTTCTTCCCATAGTTTTATTAGATAAATTTTACCTAATCTAAATTTATCTGGTCAGGACAGAGTAGAGGATTCTCAGGAAATCCTTAGAAGGGATTATGGACATGTAACAGGTTGAGTTCTCTGGAAAACTGTCTCTGAGATGAGGTAAGCATTTAGAGAGTGCCCTTGTTAGCAATACCTGTGAAAGGGGGAAGGGGAAAGCAGGGAAGGAAGAGGGAGAAGTGGGGGGGAGGGGTATCTATCAGCCCAACTACTGCCTCAGTAGAGCTCCTGCCCCACCATTGGGTGTTCTGGAGTTAACATGGCCTTGCACAGTTGTCCATACTTAAGCAAACACTACCAAGTCTTTAGGATTCATCTCTGCCCTCATCCATATAGCTTAGTGATGGGATGTAGAGCACTTAGAGAAGGGGGGTGAACTGTGGTGAGTGGAAGTTTGCAACTTAAGAAAGTATAGATAAGGCTGAAAATCAGACAAAATAGGTTAAGGCTGCCTTAGCTGCTGGAGAAACAAAACGTCAATGAAGGAGGATCTGGGGGTGAGAGGAGAGGCATATCCTAGCATCTCCATAGACCCTAATGGGTAAACCTTCTCTTTGAGAATCAAATAGCTCTGTGGTATGAATATCTCAAATTCACCATTTTCCCCTTTCTTCTTATACATTGGAAGATCAGTGCCAACCCAATACCATTTTTCATTGTCAGAACGACTGTTTCGGGCTTTGTTTTGAATTGTAAGTTTAACTAATCCAGTTGACTTACCATGTGATCCACAACTCAATCACGATTTTTATATCCTATAATTTTATCAATTACAATTGTGATGCTCTATGGTATTCCCAAGAAAACACAAGTACAAATAAAATGTTATGTTGTGTGTGTTTTAGGCAGAGGTAATCAAGGAAACTTAGATAAGCCATATTATTTTATCATCAGAATAGGTTAAAGAGAAGGTCCCTAATTTTGCCTTGTGAAAGTATATATGAGTATGATGATGGGATTAACATTCAAATATATTGTTTTCCTCTGTGTGGGTAGAAATTAGTAGAGTCTATGATCTATCTTTTCATTAAGAATCTTATTTCATAAGTCGGTCAGAGAAAGACAATTATCATATGATCTCTCTGATATGAAGAAGGTGAGAGGCAGGGCAGGGGGTCCTGGGAGTGTGGGGGAGGGAAATGAAACAAGATGGGATGGGGAAGGAGACAAACCATAAGAGACTCCTAAACTCACGAAACAATCTGAGGGTGGCTGGAGTGTTGGGGGGGGGGTAGGGTTACGGGCATTGGGGAGGGGATGTGCTATGGTAAGTGCTGTGAAATGTGTAAGCCTGATGACTCACAGACATATACCCTGGGGCAAATAATACGTTATATGTTACTTTAAAAAAAGAAAGAAAAAAAATCTTATTTCACTTTCTAGATCATCTATTGCTTTTTACCAAACAATTGTAGTTTACCAAACTTTTTATCATTAGTGAAATATACTACTTGACCTCTTTGCTAACTTAATAGATTTAAAGGTTGTGCATATTAGTAACTATAAATTTAAATATGATCTAAACATTTTAAATATTTTTATAGATACATTTTCATATGTATTAAAAAGAGCTTGATAGTTTTGACAAGTACTTAAAAACAATTTGAAAATTAGTTGTTTTTTTCCAACTAAACCTAGAAGCAATATTTTATGTTTTGATGGTTCTTGCTGCTTCTTGCTTTAATAAACTTGTTGCTAAATTGCCGTTTCCTGATTTTAGAGTATTAATAGATTTTTATAAAATAGATATCCATTTATAAAAAGAATAGTGTTTTCTCATTGATTTTTAGTAATGGCAATTTATTTTCCCTTATATATTTTTTCCCTAATATATCTTAAATGTCTTCTGTATCATCTCATGCATTTTCAGAGTGCATCTGCTTGTACTCTTCCACAGTCTTGCTGTGTATGAAGTATTTCTCTCGAGAGAAACACGTGATTAATTGATTTCACCTTCTCAACTAACTATGACTCACAGTATCATCTCCTGATATGGCTCACTCTCACTTGACAGTCATACTGATCTGAAATTCTTTTAAACAACTTTTGCATAGATATTGAATGAAGGCAGCTTAGTTTTCAAAAATTCATGGCAGCTGCTTGTTTCAAAGCGTTGTACAATCTAAGAAAAAGTGTAAAAGATAAAACATACTAGTTTTGTTCTTTTAAATAGGAATAATTTGCATAGTTTAAAAAGATCCTATTACTCACAATAGATTTTTCGTATTCTAAACCTAAAATATATTCAGGGTATGCCCTGAGACTTGAAAACTTCTTTCAAATAACTTCCTTAGTCTTCTTCTAAGAGCTTCTATAACTTTGTTTATGATCCTTTTTGAAACTTTTTAAGAGATAATTAGTTTCATTGCTTTATTAATGTAAAACACATTAATCGTGTATTAAAAATCCTTTATAGAGAAGTATACAAGTTCATTTATCTTTTCCCTGACACTTTATGTTCTTTTCTTATATATTTATACCTATCTTTGCCTATATAGCTATGTATCTATATAGTTTATTTTCACTTTCCTAAATTGGATGAAACCATATATATTGTTTATAATGTACTTGTTACAATCATTTGTTTTTTCTATCAAAACACAGAGACATACCACGTTTTAATGGTTTCACAGTATTTTCACTAGGGACACAGAAAAAATGTTGATAATTTTATCGATGAATTCCCCCAAGAATTCAAAATGGCTAAAGCTATTTGTAAACCACCTAATGGCATGAATGCCCTTTTCCCCCGCAAACCTCTAACCATTTAGGGTTTTTTCCTAAAAAAAATACATGTTTTTTTTAAGCTGTCTTTTGTATTTTGATTTACACTTTAGTGGAATTTAGCATTTAAAAATATTTCCATTTGCTGTTTTATTTCCTGTGTGAATTTCCTGGTTATATAATATGACCATTTTAAAAACTGGGTTGTCTCCTGTTAATCTGTATGATTCTTCACAGATTCTGTACATTAATGTCATATTCATATCATAAAGATCTTCAATGGTTTACAATGTATCATGTAACTGTATTTTATTAAATACATATTTTAAGTATTTGTATGTCTATAAGTCTGTAAATTTACAGTGTTCATTTTATCTCATATTTAGAAAGTCTTCTTGAAAACAACTTTTCCACAATGACTTAAAATGCCACTTAAGTACATACTAAATTTCTCAATATACACTGCTCCTTTTCTTAACTATTCTGCTTTGTTTTAGTTGATTCTTTTCCTAATGAAATATAGTCTAAATTACCTTGTTAATACTTTGCTTTAAAGAATAAAAATATTCGTTTATAAATACATGAACAGAAAAAAAGATTAAAGAGATGTTAGCCTTTACATGAAGGAAAGATGCACATAAAATTATGTAACGAACAGCTATTTTTAAAACTAGACCTCCGCATTGTCAAAGTCAAGTTTGGTAGAATATAGATAAGACCTCTGCACTATATCCGCCAAATTTAATGGTTTTAAAAGCACTGAAAAATTTAAAAAAATAATAACACTGGAATTATGGGGGGGAAGTATTATGTGAGGGAATTAATGTTGGTAAAGGGTATGCTTTTTAAATCTGTATATATAGATGTGATTTTCCCTCGTTATCAAGTCACATTTTTCAAGTAGTTGACTGTCTGACAGACATTTGACTATTAGCAAAAATTCTGAACATCCAAATAGCTGTTGGTAGTTTGTCTTTGGCTTACTTTTTCAATAATTTGCAAAAAAAAAAAATTCTTATTTACATTTATTGGGTAGTGAGTCTCACTATGGTTTAATTAATGTATTTGTTGCAACTTTTTGTAATTATTTGGTTTTAAAACAAGAGAAAAAGTTGACATACTTGAATAACAGAAAACTATTAACAAACCTACTTGTAAAATTCTCCTATAAAATGGTGAACTCATGATGATTCAACCTTTAACGGAAAAAGGGGGCATATGTAGAGAAGAAAAATGGTCAAAAAACAGAAATAAGAATGAAAATGTAGGCTTTGTGCTTTATGTTCTGTTTATTCAAGTCAGGAATGAGACTTCATGCTGCCAATGGAAATTAAGTCATATTTAAGATTTGTGTCTCTGGTGTTATAGTGGACATAGAGATGAACTTGTAATATAATGGCAAGGGGTGGGATATACATAAATACAATGAGTAGTAAAAATAATACCTCACCGTGAAGTAGGTACTAAAATAATGGAATAGATAAAGGTTGGAAATTATAAAGTTTCATGAAAAATTAAATAATATGGCTTTTTCATATAATTTGGTATTTAGTCTTACAGGCAAGGGAAAAAAAAAAACCCAAAAAATTTCTGACAATGCAAAGTGAAAAACAGCATGCCTATATTTTAATGATTCATTGAGATCAAAGGCTGGTGGTGGATTGAACAGACTGCTTTTGAACATTAGGGTAAGGAAGGGAAAATTGAATGGGAAGAAATTAGAGAGGGAGACAAGCCATGAGAGACTCTTGACTCCAGAAAACAAACTGAGGGTTGTGGAAAGGGAGGTGGGTGGGAAGATTGGGTACCTGAATGATGAGCATTAAAAAGGGCATGTGATGTGATGAGCACTGAGTATTATACACAACAAATGAATCATTGAACACTCCATCAAAAACTAATGTTGTACTATGTACTGGCTAATTGAATTTAAATAAAAAAATACTTCTAAAAAAAATTAGGGGCTGAATCCTGATTCCACCATGAATGTCATTTGTACTTGTACAATTTACTAAAAATAGACTCAGCTTTAGTTTGCTCATTTTAACACTTAACCATCAGGGCAATTTTGAAGATGAAAGAAAATACACAACATGTCTAGAAAGGCTCTCCATCCAACATTGTTGCTCTCTCAGCAGGACTTTCATGGCTCATGGGCATTTCTTTCTCCTTTCCCCATCTGGTGCCTTGAGGTCTGGTGTGGGATTTCAGACCTTGGAATTAAAGGTCTCATTTTTTTTGCTTAGCTATATTTTCACATTGCTTGTTCTTCTTTAATTATTTTTGTGGTTCTCTCATAGTTTAACTAGTTTAAATTTCTCCAACTTCTCCTGACAGGTAGTTAACAATTGCTCTGATAGTCAAGTAGGAACGTCATGAGGTTTTCTCCAATTAGGCAGTTCACAAGTCAGCTGGACACATGTGGTTGAGGTCCACATATCTGTGTGTGTGTGTGTGTGTGTGTATAGCCTTTCTACTTCCTCTCTCAGAAGGCCTCAGAAAGAGAAGGGAGGTTGGTCATTGGAGGACATAGGTATAATAGAATTATTATATTCAATGCAAGAGAGCAAGAGAAAAGCAACTAAATAAGAATTACTTGTTCCACAGGAAATTATTTATGTTATGGTCCTATACTGTAATAAAGTCTTCATATTTACACTGTATCATACCTTGACTAAGTTCAGGGCAGTAAATATTTTAACACTGACATCCATGGGGATATACACACATAAAGAATTAAGATTGCTTTCTGCATGTAATAATTTGTTGAATGTGTCATTTATAATGAACCAAATAAAAAGTAGGCAAAAATTAATACAGTGAGGCATTTAAGTAGTAATTTAGTTTTCTCACTATCTTGAAAAGCAAAAATCACAGGACTTTGGTTTCTCCCCCTTAGTCTACATTACACTTCACCACTGTTTCACAGTTCAAACTATTCCTACTCTTGTGAGAATATATATTCTGATATATTCCTGGAAATTAAAAACTTAAAAAGAATTTAAGAAATTTAGAAGTTAATATGTATTATTCAAGTCTTTAAAGTTGACAGGTATGCATTAATGCTAAAATGAATTAACTAATGATTTAGATTTACGTAGTTTTGCTTTATAATATATTGTAACATTCACAAAGTTCTAAGTAGATCAAATGTCTTTAAAAAATGAAACCAGGAAAGTATAAAAATAAGATACAAATGAATCTTTTTATAAGTTTCCGATTACTGAATTGTCCTGCTTATAGACTTGTAATGGCACACTCATGTACTAAAATACCAAGTTTAAACTCCAAATGTGGTATAAAAATTTCCTTAGCTTTTGCAGTCCAGTCCCTCCCTTTCTCTTCTGTATCTGCTCACCTGAAAACAACAACAACAACAAACAACGAAGGAGGAGGAGGAGGAGAAGAAGATGAAGATCAGCTCACCTATAGGTATGGTTCAATTAAATGTCCCTTTGTATCTCCCTTATGGAACTGATTGCACCATATTACAGCTATGTTTTTGCTTTCCTAATTCATTAAAGACATAGGACTTTTTTTCTTCCCAGAAATGCCTAGTCTATAGTAAATGCTTAAATAAGTGTTTGCAAATAATTTGTAAAAATATATCTTAGACAACATTTGTTTTCTAAAACCCCAGCTTTGTTGCTATACTGGTTTAAACAAAATAAATACTGGCCAATGAATAGAAAGATATTGAACATGATTTTTGCTGTAGAGTTAAAGGATAGAATCCAAAATTGAAGGTAAAAATTTATCAATTTCCCCACATTCTAGAGTGAGCAGAAAACAAGTCTACCCAAGGGTCAAGAATTATAATAAAAAGTGGTTAAAAATTCATTATATAAAATCAGTTATTGGTTGAGTGCAAAGTGAGAAATGCTTTAGTTTTTACCTCTCCACCATGGATGAGGGCCCTACCTCCATACCTAACAAAGTAGAGGGACATTTACATTTGTGAAATTCGGGGCTTTTGCAAAAAGGGAAGAGGATGTAAGTGGACATCATCTCTAGATAATGTGAAATGGCTGAAATTTTAGGTCCTTCTCTTGTTATTTCTAGAGGAGTTGACACATGTCCTCCAGCCTGCATGCTTCTTCCCTGGCTAGTTCTTAAGTCATTAGGCCTGTTGGAGCAGACTGCACTAGCAGGACAATGAAAACTTGTACAATGGGCTTGGGAAGAGAATGCTCTTTCCTTCCATACCATTTCTGTGCCCTTGAATGGCATGATGAAGCCACTGTGGCTCCACATGGAGATTTGAGGAAAGCCCAGAATGGATGGGTTTGCACAGTCATGAGTATGCCATTCAAGTAGCATTCTTGGAGAGGAAATTAGCAGACAGGAAGGGTTTAGGGCATAAAAAGAATACATAAGTGACCCTCTATGAGGAGGTCATCATTGGAAATGCATGCTGGGTTGAAAAGATCCTCAAGATAACCATGCACAGGGTGTGCAGAGGGCCACCACATAAGCAGGGGCCAGGAGCAGACAAAACCACTAGCAGTCCAAGAGGGGTACAGGGTATCTCCACAACACTGACCAGTAGTTGGTTAAATAAGATAACCCCAGCTCTCTCTTTTCCAACATATTAAAAGAATAAGAACCTATAATTTTCTTGCTACTCCAAAGATAAGGGATGTGGTGTACTGTGTTCACCTCTTTTCCTCTAAGTCATTAGAACAAATCCTAGACATAGATATTGGGGCATAGGAAAAGGATTACAGATTGGATAAGATCAAATAGAAAAGGCTACACATTTTAAAAATTTGGTTAAAAGTGTTTGGAGATTCATGGACTTAACTGGAGAACTTATTAAAAGATTGAAAAGGTTCAACAAAACATGGCTGAAGGAATGACTGGAGAAAATGAAACTCTTGTATTGGCATCCCTGATTTTAGAAATTTGCTCAACTGCTTTTATGTTCATGATAATATGTTCTACATGAGGTTTAGTTGCTATTGAACTCAAGTTTGTGAATTTTTTTTTTTAGGATTTTATTTATTTATTTGACAGAGAGAGAAAAAAAAAAAGAACACAAGCCGGGGAACAGGAGGGAAGTGGGAGAAGCAGACTCCCCACTGAGCAGGGAGCCCAAGGCAGGGCCCTAGCCTATGATCTGAGCTGAAGGCAGAGGTTTAACCAAGTGAGCCACCAAGGCACCCCAAGTTTGTTATTTTTAAACCATACATTTTTGGGCCATAAATTTGGACATGAAATAATAAAGCTTTGAGTTCATATGAATGCGTCTTCAGGTGAAAGACTAAAAATTGTTCTCTTTAATCAAACTCATGCTTTGTAGATTTCAACATATTATGCTCTCATATTTGCATGCATCTACTGTTAATACATTTAAGCTGCATTCATCATTTACTAATCAGGCTAGAGATATTGATTCTGTGTGATTAATTCATGACAAATCAAATAGTTATATAGAGAATTTACTTTTTCCTACTATATAAGTTATAATAAAAATTACCCAGTAAGCCTTTCTTTCTCCATGACACTTAAAAAAAAAGATATAATTCAGATAAAAGTACTCATAGGAGACAGGGGAGTGATATGGAACACCTAAATATTCAGCCTCCTTCATCCCCGTACCAGCATCTTCACCAGAGGAAAATAGAGTATTAAACATTGTTCCCTAGATTTTCCTAGAACTCCTTAAAAATGATGCAAAAGGGGAGGACAAAAATATAAGAGAGAAGCAGAAAATAGTTTTGGATATCTGAGAGTAGATAACTCGATATCACAGCAGTCATATGGAGATAGGCAAACACTCTGGAAAGGAGAACAGGAAGAAGCAAAGGAGGATTGAGAAAGAAGGATCTGTACTACCTTGTGAAAATTTGGAAAATTTTCAGTTGAGTATTTTTCCTTTGGTAATAATCTATTCTCTCTACATCAAACAAATCAATTCCCTCCATTTTCTCCCCAATAATAAATTGAATACTGGCAGAAGTGTGTCTTGTTTATGACAAAGCATTTTCTAGATCCATCTCTACACCTCCATTCTTTCTTTCACTTGGAGGTCTAACTTCTTTAGGGTCGTTATGCTAAAAGTCAAACTTATTTACAGGCCTTCACCACTTCTTCAGACTCATTATGAGGACCAATGATCTAATTGGTATTTTCTGGCTTGTTTGGTCCATCTTGGGAAGAAAGATTAATTTTTAGACATTGATGTGATTTCGTGGCTGTATCTTAGACAAATACAAAGTTCTTTTTAACTATATATTGAATCCTGAAAGATATTCATTTTGCATTATCTATACAACATGACTTTATCTTACTCAAAATAAAATTAAAATATTCTGTATACTTTTTCATTTACTAGTAATTCTTTTCCTCATATCTCCTTAAGGTGAACTAATTACTAATAGAGCGTTAACAAACATCCTATCTATACACAAGATCTTGCCTTCAAACCTATTATTTCATAAAGTATTTGGGGTGACCAAACAAGTGAAAATTATGATAAAAATTCTGTATATATAATCAAATATTGATAATAAAAGGCCAAATTCTGACACAGCAAAGCTTAGAACTGGGAAAGTAAATACTCATGTGATAGGACAAAACACATGAACTAAATAAAATTAAGGGAAGAACAGTGATTGGGAATCACTGGGGGAGATATTTTCACAAAAGTATAATCTGAGTTGGTTACTAAAGACAAAAATATTTTAGTCCAGGAATAATCAGTTATGAAAAAGAAACACATAGGTGATAATAGATACAAGTTTTAAGGATGCACTTAATTTGTGTATTTTATTAGTTTACAAACTGGAAATATTTCTAATAATTACTTTGAAATGTTGGTACTTTATTTTTTTGCCATTTTAAAATGAAAGGAAATTCAATCCATTAAGACTAAGAATTCATGCTACTTTTTGAAACATATATGGGATAGTTTAAGGTATCTGATGTAGCTGCACGTTCTCAGGTAAGATTTTTTTTTTACCTTTTGTCTCAGTTACACTTTCTGAAAAATGAGTCCATTACAAGCCATATCATTATTTTAATGATTAGATAAAAATGAGATCTTAAGTTGCATGCTATGTTGCAAACAGAAAATAAACATTTATCCTTTATAATCTCAATTTAAAAAAATTTAATTGTAATGTAATTCAGTAAGGATGAGAGGATATATGATTACAAAGTAGTGTCTTGTGAGATATTCTTAAAAGTAACCGGAAGAACTCAGGAGGATGACTACCCAAATCTGATTCAGAAATAGGATATTAGAAATCCTGATGATGGGAGTTGAAATTGGCCAGGATAAAATTATGTTGTTGCTCAACATGATGTGATCACTTCAGCATTTCTTCATGTTGGAAAACAGCACATGCAAACTCCATGGGCTGAACTATTTCTTTTAAAATGTGATAACAAACAAACAAATAAATAAATAAATAAAATGTGATGTGATAACAATGCAGAGCAGGTTGCCAAAGCACAACCATTGAAGAAATAGCATGATACAGTTTCTGAGACAGAATCAATGTTAAAGAGTAATACAGAGAATTAAAGGATGCAGAGATCAAATAGAAGGCTTGAAGCTCTTTAAATTTAATTTTTTGGCTTTGGTAACTTTTCCTTAAAGCACATTTTAACAAATCAGGTAAATTTTTAGATACCATGAGTGAGGTAAGTGATTTCCCAATGTGCTTTTTGTGTATCACCCAGGAAACGTATATACTACTTCAAGTCACTTTGGCATCAAAGACAAAAGGCCTACACCAGACCAAAACACTATTTCAAGTCCTAGTAATTCCCTTGTGGTATGTCTCAGCAAACCAGCATATTTCCCTACAATGGTCAGGCATTAAACACAGGACACTTAAGATCTACTGCCGAGAAAGTACATGATAAGCCATTCTGAGTGAGTTTGCTGTTTAGATTCAGGTCATTCAACTGACTGTATATAGATCTTACACATCAAAGCCTTAATGTAATAGAGCAATAGCTATCAACTTTCACCAATGATATGACAAAAACACAGCATAATGGTTCTAGATATAGAAGAAAAAAAAGATTCTGTGTGACGTAAGTACACTGGGTGCATACAGAGTTGTTATACTTTTTTTCTTAGTTCTTTGCTATGCTAGATGTGATATAATTACATAAATTCAAATCTGTATGAATGCAGTCCAATGCCTGAAAATTTTGCCAGAGAGCCAATGATTATGAACTATATATAATACAAAATGCTTTACTCTTATTGGTTTAATTCCCATGCTTGCATAATAAGGTTGGAATCAAAAATACCATAAATAATATAGTAAAGTGAATGCATTACCCAATCATTGGCCACAAATAAAGAGTTGGCCTACCAGGTGGTGCTGGGCTGGGCTGTGACCGCTCTCTTTGGGATAAAATGCTCCTAACTTCTCTTCCAGCCCCTTCAACGCTGAGCTCATCTCCTCTCTCTCTCAGGCACTCACTAAAATTCCTAGAGAGCTGTGTAAATTATTTAAATTTGCAAATCCAGAGGGAAGACACTGGCAGAGAACATAGTAGTGATATGATAGGAGTGCCAGAGTTCCCAAAACTCTCTCCTTAAAATTTAAAAGCTAGGAAATTCAAATATTACCGGTTTCAGATGCCAGAGTAAAGGCAGTTTTATGTACTAGCTTCTCTGAACCAAAGTGGAAGGAAAAAAGAGAAACAAAATGGAGAAATAAAACTTAACTTAAAAAATTTTACACTAGCTGTCCAAACATGAAAACATAAGTATGAAGAATATTGGGAAAATTTGGGCCAAAATGTAGGGATAGCATGAGAACCTGCTGCTACCTGCTTAGAGGTCAAGTGAATACTGGGCACCAGATGATGCTTGGGTTACAGTAGATTTAGTGTTCTATGCCAAGAGAGAAGGGTGAACACTGCAGATCACAAGTCAAAGTGGAACTTAAAAAGAGGAGTATTGTCACATATTTCCAGGCTGTACAACCTGACACTAAATCCCTAGCACCCAAGGAGACTGCTGTCAATGATTTTGGTCATGAGAGAAAAGGAGAAGCCACCATTGCTAGATCACGTGGTGGGTAAAGGTTATTTAAGACCCTTGACGGTGAGCCACAGCGATTTCCTATAAACCAGACACAAGGGAAATTGATTTCTAGAGCAGAAACATTTGCTGTTAAGGGTTCAAAGCCAATGAATCTAAGCCTAAGTTTATTGAAATCAAACTGCAAATACCACATTATTCAGTCAATAGCACACCAAATTCAAAGATAAAAATGATTTAACAAGCCTTGGGAAAGACAGAAAAAATGAAAACTTCATAGGTATTATACCCCTATTAAAACAGCCAAATTAAATATGAATAAAACGATCAATGGGTATATAGCAGACAGGCTTGAGAAAAGTGACACCTATGGGGCACCTGGGTGGCTCAGTTGGTTGGGCAACTGCCTTCGGCTCAGGTCATGATTCCGGAGACTGGGGATCGAGTCCCATATCTGGCTCCCAGCTCCGTGGGGAGTCCGCTTCTCCCTCTGACCTTCTCCCCTCTCATGCTTTCTCTCTCTCTCTCAAATAAAAAAAAAAAAGTGACACCTATGACTTACCAGCTTTTATCACCATATTGATTTCAAAAAAGTAAATTGCCATCACAAGACATAGAATGCACTTAGTTTCCTGTAGAAAACTCATAACACTTTCCATATTTTTTTCTTATGGGAACCATACTAAACTCTTGAGCACAGAAAAGAAATAAGAAAATTTAGATTCCCAGGTCAAAGGAAAGTGATAATGAGTTCTTTGAACAAAAAAACCTAAATAGAAGCTATTGTGTTATGATCCTCCTGGTTTTCTGCTTCTTGCTTCCCTTAAATTTTCTTAAATTTACCCCATCCTGAAAAATTTACCTGAAGTTCTTTAGCTGTTATATTAACAAGAATTATACTGTCAAACATTTAGAGAGAGCCACAGTCACCTACCTCCCCACCAGGGAAACTGCTACCACCACTAACTGCCCTTAGTTTATTAGGGCTAATCCCATCATGACCACTATTTAATCCCATCCCCCACATGAAGAGTCAGCGCTCCAAGACTTCCTTCTCTGTTACCTTATGTTCTGCATAGCTTCTATTCTGCCCCTTAATTTCTAAAACATTTCACTGTACCTTCAGGTACTAAGGGTCCATCACTGACATTTTTCTTATGTTAAATATTTTCTCAAACAATTCTGTTTATCTTCTCATTATAACAGAAAATTAGATCTTAAATATCTGTTTTGCCAACATCTCTTGATGTCTACTCTTTTTACCCCTCACAATGTTTGCACCTTTGGAGAAAGAAGGAAAGACTGTTTACTGTATTATAGCCTCCAGACAATGCTCCTACTATCCTCCCTAAAACCCCCACCTTTGTACCTCCTATCATCAGATTATGTCACCCATTACACATCTTTGTCATTTTCCTCTTGCATCTCTTAAATTAGGTCCTCACATTGAGATCCCTAGCTCATAACTTATTCTTATTTTTTCCAACACCATTCCATCTTCTTTCTTCCAATGATCATATTACTAAGTTACTTCCATTTTCCTATCCCTGACCTCATTGAGCCTCATTCTCCTATAATCTCCATGTCATGCAAGGTTCTTTGGGGTCACCACCTCCACCTTTCCATTTACTTATCAGTGCCATGGTTTCGATAAACCTTTGACTTAAAGTAATTCCAACTTATTCAATCTACTAATTCTTTTAATCTGTTATCTTTCTTTCTTATAAAATTTAAAACCCATGGTAAATTATTACAACTTTAAGGGGCTCTAGGTGGCCTAGTCAGTTTGGTGTCTGCCTTCGGCTCAGGTCATGATATCAGGGTTCCAGGATGGAGCCCCGCATCAGACTCTGCTCAGTGGGCAGTCTGCTTCTCCCTCTTCCACTCCCTCTATGCTCGCTTCCTCTCTTCTCTCTCTCTTTCTCTCTCAAATAAATAAAATCTTAAAAAATGAAAAGAAAGTAGAAAAAGAAGAGCAAGGCAAGCCCAAAGCTACCACAAGGAAGCAGTAAAGATGGGTGCAGAAAAAATGAAATTGAGAACAGATAAAAATCAACAAAACTGAAAGTTATTTTTTTGGAAAGATCAACATGATTTACAGATCTATAGCAAAACCCATCACTGAAGAGAAGACTCAAATTACTAAAATCAGGAAGGAAAGAGGGGTCATTGCTACCAAATTTAGGAAGAGAAAGAGACTATAAGAGAATGTTATGAACAGGGTGACTGGCTGGCTCAGTCTGTGTAGCATGCAACTCTTGATATCAGGGTTGTGAGTTTGAGCCCCATGTTGGGTGTAGAGATTACTTTAAAAAATTACTTTATTGCATAGATCTAAAGCAGTCTTTTTTCTCTCATATACATATTCCTTCTTCTCTTTCCCTCATTTGGAAAAGAACCCTGGGATCATGACCTCAGCTGAAGAAGAAGGGAGCCTGCTTCTTCTCCCTCTGCCCCTACTCACCCTTGTGCTCTCTTTCTCACTCTGCTCTCTTTTCTCTCTCTCAAATAAAATCTTTAAAAAAATAAAATAAAAGCTATAAAACCTTCCTAGTAACTATAAAATATCTTAACCAATGGAGAGAGATATTACATTAATGGTTTGGAATACATGATACTAGAGTTAACTACATATTCCATTCAACTTCAACACAAATATCACAAGAAATTTTTTTGGTAGAAATTTAACATGGTTTCTAAAACGCAAATGGAGAAATAAAGAGCATAGAGCACTTATTTGATTTGAAAGAAAATGTTCAAGTATGGATGACTAACACTATCAGCTATTGAGATTTTTTATATTTACTGTAACTAACACAGTATACTATTGGTACCAAGTTCAACACATAAATCAACAGAACAGAATAGAAAGGATAGAAAGAGACTTAGGTATGTATCATCACCTGATGCTGCTTAAAGCACCAGTAAAATTCTGTGGAAAAGATAACCACTTTAAAGAACATGTGTAAGTGAACTGGGATTCATATCCAAAAAAAAAAAAAAAAAATCCTTTAACTTTAAAGAAAAGCACATAAAATTTATTTTCAATGGGATCTAAGCTAAAATGGAATGGTAAGATAATAAAACTTCTAGAGGAAAACATAAAGCAACTTCTTTTTTCATAAAGCAACTTTTAATTTTAGATGTCAAAAATTAAATAAGAAGTTTCCCATAAAGATGGGATTAAATGAAATTTGTTAAAATCACCATTTTATGTTCATTGAGAGATAATATTAAGATGAAATTGCCAGCCACAGACTAGGAGAAGATATTTGTGCAAGTGTATATATGTGGGTATACATATCCACATATATACATGCAGACATATATATACTCATAGAAACAAATATGTACAGATACATGCACACAGAGATATAGATCTTTCAAAGGTCTCATATCCAGAATGTATGAATAACTACAAATAAATAAGGTAAACAGAGGTGAAGCAATTACAAAATGGCAAAAGTTTTCAAAATATAGTTCAAGACACTGATGTATACTCCCACGAAAATTAATTAAGTTATATACTTATGGTATGTGTACTTTGCAGTTATGCCTCAATAAAAACAAATTGTAAAAAAATCTTAAATCCTTTTCTATGTTTGATCAAAATATCCTTATGAAATCTCCAGAATATATTTTTTAAAAGATGCTATTTTGTCCATATACCATTGTGCATTCTGAATATAATATCTTTAGCATCTACTATAGATTCTACAAAGGTATATAAGTTTAATGCTTTATTCTTGACATTATTTCTTCCTTTCCCCTATTTGCCCCATCACTCACTCAAAATATTTTTTGTATAAAAGTAATCTTATTAATAGCCTAATGACCCTGATGTGAAAATAATGTTTACAATTCAAGTGAATTTATACCAGATCAAGATTGTGATTTGTGTAACCTCTTATCAAAATAAGTATCTTTTTTTATAGAAAGAAAATGAGAAATTGATTTGAATTATTTTCACTTCTAAAATGAGACTTTTTTCACTTCTATTAATTTCTAATGAGTTAGGTTTACTTCTGTTTATGTACTACCCCACCTAAATGTTTAATTTCGATTATACAGATAATGCTTGTTTTCACATCTATGACCTATTAAAAGAAAAAAAATAACTTCATTTAATATGCACCTCATTTAATACCCCTTCAAACATAAAAGTTTTGGCATTTTATTTCTTTGGAATTAGAGGTTCTTGAGAATGTGGGCCGGATGCCCACAATAAAGGTGTAATTAATGTCATATTGAGGAAATATCTCAATTATAACCTATTGTTTGACAAAGTGAATATTCCTTAAACTTTTACTGGTGAGTACTGAACATGGTCTTTAATATAAAATGTTCTTGAGAGAAATGATACCTAAAGCACTTGGCCTCAGGTAAGTGTGTAGAAGATCAAAATGCATTGGACTCATAGTGGTAATAAAATATAAAAATGTTGGGAAATGATTGTAAGTGGTCAATTAAGAAGTGGAAGATTTTAATAACTTTTGAAGTTGAGATTTCAAGGCTAGGTGATTCTAAAATCCCAAGTGCTTAGCCCCTAAAATCATCAATATTGTATATATCAAAGCATAGATGTATGAATGGATGAATGAAACATGATTAAAGAATCAGTTTAATTCAGACACAAAGAAGTCTTAAATGTGAAACACTGAACAAAGATAAAAAGTGCAAACACGAAAATGTAATTGGTCAATAATGTGTCATTGCTGACCTTTCTAAAATAACAGGTTCAATACGCTGACGAGAATAAAAACCTGATGGGAAGCAATTAAATTTGATCCATTTACAGGCAAATCTACTTCTTTCCTTTTTTCTAAAATCTAATAGGAATGAAAATGGAAAAAACAATTAGCAGATATAGTTATTTATTTTAGCTATTGAGAATTTACCCTCTCTCTTTAAAAAGTTTCTGTCCCCTTCATCATTTCCCTACTTCTGGAAACCCTTTCTTTTGATTTCAAAACTATACAATATACTTGTAATTGTTCCTTTCTTTTGTTCTTATGGAGACAGTAGTCTCCTTCTAATTTGGGATCAAGATTTTCCCTGATGTGAACCTGAGTTTGGTTGTACCAAACTAGATTAGAAAGTCAAGATGAACTGAAAATATATTTTGACTGAATAAGTTAAATAATTATTATTGAGCACCTAACAGATGCCACACATAATGAGAGAAGCTACAGAATACAGTGTAACCGGAAAACTTCATATGTCTTCTGCTTAAAACACACTGTTCCATCTGCCTCTTATAGGTACTTCCTTACTTCTTGACAACAGATCGTTGATGGACCAAACCCAGTTTTATCCTTCTCTAAATCATCTTCCTATCTACACAGTGAAAATTATATATGGATGAACTAGCTAGGAGGTGTATATGAAGTGGAAATTCAGGAACAATTACTTCACAATTTATTATTAATCTGTTATCCATTGCATGTATGTTTAGGTGTATATGTATATAAATAACATGTGCATATGTGTTTACATATATATGTAAGATATATATTATGTAAGATATGTAAGATTATGTAAGATATATTATGTAAGATTATGTAAGATATATATATAATATATATATACATATATAATTGTCAAGATCTATCCCACATTTGAGATCATCCTATCTCACTTCATTCAGCTTTTTTTAATCCTTTTGAACCAAGCAGTTGTCTTCTGTTTATGAAGTTTTTCTTCTTTACACTTATAAATCAGATTAGATATTTTCACCTATGAATTCATGGACATCTTATAATAAAGGACAGTAGAAGACTAGAATTTTTTATATGGTAATTGGGGGACCTAAATTTCTTTTTCCCTTTGAATTGATTAAATGCTGCTTTAAATAGTGTTTCTTTTATCTGAAGTCATCAGGACACCCAAAATAGAGTGGATACTTAATTAATATTTGCAGTTTGGTTGACTGGCATTACTCACCAATTACATTTTTGGAACTTATTTAGTAAAATTTATTTTATCAACTTATCAATATATGATATGTATCAAACACATAAAAATACGTATCACCTAATATATCACATTTATAGTGATTTCATTCTCTCCCATATTTTTTACATTGCAAAAAAAATATTTCAAATAAGAACAGATTTTAAAATACGTAAATTTAATATAGCTATTTCTAGGACTTAAAAGTTACCATGTTTTGAACAAGAAAATAATGGATTCAAAAATTCTTCTAACCAATGTTTTATCATGAGTAAAACCATGTATGTGCTTATGCAACAACCAGTCTCCTCTTATTGTGTTAAAACGCACTGTTGTTGTTGGAGGTCATAGTGAATTGGTTTACTCTTTGTTATCTTACTGTTTTAATTTGCTGTGTTTTTGTATATAGACCAAATATTTTGTTGAGGTCTAAGTGATCTTCATTTTCAATACATGTCAAGTGTGTGTATCTGTGTGTATATATAGAGAGAGATAGAGATATATGTATATACACATACATGCATACACACATATATACACACACACATATCCAGGGATTGAAAAGTAACAGTAAGTTCAAGGGCGTTTTTTCCCCTCACTCCAGATTTTCCTTTTCCTATTTGAGATTTCTTATTTTCTGCAGATTAGATATTTATTTATGGCTTCCAATGTAATTCCTGGCTTTAACAGTATTAATGGAGATGCATTAGAGCTGAGAAAATTTTAAAGGCTTGTTTTAGTTCCGAGAAATAACTGGACTGGGGTCGCTTATAGCAATTGCATCTCACCTACTCAAACCTTTTGAGTTTGTGAAATTGAGAATTCTAGGAGAAAATGCAAGCTTTACAGCAAGATTTAATCTTTCTGTAAGCAGCTAGTCCAGAAATACCATAACAACAGCTGTTCTCATGGAGTATTAGCATTTTTGCTTCTGGTCTCAGCTGCTTCTCAGAAGTGCAAAGAAATGCAAACAGGGAAAATGTTCATTTTTAACATTAGCTTGAGTTTGAAAATCAGGGGACATTCACTGGTCCCCAAAAGTAATAGATGCACATTTCTGCTAATGATTTTATTCCTGAAGTAGTGTATGGTATATACATAGCTCATAGAACATCCTTTATTAACTATAGAAGAGGGAGAAAGGCATATTCCTCATTTGGCAGCATGATTTTCAACTATTGTCCACAATGAGGGTGTGGTCTTTGATTTCATGTGAAACAAAAATGCAATGTAATTCTCATCGTTTTCATATTACTATTCTAATTTCATCCGCTTATGCTCTTATATTCTTGACTTAAAAAATAGAAACTTTGAAACTGTAAAAACTGTGGTAGTATTTCAAGTGAATTAACTCTTTCCAGTCCTGAATAACAAGGACAATTTATCATAGTCAGCTCCAAGATAGAGTAGAGGGAGAGGTTTGCTTCATAGATAAGACTTCATTTTAATTTGTCTTTTAATTCCTTTTACTAAATATTTGTAGTCTATCTAGTCATTAAGTTCTACAAATAACACAGTTCTCCATTATTAAATCAAAACAAACTGTCCACTTTAAGGCAGCAAAAGACACACTTTTCCTTTCCCACTATTATCAGAGCCATTTTTTTTCAAGTGTAAAGTTCTTCAGAGTTTCTTGATACATAATTGCTATATATTGTAGCCTAATATTTCTTGGCATAGTTCTTAATCTTCTCAAAGACACAAACATGTTATTAGGAGAAACATGAAGTGTTGTTTCTATCTTTGTGACTTAGTCAAATAATTATTTGCCTTGATTAGATCTTTCTATTAAGGAGTTTACTGAGTTCATGGACAATGAATTCAAAACTCTTAAAGACAGGTTTTTTTTTTTTCCTTTTTAAACAAAAAACCTACTTAAAAGACTATTGGAAAAAAATATTTTATCATGGAATTTTACTCAAAAAGTAAAGTCGGAGACAATTCCCATGTGGAATTAATGGCAGACAACTAATTAAGCAGTCACCTTACTCACTCTTCCCAGTAATGCCAAGAAAGTCTACTATCTGGTGGAATTCTGAGACCGTGATTAAATGTGACTTTAAGCAGTGGTCCTCTTGCTACAACTCAAATCTTAATGTGCTCTTGGGTGCACCCCCTCTTCATTTTACTTCCATAAAAATTGTTTTTATTGTAAAACAATTTTAATTATTGTACAATATAGCAGTTCATAATGAGCAACAGTGGCTTTGTCACCAAAATGTCTTTCATTATGACTGCTCTTGATATATCTTGTATATAACCATGTGAACACTCCAAGATGTTGTTTTTCTCCTTACTTTAAAATAGTCTTTCTTAATTTCTTTATAATATCTATAAATGTCCTTTTCTTTCCTATCAGAATGACAGCAAGGGCTTACAAACTCTTCATTTTTGTAGTTGAAAAAAAATAATCTCTGAAGAGCACTACTTCATAAAAATATCCACATAGCTAAAATAATAGAATCTTTGTTTCTAGGTTTACACTCTCAAATATGAACCTAAAAATGAAGAGACTAGGGTTTATTCATGTCATGACAGTTTATATGCATAGTAGACATTGCCTCAAAACTATATATATATATAATTATATATTTAGTTATATATAATATATAGTTATGTATAATAGTTATAATAATATATACAACTATATATATTATATATATATATATATTAAGATTTTATTTATTTGACAGAAAAACCCAGTGAGAGAGGGAACACAAGCAGGGGAGTGGGAGAAGCAGGATTCCCGCTGTGCAGGAAGCCTGATATGGGGCTCAATCCCAGGACCCTGGGATCATGACCCAAGCTGAAGGCAGACACTTAACGACTGAGCCACCCAGGTACCCCAAAGCTTATATTTTTAATAGTACAATGCAGGCAATTTAACTGACAGACTCTGATAGTTACTTTTAGAGAAAGTTCATGAGGTCGCATCATTTAGATATGCTACTTTATGGTTTATTTACATAGTGAAAATTAAAAGGAAATGGAGTTTAGAGGCCAGCAGGGGTCCTACCAGTAAATTGCAACAACAAGAAATTGACCTTGCAGGTGAATACTACTTTAGTACCCCAGGTGGTAGAAGGAAGATTTCTTCCTACCCCAGCAGCAGCCTAACCAATGTGAGAAAGTCACAAATCACCCAGTGAACAGCCACTGTACTTCCAACTCCCAGATAACTCCAATGGACTTTTAGTTTTAAAACAGCCCCTCCCAACTCCCTTTCCTCTATAAAAGAACATTCCCTCTCCCTTGTTCACCAAACTTGCCTTTGATTTTGCCATTCTTTACTTGTCCTAGGTTGCAGTTCTCTGCTATTACTGAACAAAACCATCTTTTGTGGTAAAATAACTGGTAGTTTTATTTTTAATGTTAACACACAATTAAATATCAAGTATCATAGAAAACTAAGGTGAAGTAAAAAGAAAAACGATGAGTATTTTTGAGAGCTTAAAAGTATCCATTACAAAGGATCAAGAAAGGAGGAGACGGTATTGGAAATAGATATTCGATGATGTAACTCTTATAAAGAGTGAGCATTCAAGGAAAATATTCTAAATAAAGAGAATAAAGTAGAAGTGTAGGTAAATTCAGAAATATTAAAGGAAAAGTGGAAATCTAGTCTGACATGATGGATGTTTAAATGAGAGTAATATATAACGTAAAAATGTTTTGAGCCAGATAGTGGAAGGTCAAGAACACCTTTGTAAGGACGTCGCTCTTGACTTTAAAGACACAGGTCAGCTATTACTTGTGTTTGAAGAAGACGCTAGCTCTAGCTCTATACAGTAGGAAAATTGTCCCTCCAGGCACATAATCCCAATGATTTGTTACAGAATGTTCCAGAATAGCAAAACCCATGGGGTAGAAGTGAAGCAGTGGTTTGTCTAATGCTTTAATTTTGACCCTATTGTTTATAAAATTTTACTAAAATAATTAGTAGTGGTCACAGGTAGCAATTGCTCCTCTAATGTACACATCGTGCTTAGGAGCAGAAAATTGAAAATTGTTATAAACTGCAAACATCTTTTGCCTATTTGTTCTCTGCATCCAATAATACAGCTCCCTATGCATTCTCCTTTTTCAGTGCTCCTGCAGGAAGAAAACAAACACATGAAATACAAGAGTCCTCCTAAGAATCAAAAGATGATCATTTTAGTGAATTATAGCAACCACATAGTGATTTGGTACTACCCAATTGGTGCTCCTTATAATATTTATCATGGTTTCATTCTTATGGTGGCTCACAATTCTTAAGGTTTCAAAAATGTATCATACACTTTTCTAACATCCCACAAATTCCTCCGGAGGGAAGAATCAACTTGATATTTACAAAGTTTATTTTGAATACTTGACACAGCTAGGAAAGACATTTCTAACCCAAATCTTCACATCATCCTGGATAGACTTGTAGATAAAGCAACAGACTGTAGTGATTTGAAGTAGAGAGTCAAGAAGGCATCATCTCTGAGTAATAATTGCAAAAGAAAAAGCCATAAAATACAGCATGATAGAACTCATAGCAAATCTCTCTTACTGGAAATGATATGGAAATATTTGACACTATATGATGAATATAATTGTAGTTTGTTTTAACAACTGTATGTAGGTGCTTTCTTAAAATATAAGATTTTTTTCTTCATATCTGTGATAATGGGAAACATATTTAACAAGCTAATGTACCGTGGACCTATTTAACACATCTCTTTCAATGGAGATGAATAAGTATCTAACCACCTACCCATATATATTTAAATTAGCAAGAATTTATGGAGCATTAAATTATGTTTTTATAATATGTTAACATAAAATTGTTACATATTTCCCCTAATTCAATGCTCTGTCAACAAACTAAGGAAGGGAATAATATTGGCTAGTTTGCCTTCTTGTTATACTTTAGAAAGCCTATGAGAATCAAACTGTGGGGTGGCTTCATGGATTTATCTACCCTGCCCACAATGCTTCTGTTAAAACCTCATCTGGGGGATTACAAAATGCCATATTTATCACAATGGTATTCCACTCAGATTATCTCTGACAAGGATCTCATTTTAGAGAAGATAGAGTATGGCCATGGGCTCTTTCTCATGGAAATCACTGTTTTTATGTTATCCATAATTCTGAAGTAGCTGGCCTGCTAGAACAGTGAAACAAGACTTTTAAAGATTTAGTTCTTTTACCAGCTCTGTCCACCTCTTGAAGGGTAGTATGACAAGCTCCAAGATGTCTATGTTCTGAATCAGTGATTAAAATATGTTGTTGTTTGTCCTGCAGCCAGGATTAAAGTTCTAAGGAACCAGTAAGGTGAAAATGGATTCTTTCATTACTCTTCTAGTGACCCACTAGTGAGATGTTTGTTTCCTCTTGTCACGACTTTTGCTTTTACTGGTCTGGTAATTTTAATTTCCAAGGAGAAAACGCTTCTATCAAAAGGTAAGACAATGATTCCATTAAACCATAAGTTGAAACTTCCACCTGGCCACTTTGGTTTTCTCATGTCAGTGAATCAAAGGGTAAACAAAGGTGTTAGTGTGCTGGCTAGGGTGATCAATTCTGATTTCAAAGGGAAATTGGGTTGCTACTGCATAACATCAGTAAGAAGAATGTCTGGAATACAGAAGACCTGCTAAGAGTAAACCTATCTCTGTATTTAAATTACAATATATCAAAGGCAAATGTGATTTGGCTAGGAAACGAATGCACATCACCCAAAAATGGATTAAGGAACTGTGCA
>CM052808.1:70890564-71102877 GCA_028533885.1 Nasua narica
GCTTTTGGGTACCAGGTCTGAATGGATTCAGACACAAGCAGAACCAAAACATCATGACGGTTAGAATGAAGGTACACGGCAGCCAGGTGATGAATGGTATTATGGCACGCATCTTTCTCAGACATTCCAAAATGGTACTCATTACGTAATTATTTCTTCATTGTGCAATTGGAATGTATAGATTATAGTGAAAGGATTCTATTATCTTTTTCTTACTTGTGAATTGAGAGCTATTAAGGTGGAGAACGCTGAGTGGAATTTCCTAAAACCCTTTTTTCCCTCTACCACACAAGCAAACTCATATGAGGATGAATTAAACAGGTTAATGCCACCATCAAAAAAAAAATTAAAGGATGTGATGATAGTATGCTCTAAAAATCCATATTTAGTTTTCAGTCTGGGCACTGAAAAACTAAAATTATGCCAGATAATTGTGGAATATCATAAACTTAAACAGACGGTACTTCAATTGCAGCTGGCATGTCACATATGGTATTGATATGCAAATAACACAGCCTCTGGCACTGAGTAAGCGGCTACTGATCAAAGTTAGGAACTGCCATGAAAAGACATCAGTGAAAGAGTTAAAAAGTCAAGCCCCATAGAGATGATAGTTGCAATCATTCTAGCTAATAAAGTATTCATATTCAAATACAAAAAGAACTGTGTTTTAATAAAAATGCAGCCAACCCGTTTGAAAAATGGGCAATACTAATTGGGCAAGTTCTTCACAAAATAGGGTAGCCAATTGGTAATAAAATAAACATGTGCTTCAAGTCATTAGTTATCAAGGAAATACAAATTAAAATCACAAATGTGATACCTCGAAAACCCACCAACATTACCAAAAGTGAAAAAAGAAAGACAGTAGTGTTGGAAGAATGTACATCCAAAGGAATGCTTTATATATATTAGGTATAAACTGGGGCACCACAACTGAGAATGGCTTAGCAGTATAAACTAAAGCTATACATTTGCAAATCTTATCACCTAATGACTTATCTCCTAGGTATATACAAGAGAAAAAACAGAATATTAAACAAAATGTGCTTTTAAAAGCACTATAAACGCCTCACATTGAAGATCCAAATGTGCATAAACAATTGGATGAATGAACTAATGTTCATAAATGGAATCCTTTAGAGCAGCGAGAATAATTTATAACTACAAAGAATAATATGAACAACCTCACAAAGAATATTAAACAAAAGAAGATATGTACAAACAAGTACCAAAAAAAGCAAAACCAGTCTATGGCATTAGATACCAGGATAGTGAAGCAGGTAATCACTGGAAAACCACTGATAATGTGCAATTTTGCCACAGTGCTAGTTATAAGCATGTGTCCACTCTGAAAACTTACCAATGAAAAACTTCTGATTTACCTTTATTTTATACTTTAATAAAGTTTCCTAATGTGAAAAAGACAACAGTACACGTTTTCTGTCTTCCCCAGAGTTGTGTTTCCTTTTCTATAGTCTGTTACAAAATCATCTGCAAGGCGGTTTACTACCCTTTTTTCCTACAGAATATCACACTGGTCGCTATATTAATGCAGTCATACTCGTTGCAGTCACACTAATCAGGAAATAGCATTCTAGATACTTTCGTAAGACACATGCATTCCAGACGGTGGGAAATAAGATCCACAAAGACAAAGGGATCTGCCACACCTAGAGCAATTTTTAAGTTCTGATGGTATGAGTTAGGAAATATATTTTCCTCTGAAGCACAAGGACATTTCTTGCACATTTATGACACCTTACTTGAAGCTTGCTAGGCCTCTTTGGATTCTGGAGGTGCTAAATGTTTTATATATATATATATATATAATATATAGTATTATCTCAGTGAATTTATCAAGTGACTCAGAATTCCCTGGGCAAAAAGAGTGATGTCCAGCATTTCTAAATTGCAGTATAAGCTGTTTTTCCACCCATGCCACATGAATCCATAGATTTGACATTGCAGGAGGTATCTGAGAAGATAAAGTACTGTGTGGTATCCCTAGTAAGCCAAGAGAGAGCATCACAGAGCAGACTTCTCAGGGACTGAAGTCAGGTCTTACATCCTCCAGCAAAAAAATGCTTATTTAAAGACAGGTGTTGGTATGGCACTGGTCATATTAGGGCTGAACACCTGACCATGAAACAAGTGACTATGTGTGGGAGGAGCTCATTGAGAAAACGTGACTGCTAGCTGACCTATGAGCTGGACTGGGGCAGTTGGAGACCACTCCCACGCCCTCCATCATTCTTGGAATGTGTGTTCTCCTTACCTTCCCTACTCCTAGAAACTCCTCCAAGAATAGACTTGACACAGAGATGTGGTATCGAGACTACCTGGAGAGTATACAGGATTAAGCCCAGGTAAGTTCTCTATAAATTCAAGATTCTGGTGGATATGGAGATCTACTGGTCTTACAGCCAGTTACCCAAGACAAATCCCTTACACAAGTTCCCTTGTTCATTAAATCTGCCACCTACCAGGGTGCCTGGGTTGCTCAGTGGGTTAAAGCCTCTGCCTTCGGCTCAGGTCATGATCTCAGGGTCCTGGGATCAAGCCCCGCATTGGGCTCTCTGCTCAGCGGGGAGTCTGCTTCCCCATCTCTCTCTGCCTGCCTCTCTGTCTACTTGTGATTTCGCTCTCTGTCAAATAAATAAATAAAATCTTTAAAAAATAATAAATTAAAAAAAAATAAATAAATCCGCCACCTACCAATCTGGAGTGGTCTGCCTCTTTGGTCTCTCCCTTCCCACCATATATGGATACCAGTTTCATGTTATACTTGGAAAGCTCCTGGGGAGTTGCTAACTCACTATATAACCAGAGCACCCCATTCTGACCTAAGTATTCCAAGATCCATCAGGCAGACTTGGGCAGCCACAGTAGCAATCCATTGTACATAGAAAATAATGCTTTATAGAACTGATCTGGGAAGGTCTAGAAGGCAGAGGAATGTTGAATTATTCATTCAACATGAATAAGTCTAGGTGACTTAGATTCCTTTGTCACCTCCCTTAGTTACATCAATGCTTTATTTTTAATTTGTATATGTTGCCTTTTAGGGATTTCTCTGTAATAATCTCATAAAGGACAATGGCCTTGCTCACAAATTGTGTTAACATGCTGCAAGACAGTAACTGTGTATTATATATTTATTCTGCTACCCAAAAGCCTACCAAGGATGGCTTTGAGGGCAATGGTCAAGGAAAATCTTCACACTGAGCAGAGCAGTTAGTGTGCTTGGTTATTTACCTTATACAGAAGGACACCGAATGTGCAAATATACATGAATTCTTGAATAAGATGTTCAGTTAGGGGTCTAGAAGAAGCAAAATTAGAAGACTGAAACCAACAGTGTTTAGGAAAGGTGCAAAGTACATAGATCTATGGGAATGGGCACAAAGAGTGGTGATCTTTGTGTCCTGTTTTCATAACAACCAGACAATATTTGCCACTGAGGAGAAAGTGCTGAAATAGAGTCTTCCAATGGAAGTCAGCTACTCTCTCCTGTCGGCCGGAACAGTTTTTGCATAATGAATCTGCAAACACCACTATCCACATGCTACGAGTGAGGCTAATTTACCATTAGACGTTTTTCATAATATTGCTTAAAACCAAGGGGCTTATTGAAAATTATGAGATTCAATGTTCAATTCAAGACCATGACTTTCAGTGGTCTTACCAGAACACATCTCTTTGAAGTAGCCAGCTGTTTGGTTACTTACATGTTTGGCTAGGATGACAGTACCAGAAAATACCCTACGTAAGGCAGTATATACCCTCTTCCACTCTAGATGTATGGCTCTGTGTCCCCAATAACTAGAATATGGGGACCTGATCCAGGGATGAAAGTATTATTTCTCCCTCCACCATCAATGCCAGAGAAGCACTTGCAGAATGTTTTCCCCATGCTCATAACTATACACTCTGCTGGGCTTAGGTCCAATGGCTAGCCACCAATTTTTTGACTGTGTGATGGATTGGACTTTTTATAGGATCTTAATTTCTCTGAATGGTTCTGGGAGTGGAAGTGTCATGCTCTTTTTTATAACCTCTTAGCTTAACTTTGAATTCTGAACTCTAGTCATTAGTCTGAATTCTAGTCATGGGCCCTGGCATAAACCAAGAGCAGCTCATTGCAGTTACATTCAATCTCTCTCACTTTCTGTCCCAGGCTTCTGTGACTTCACTATTTGGCATACTTGCTGGAAACTTAACAGCTGTTCTAAAATAAGAACCAACCTGAATGTGAAAGGACGTTAACACTTTGACCAGTGGATGTGAACCAGACCATACGTACTTTTAGGTGGCTTAAGGGGACAGGGCACAGAAGTGGTCAGCTTCCTAATGTGTCCCATGACTGACTTTCCCTTCACTACCTTTTCTACTCCCAGCCTCAAATCTTGTTTCCTGAGATCAATTCCCAAAATAAGCTACCTGCACTCACTCCATAGTTCTTTCAGGCTTATCTGCCATAAGATACGGGCACCTTGGCAATCCTGAGGGTCTTTGGGCATGGAGATACAGGGACCTGAAGTGTCTTTACGTCAAGAAGTTTTTTGGGGTTGGAGCCAGTTTATTTAGGTGCAGTATAAGTAGCTAACTTCTTCGTTTCAGGCATTCTGCTACTTTTCATTCCAACAAGTAATTACTAAGAGTTACCTAACTCTATCTAGAATTGCTGAGTATGCATGTGTGAGATATTTGATAGAGATGTGGTTTTTTTCACAGCTCAAAATATGTGACTGCATTTGCTTTCATTCTTGAGAAGTACAGCCTCAATCTTTGCCCAACATTGTATGCTTATCTGCAAACACACTAGATGTTAGCCTGCTGGCAAGTCTTCAGTAAATAATTTCATGTAGTTTCCTTTTTGTGCTGATGTATGGTACAGCAAAAACACTCAGAGCAGGATGGACCTCAGAAGCAAGAAACTCAGCTCAGGACAATGGCTCAGCATCAGCAGGGAAAGCTACAGGGTGTTTGTCCTCAGTGACTTAGGTAGCTATACAACTAGAATTAGACAAGCAGAGAGGACACCTGCAGAATTCAGCTCTTTCTGGATGGTAGTTTGAGTTCAGGCTTGCCTTCTTTCTATGTTTGCCCAGTCCTTACATCATAGTAGACATGCCTACTAGATCTTGCAGCTGTTACATTTTATGCAAGAAGCAGAAGAGGAAAAAGGAGATTGTACAAGTATTTTCAATTTACATGGACATATATGCGCACCCTTTTTCTTTTACAATATTCATCTGCAAGTTGAGCGAGATTTAGCTTTATTGAACTAGTTTAATTTGAGGCATCGATCTTCATAAGTACTCATTTAGGAAGGAAAAAAATCCATCCAGTGCTTCTGTTTGTAGCAAGAATGAAAGGATGAAGTGAGGTAGACAATAGGATAGCTGAATGAGAAAGAGGAGTTAATTACTGCCCAGGGCTGTACCTCATGGTGTGTGATGAGCCCTGAGAGTCCCCTGAATAGAAGGAATCTCTTTCTGTTACAGGGGAAAAATGAGTCACAGTCAGGCTAGAGCCTCTCTTTTCTTCTTCTACAAAGGAGATAATGCAATTTGGAAGGCAGGGTAAAGAATGATATGGCCTTAGAAGCACAAATCATCATATAGCCCTGATGATAATGACATTCTTCATCCATCCCTTCCGTTTGTTATAGACTAGAATAGTATCATCTTTGGCTTCTTTTGTGTCACTGTGATACGTTATGTATACAGTGATAATAGATTCATTTTAATTACTTTAATTCTAATAATAGAAAAATATTTTATACAGGTACTTCTTGCTTCCACTAGCAACATACACCAGAAAATAGGCAAAAGAAGAAATCATTGATTTACAGATTATGTTCCAGATGTCTGTATGTTAACTGTTTACAATTGCAATACATGTTGTCAGAGAAATGTTATAGATAACAATGGAAAGTTCAACCTGAATCAACCAAAAAGAAAACAAACAGCTACTTAACCCATAATGTTCCTGGACTTCTTTATTATTAGTAGCATTTCTCAATTATAGAGAAAAGGGGAAAAATAATTTGATGGAGAGAAAACCTAATATTAGTTATGAAGCTTCCATATGCCATACACCTGACAAAGTATCCCATCTAATTGCAAAAGGAAATGCTATTACTTCCCTATTTATAAGTGTAGATGCTGAAACTGATAAGAGTTATGGATAACATATCCAAGGTCACTTAAAGCTTGTAAATAGCTAAGCTGGTATAATAAGCCCAGTTCAGTCTGAATCAGACAGTTTTATCTACTGGATCTTCTCAGGATGGCCAAGAATTGGATATTGCCTTAGTTCTATTACAGAATTATAACACCAGTTCATGAAAGGAGATCCAAAAAGTATGTGAGCAACCCTACCTGAGCTCAGCCACATATCTCTTTTTAAACTTCACAAAGCACTTAAAACAGACATCAGGACTCAAACCTATCCTTTGGGATTTGGAAGGCCCAGGAAAAAGGGCATGTAAGAGGCAGAGAACAATTTTGAGTTTTCCTCAGTGCCCATAACAGAGGCCTGATAGGTTTTATGTGCAAAATAAAGTCAGAGAGCCATTTTTTAATGTTACTAAGACCAAATAGATGAGTTAAGTCAGTTTAGTTACAGTCCATACAAAGGAAATTTCAACACTTTAATGAAACCCAAGAAAATCTTTTCCTTTGGGTCACTATTTTATCCAAAGATACCAACTACTTAATCTTCATGTGAGACAGAAGACCTGTTTTTTTTTTTCATTCATATCTATCTTCCTAGTTAAGAATGGCCCTCCTAAAAAGAGCAATTCCTAAGGTATATTTTAAACAGGAAAAATGCAGAGTAAATGTCTTATCCTGCCCTCCCCATTACTACATCTTCCAGCTGTATGGCTGTGATTATCTATTCAGTGATCAAGGATTTAGCTACCTCATTCTATTTTCCCATGAATGTTAACCAAAAGGAAAAGGTTATTTAGTTACCATACAGAAAATCTGTCCTCCCAAGCACAATCTCACAGTCTAGTATGTGTAACTGACATCAATGACACCGGGGATGCTATTTTTATCTTTTGGCTGATGGGAGAGTGATGGGAATATATAACTCACTTTCATGAACTGGCAGATACTTCAAAAAAAAATCTAGATGTCAGTGCTTTCTCTGAAGAAAACAATAGATAGCTCAATATTCTTATAATTTACTAAGTGATTTTTGCTGTATTTGCTGAGGACACAGGTTCTAGTAAATGAAGGAAACTACCGATTTTTAAAAACATTATGAGATTTTACATTTTCAGTTATTTCTTGAAAAAATAAAAGTTTCTTTTAGATAAAATCTAATATCAAAAATAGTATAAGAAAACCCATTCTTTTCTCCAAAGTGAATTGTAAGCATATTCCCAACTTATCTGGATATACTAAAATTATTTTTTAAAATCAACATTCTCAGCTATCTTCCTTTCAGCAAAATTCTTTCTTTTTATTAGTGGGATATCTAATCATCCCAGTGACAAAATGTTATACGCCTCAATTTTGAAGTGGTCTTAATCTATAGAGGAGATAATTGGCTATTTATTATGAGAAAATTCAGGCCATTATATTAATATGATACATATGAATACACCCCTCATATATCACCAGTATTTCTTATTTTGGAAAAATATATGTTCTTTATAATAGCTTACCTGCATACATTCATGATTTGTGTGGTTTTAAATGAAAATTTCATAATTAATTTCATCCTAGCTGGTTATTTACAGAAAAAATTTAAATTCATTTGGGCTATCATGAAAAAAGAAAATTATGAAGTATTCCAAAATTAAGAGAGGTAAAGAAAGACATGATTAATTTCTGTATGAGAACAGCATTTTTAACAAAAAGTTCCATAATTTTCTAGGATAAATTATCTTTGCCTTTACAATCTATATTGAGGTAGGTATGAAAAAAGACTACACATTATTTAAACAACTTCAATTATTTAATTTCCCATTTGCATTTTAATATAAATTTTGACTGCACCACCTGAGACTTTCCATAAGGCCAGAGTTTAAATATTAAAGTAATTAAGGACTGAACAAATTATGAAATTTCTCTCTCATTTATTTAATAATTGCGAACCCAGATTATGTTGTGGTGGAAAGAAGGAAGGTATTCCTGTCTTAAGTGTCCTAAAGTTTGGGATGAGTTCTCAAATTTGAATGCAAGATAATAAACACTTTGTGTAATAACTCTCATGCTACGAAAAAAAAAAAAACAGGTCTGATTCAATGCTATATCCTTTCTTTAGTAGACAGAAATTCGGAAGTTAAAGATTTTTGTTAGGTAAATTAATTATCAGGATGGTCCTTAATATATTTAAATACCAACCTTTGATTTGTTCAACACTAGGTTGATTATCTACATTGATTCTTTTGCCAAATCTATGTTTGAATATATTATATATGTAGTATATATGTGTTCAATATTGTATTGTTACAATCTTGTATTGTTCTAATAAAATAACAGGTATTTTTCTATTTATGTTAATTCAGTTTTGCAGTTGCATATCTCTTATAATAAATTAATGGTTTCCATTATAAATTTTGTAATTTTCTCAAACTAGATATATGTTTATCTCAGGTTCAGGAAAAGCTAAAGAAAATTATTGTAGAATACATATAGTTGGTCCTTTAAAATATTTGTAAAATAAATATATTTGCTTTATCTTTGAAGATAAAGCAGTTGTAGACATTTGGGGGACTTTTTTTTTCATTGTGAAAGGCATCTGTTGAAAGTCACATCTATTTCATATTTGTAGCAAATCTAGCTGATTCCTGATTCTATTTATTGGAAAGTCAATAAGGATTACAAATGTGTATATATTTCCAATAGCATAATCAAAATATTGATATAAGGGAGAACTATCTTAGATCGACTGACTATAAGACAAGCTGATTAAAAGTTAGGTTCTAGATTTGTCCAAATCAACAACTTTGAAGTCAAAAATTCAGGGAAAAAAGTCACTGTGTGGAGTTGTAGATCTCAGCTTCTGTTTCTCTACTAATGTGATTTTCTCATATGTTAGTTTTAGTATCATGAATTGTACTAACCTCTAAGATGGTAATCATGATCCAGGAGTTATATTAGGTACTAGGCACTCAAAGATGAGCAAGCTATAGCACTTTCTAAGGAAACCTAGAAAGTAAGCAGGACGTCTATAGGTACATAACATCATTTGAGGCCATAGTTTTCAGTCTCAACACTATTGGCATTTGGGGCCAGAAAAGCCTTTGTGGTGAGGTCTGTCCTGTGCCTCATGGGATATCTAGCAGCAATACTAGCATCTATCCATTAGATTCTCCTATCTACACCCCTCTCCCAATTGTGACAACCAAAAATGTCTCCAGAAACTGGCAAATGTCCTCTAGGGACAAAAATCATCCCTACTTGAGAAACATTGTTGAAGTTATCAAATGTAAATATAGATGTTTAAAAAATAAAAATTTAACTATACATCTCATATTTAATCCTGGTGTATGATGGGTAGGGGCGGAAGTGGAGGGAAAGAGTGATCAGAGCAGTCTTCATAAAGCATGTTCATTGAACAGCTTCTTAAACTGGATCTAGGATAGTACACAAGTCAGTCAGGACAAAGTGAGGCCATTAGAGAGAGGGAGATAACAGTTGTAAAATAGGAAGACCTCAATCAGCATGGAGATTGATTCATTATTACAGCTTCCAGGATTTTGAGGAAAGAGTTCAGCATGTTACATCCATGCTAAATCAGAAAGACTGAAACTGGACAAACAAAACCCCTTTGGCAGTGAGACGAATGAAAAACAATTTTCATGGATAAGTCACCTGTTCACACTTCAGGTTGAGACATCCAAAGCTGGCTGTGGTATGAAGAACTGGGGAGAGACAGCCAATAGGTAACTTGAGGGCTTTACTGTGTGTAGCAAGAGGACAGGAGGAGCTGAATTAAGACAGTGTGGAAGGGAAAGAAAAGTGTCTGCATTTAGGCGTAATTGGAAAAATAAATTGAAATGACTTTTTCATTACTGAAATAAGAGATTAAAGACAAATAAAGTTGAGAATGACTGGAAGAGTTTTGAACTGAGCCACGCAGGTATTTCTAGTGTTCTGCCCAATAACCCCTTGCGTCCCTTTACATTCTTTTTTTTTTTTTAATTTAAATTCAGGGGTGCCTGGGTGGCTCAGTTGGTGAAGCCTCTGCCTCTGACTCAGGTCATTATCCCAGAGTCGCAGGATCATGTCCTGCATCAGGCTCTCTGCTCAGAAGGAAGCCTGCTTCTCCCTCTCCCTCTGCCTACTGCTCTGCCTACTTGTGTTCTTTCTCTATCAAATAAGTAAATAAAATCTTCAAAAAAGATTTTAATTAGTCAATGATACATCATTAGTTTTGGTATAATGTTATATTCTTTATTACACTGATTCCCAACAGAGAGCCCTGAACCCCTCTGGCTATGGGAGCCTGCTTGTTGGCACTTATGGATAGCCAGATTGCCTTGAAATTCACATTTGTCTCGAGGCGGCCCTCATCCAATGACTGACAGATCCAGGAGAATGCAGACTCTAGCCACCTTACACTCAAGCAGAGCAACACTGAGATGTGACCTTCAAAGTCTCTAGAGCTCCCTAAGGATTAAGCCAAAGTTATTCTTCCATTCTACTTTACTTGATATACCACCCTTTCTTAGTTCCCATCTTTTTCAGGTACTTTTTTTTCCCTGAACAAATTATGTTAACGTAAATCCTTATGTTAAGATCTAATTCTGACAGACCAAACCTCTTGCTCATTTCCTATGGGATATTGGAGATGACCAGTCATTATTTGGATATCTGGAAATGGGTATCAGATCAGAGCTGGTTGAAAATTTTAGGTTCTGTAGATATTGAAAAAATAATTATTTTTATCACTATTATTTTCTCCTATCATATATAACAATGTTTTCATGTTTGCTCAAGTGTTTCTAATATACAGATTCAGCCCCTATCAAAGAAGAAATCAAAACATGTTCTGCTTATATATAAGCTTCCCCTTACGTAACAAGGGGTTGTGAAATATTCTGTCATATTTCTAGTACATATATTTTTTCCATTATGACCTCTATCTCACTTGTCATTTGAGCTGGAGCTTTATGATTAACCTGCCACTCATTCATTTTTTCCCTTATGCATTTATTTATTCATGTGTTCATTATTAATAGCTGTGATTGTCTGTAAAATGCCAGGTTTGTATGATTATGGGAAACAATCATGCATTAAAGACTTACTTTACTACATGTGATTATGATGTGTAATATCTGAGAAGCATATACTCCTATCAAGTAATAATAGAGTAATAATTTTCCATATTCTGTCATGGAATATTAAAGGATTACACATAGTCATTTTTAAAGCAATGCATGCTATAGATATATTAGACAATACATAAGAAAAAAAAATAGAGAAAACCTAAAAGATGGAAGCAACCAGTTAAAATCCTAGTGGTTTTGTGTAAATGGGCTGCAGGACAGATACTCCAGTCTCTCATAGGCTCTAGTCAGGACTTCATGGGAATGTGCAATTAGAGGCTATCAAAGTTCTGCCTGATGAAACTTTAAGAGTTTGAGTAAGAACTGGGATTCCCACCATGTGGTATGCTCCCTCTGCAGAATCTTCAGCATTGCCTGGAACTACAATTCATGATAAGTCTCCCATTAAGTGTTAATTTAATTGAATAATTGCATTTTATTAATCAAAATACTGTTTTGAGGCAAAAAAAAATCATTTATTCCCAAATTAGAATTGAATAATCAAATAGTCTGAGACTAGCACACTACACATTCTTAGTGAAACATACCCTTCTACAGCATTGCTTTCATAAAAGTCTATGAGTAAAGTACTATGGGAATGAATTGGTAGGTATGCCTTTTACCTATTTCAGACTTTGCACGAAAGTGGAGAGGGCAGTCCAGACTTTACATACTTAATTCTCTAGATGAAGACAGTTTAAGGTCTAGGAGTCAAAAACATTGATTTTAAGTAGGTCAGATACTCCCTACCATACCTTTTGAGTATTTTTTTTTTGAAATTTAACTTTTAATAGATTTTATTTCAGCATTTGTAATAAGGAAAAACAACACTGAAGCTTTGTACAGAAACTCAGGGTTTTTAATTCCATTATCACATATGAGGATTAGATACAGTATCCTGTCTACTTTTCTAGGACGCAATGAGAAGTTTTTCTGTGACCAGTAAAAAGGCCTCTTAAAGAGTGTGAGTATGTGTGTGTGTGTGTGTGTGTGTGTGTGTGTGTGTATGGTCTATTTAAGAAATCTTAACACTAATTATATGTACGTCTTGACAGATTGCTGGGTAATTCCTCCAAGGATATAACACTGATTGTCAATGAATGGAAAATTTGAAGAAACCAGGAATTACTAACAGAAAATGCAAAGGGCAGTGGTGAAAAGGAACATACTTTTAAACTGTTCTATTCAAATGTCTTGGTGTCTGTAGATGTTTCTGTTTTTTAACAAGTTGTAGCAACAATGTAGAATGTGGATAACCACCAAACACTGATTTCCAGAACTTCCCTTTCAGCTGACAAAACTCATTGAATTGCTATAGGCAAAGGATGTATCTTTGTTCCTGATGTTCTATCAGCCTACATGTTTTGCTGTCCTAATCTATTCGACCAAAAAACAACAAAGAATCTAGCAGGAGCAGACTGAGGCTGTCAAGATAAATGTGTGAATCCTACTCACAGGACATATACAACTCAGTCTTTGGCCATGCTACCTCTTACATCACTGAAGCTAAATACGTTCTGGGAATTGATATGTTGAGTGGTGGTTTTTGAAAATCTTCCTTTTCAATTCTTGCCTTTGAAATTATTTGTCCTTTTATTCTGAAATTTTAACATGTTTTAAATTATTACAGACAAATAGAACATTATAGAACAAGGATGGCATACATAAAAGTTACTTCTATCCTTGTATGCTATCAATATTTTCAAACACAAGTAATCCATTATTCAAAAGACTAGCTCAGAAACACAATGCAACCCAAAGAATTAGAGCATGCATTCAAATAATGACAGTTTACATAAGGGGGTTTATCTCCTGGGTAGAAAGAAAATAGGTCTTTTTCAACAAAGAAAACATAATTCTTTGAGAACTGACTTACAGGTCTCTCATGATGTAAAGGGACAGTATTCACCCATCATTAACATACTCATTTGTTGTAAGGGTAGTTGGAATTCCTCTCAGAATTCCATATACACAAAGATTTATCAACAAAAGAACATAAATTACACCATGTTGTAGACCATTTTTTTAATCTTTATTTTTTCTTCTATCTTTGTTATTTAAACACTTTAGAAAAATAAAGATACCATAATTCTGAAAAAATAAATTATGACAGGCCACTGCATTGGTTACATTGGTATTACTAACTGATAAAATAATCTATCTGCTTGTTACACAGGGAAGAGAACATATAACACATTGCATATAACATATAAGCATATAAAAATAGGAATGGCTCAGGGGATTCGCAGTAATTTTATCCCAAGCTCCATAGTTAGTTTATAGAAGTGAACATTTGGTAGAGAGTATTTTACTGTTCAACTCAATAGGTACTCAGTATTTATCAGTTCTCTAAATGTTCATGTGTTGCTAAGATTGCATTAGGATGAATATGAATTTATATCACAAAACACGGATGTCTTGATAATTTAAATGAATTAAAAGTGATAAATTTTGTGCATCAGAAATTTGGCAAGGCAGCTACATTACAGTCTACTTACCTAAATGAATGTTTAAAACAACTACTTCTATCATATTATTACACATAGTGACTCTTAAGAATTTATCTCATGTCATATGTACAGTTTTAAATACTTCCCTCACTACCTTCATGTAGATTTCTCTACATGCTTGACCTGAAGTTTTTATTACTACAATCATTCTTTGGTTGGAGTTTAAAGACAACAGCATTTTCTCCAAAAGACTAAAGTTAAAATGAATATGATTTACTGTATCAGGTAGAAAGGGCTTTTTTAAAAAAACTTTACTTTCCAGTTACATCCACATTTCCCTTCTCTCTTACAACAAAATTTCTTAAAAAAAATAAAAAATTCTTATGTTTATTTTAAATTATTTCCCTCTTGAATTATCTTCAATTAGTTTTGCCCACACCATCCAGCCAAACTACCCTTGGCAAGGTAATAAATTCTTACCTGATTAGAGGCATTTGACCACTATTTCCTCTTCAAAATACTTCCTTACATTTTATTACCACTCATTTCATCTACCATCTTGCCTACTACTTATTCTCCTTTTGTATTGCTCTTCACTGTCCCAAACTCTGAATGTGGCAGTACATTATGTATGAATAAGTCTTTGGACCACTTCTCTTTTTCTATTATGTTTTCACTTTTTAGATGTCTCGTCTAGATCTTTGGCATGAAATACATCCTGTATTCTAGGAGACTCTCATATTTATAGGCAGACTTAGAGCACTCCTCTGAATCCCAGAGCCTTATATCCACAGCTTCGACACCTCCAATTAAATGTATAATAAGCATTCAAATCCGAAATAGACATAAGAAACTCCACAACGAAAGAAAATACATTCTTCTCACATGCACATGAAATATTCTCCAAGATATGACCACACGTTAGGCCGCAAAACAAGTCTGAATAAATTAAAGAAAATTGAAATCAAAGTATTTTTTTTGTCCAAAGTGCAATGAAATGAGAAATAGGACAAGCCAAACAGGGAAATTGGCAAATATATCGAAATTAAATGCGTTTTTTAAGTAACAATTGAGTTGAATAAATCACAAAACTGGTTAAAAATTACCCTGAGAAAAAAGAAAATGAAAACACAGCATATCAAATCTTATGGGATGTAACGAAAAACATGTAAGATGAAAGTATATAGCTACAGCTAAGATTAAGGTATATAGCTATAAATGCATAGATTTAATATGAAAAAATATCTCAAAACAACTTTTACCTCTAGAAACTAGGAAAAGAACAAATTAAACCCAATGCTAGCAGATGAAGAAAATAATAAAAATTGGAACCGAGATACACAAAATAGGAAATACAACAGAAAAAAAATCAACACTGAGTTGTTTCTTTGAAAAAATAAAAATGATGAACACTTAGCTAGATTAAGAAAAAGAGAGACTCAAATAACTAAAATTAGAGATGAAAGAGGGGAACTTACAACTGATGCTTAAGAAAAAAGATCATAAAAATGCAATCAACAATTGCACCCCAACAAATTGAAAACCGTAGAATTCCTAGGAATACATAACCTATAAAGATTAAATCATGAAGAGACAGAGATTCTGAAGAGACAATCATAATGAGGATATTGAATCAATAATCAATACCCCCTAACAAGTAAACGACCAGAAAATGATAGTTTCATTGGGAAATCCTACCAAACACTCAAGAATTAAAACAAATCCTCTTGAACCTCTAAGTTACTGAAAAGGAAAGAACACTACCAAGTTTATTCTATGAGGCCAGTATTACCCCGATACCAGATTTAAAGGCATTCCCAGAAATATCCCTAATACTGATGCAAAAATAAGCTACACACAAAAGGATTATATATCGTGACCAAGTAGGAATTATTTCTGGAATATAAGTATGGCTCAACATATTAAAATCAGTGTAATATACCATATTGACAAAATGAAGACAAAAACCACATATCAATTGACAGAAAAATTTTCATAATAAAAACAAACTAGGAATTGAATAACAACATAAATAGGCCATTTATAAAGTTTATAGCTAACATCACGTTCACTGGTGAAATACCAAAACTTTTTTTTTCTAATATCAAGAATGGAAAGATGCTCACTCTGGCTGCTTCTATTCAACACAGTATAGAAATCCTAGCTAAAGCAATTAGGCAAGAAATAAAAGACATTCAAACTAGAAACAAATAACTTTGTCTTTTTTTGAAGACAAGATCTTATAAGTAGAAAACACTAAAAATTTCACACAAACACACATACAGAACTAAAATAATTCAACAAAGTCACAACATACAAAAATCACAAAAATCAGTTGTTTATATATACTAACTTTGAACAATCTGAAAAAGCAAGAAAGCAATTCTATTTATAATGGCAAGAATAAATATGTAGGAACAAAACTAACCAAGAAGGTGAAAGACACATACTGAAAACTATAAAACACTGTCAAATAAAAGGAAAGACATGAGTAAATGGAAAGGCATCACACATTCATGTATTGAAAGAATATTGTCAATGTCAATTGACAATGTCAATAATAGTGAAACCAATCTAGAGATTCAGAGCAAGCCCTATTCAAATTCAATCATATTTTCTTAAACAAAGCCAAAAAATTTATCCTGAATTTCATATGGAATCTCAAGGGACTTGAGCCAAAATGATTTTGAAAAATAACAGAGTTGGAAGATTCACACTTCTTGATGTAAAAAAAAATTGATTTCAAAAGAATTGAAAGGAGGATCTTGGAGAGGTATTTGCACACTCGGGTTCATAGTAGCACTATTTACAATGGCAAAGAGGTGGAAGCAACCCCAAAGTACATGGACAGGTGGATAAACAAAACATGGCTCATACATACCATGGAGTATTATTCAGCTCTAAAAAGGAGGACATTCTGTGATACTATCATATGGTTAAACCTTGAGAATATGAAGCTAAGTGAAATAACTCAGAAGCAAAAATAAAAACTTTGTGATTCCAATCATTTGAGGTATAGGAAGTAGTCAAATTCACAGAAGCAAAGTAGAACGGTAGTAACCAGGAGCTGGAGTGAGGGTGAACAAATGGAGGTACTGTTTAATGGGTGCAGAGCTTTAGATTTTCAAGATGAAAATGTTCTGGAGACCTATTTCTAAACAATGTGAATGGACTGCCTCACTATTGAAATATACACTTTAATATGGTTAAGGCAGTCAATAGTACATGTTTGTCACAATTCAAAAAAATTTGGAAAATTAAAAGCAGAGTCTATAAAATTACAACATTTTGCATCATATCTACCACTATTGTCATCTCTTACAGTAAAATCCTTCCTGCTTCTACCATTATTATTCTCCAGTTTATTCTCAATGCTAGAGCCAAAGTGCCCTATTAAACTTTAAATCAGATAATGTACTTTTCTTCAAAACCCTTTAAGGTCTTCATGTATCACTCAGAGTAAAAACCAAAGTTCTTTCGAGGAACTGCAATCTCTCCCTAGATTCCCTACCTTCTACATGACCTCCTGTCTGACCTCACTGTCCCCAACAGGCATGATCTTTTACACTCCAATCTATGAGTCAGTTCTTGTTAATTCCCTTAAATAGAATGTTCCTCTCCAATATATCCAGTTTGCTAAATTCCTCTAGGCCTTTACTCAAAATTAATTTTCTCAGTGAGACTTGCCTAATCATTTTATCAGAAATTGTAATAAAAAAAAGAAATTGTAATCAAACACACTAATTTTGTAAAATTGTAAATTAATTTTGTAAAGTATTTTCTTGCCTTATTTTTAAATTTGTCATGGTCTAATGTACTATATAGTTTAGTGACATATTTTCCATAATACAAGTGATTGAGATAAGACATATCAATTCTGAAAGTACAACTGAATTAAAGATGCAAAAGCAAACAAACTGAGCAGAAAATGGAATGAGTGACATGGAGAAAAGTTCTAGAATATCATACTGACAGAAATAACAGGGAAAGAAGGAAGGCAGAGACAGAAAGAGGTTGGGAATGATGTGGAAATTAGAAAAGATAACTATAAATAAGAGACACTTTATATTTTGTATATATATGCTATTATACATATGTAATTGTTACAAATGGGTAAGAGTAGAGAATACATGTGCAAAAATAGCTTTTAAAGCCAAAGAGGGAATGTATTTGAAATATAAGATTTAAAAATTATAGATTTAAAAATTTTACCATAGACCGTAAAGTCTCAACGTACATTGAAGAACACCAAGATATGATATAGCAGCATTATTATACCTCAAAGTGAATAATGTACCATATTTGACACTGGAAGTAATATTCAAATGAAAATTATTAGATTTTCTACATACAGTCACATTCTGAGGGACTGGGGAGACCACTTATAAATAAATGAATTGTAGACGGGGGACACAATTCTGTACATAACAGATTAAGGTGCATTTTTAAAAATATTCAAAGTACAATACACACAGTAGTAATCTATTTACAGATACCTAATGTAAACTGAAAATTTTAGAATTGAACAGTAACACAAAAATATATAATTTAGAATATATAATTCAATTGTTTTAATATTTTAATTGAGATACATGGTCTTTTACTAAAATTTGTGTAGCACTTATTTTCTCTATGAAACATCTATATCTTTTCTCCAAAGTACATATTTTTGTTTCAGTATTATGTTTATCTGAGAATCATGTTTCTGCTTTGTTGATACCACATTTATGCAAGTGTGAGACTAACCACAAACATTTTTGTATATAATTTGTTCATTTTATGAAACATCTAATGCATTTATATTTAGCCAATATATATTTTGCTGGTTTTATTTTGGACATAACTTGATTTAAAAATACAAAAATTTCAAAACAAAAGGTGACATTTTTCAATGATTCAAAACCTTAAATGATTAGATTTTAATTGCAAATTTTCTAATTATTCTGTACTGTATTCAAGTATTAATCTAAGTTGTAGATTATTTTTTTAATATTTGAGAGTAAGAGCACACACAAGTGAGAGAGCACAACCAGAGGGAGCAACAGAGGGAGAGGGAGAAGCAGGCTTTGTACTGAGCAGGGATCTTAGATACGTAAAGTTTTTTCATCACACTTGGGGAATCTTTGGCTAGCTCTCATTTTTTTCCTGAGGCTCTCATAATGCATATGTTTAATTCTTCTTGATGGTATCCCACAGAGCTGAGGTTCTACTTCATTTTTTCTTCTGTTTCTCAGACTGAATGATTTCAGTTCACTTACCGTCAGGTTTGCTGATTTTTTTTTTTACAACTCAAATCTGTTATTGAGAGCCTCAGTGAATTTTTTTATTTGTTTACATTTTAAGTCTAGAATTTCTGCAGTTATTTTTTTTAAAACATTATATCCCTTTATTAATGGCATTTCCCTGGCAAGACATGGTTCTCATACTTTGTGTTGATTATTTAGACATAATTTTCTTTAATTCTTGGAAGATATTTGTAACAGCTGATTTTGATATCTTTGTGGAACATCTGGGCTCCCTCAGGGACCATTTTTGCTCACTTTTTTTTTTTTCCCTGCAAACAGGTTATACTTTCCTGTTTCTGTTATGTCTAATATATTTTTTAATGAAAACTAGACCTTTTATATAAAAATGTGGCAACCCTGGAAATCATATTTTCTCTCCCTATTTCAAGGCTTGTTTTTACTAATGTTTCTTATTTGTTGTTACTACTACTTATTTAATCAATACTTGGATTATATCTATAAAAATTCAATTTCCTGGAGTGTTAGATTACTGATTCTCAGATTAGTGGTTAGTTAATTATTGATCAGTGATATCATTAAATGCCCTGAACTACTGTTCTTCCACTCTTTGCTGAGAGGCTCTGTTTGTATTGAACTGTGCTTTCAAGAATCAGCAATTTACAACCCTGCCTTAGTCTTCATTTCCTGATTGAACAGGGCCCAAGTGTTAGCCACAGAGGATATGCAGGGCCCACTTATGATTTTATTGGCTATGTAAATAACCTTCACAAGTGCTTTACCTTCTAGGTCAAGGAATGTGTGAATATGTCCGTGTCTTTCAAAAATTTCTATGTACTTACTTTTCACAATATTCTCCCTTTAAAATTTTGGACAATTTGTGTTTTTGTTTTTTGTTTTTTTCTCCTTCAACTAGCTACCATGAAGTTCCACCAGCAGCGAGACCCCAAGACCTGACCTTTACAGCCCACCTGCTTGTACTTACTGAGCTTTTCTCTACATTTTTCCTTAAGCTCTTAACTCAAGCAAATGGAAAATAAAACTGCCCCTCCAGAGATAGCAACTACCCTTATAGTTCTCCAGCTAGTCCAGACCAGTTTGAGTTTAGCCCCTGACTCACACCGTGCAGAGGGACCATGGAATGACTTCTAGAATGAGGACAACTACCTTTACCTCATTATAATTCTAAAATCTCCACCTGAGGAGGAGAACATGCCTCACTACTAAAACATAAAATGTGTGTGCAGACATTTTCTCAAGGTGCGTGCCTGAGCTTATGCCTATCTCTACATCCAATGACAAGGCTTCCTTATCTATTCATCCTAAGCCTAAACAAAAAGAACCCACCCATCCTTGCTGGGGAGTCACAGCTTTGGAAGTCGGTGCCATGATATCCTTATTTATTGCAAATAAAGTTTTCTTTTTGACACAACTCAATCTGGTGCAGTTTCTGATTCACGAAGAGTGAACTCACTTTGATTACAGTTACATAATTACTGCTGACTGTTTTCGAGAAATGCTCTGAAGAATGAGTTTTTGCCGCAGAGTGAGCTCTAAGCCAGGTAAATAACAACTGCAATCAAGTTTTTATAGGGAGTTACAAGACAGGTCAAATAGTGACAATCCATGGGTATGGACTTGTTGAGGGGCCCAAAGGCAGGTCTGCCTGCCCCCTTCCATGGCTGTCAGGCTGCCATGTTTGCAGGTCTCCTGGCTATAAGCTAATGGTTTTTAAGGTTCTTGTGGAGCTCAGACAATTAAGGGGAGTAGGGGATTTAACTTGTTTAAAGACCACATAAACCTGTTTTTCCTAAGGTTCTAGTTTTTTTTGAATAAACACTCTTCCAATTGATTAATTTCCAAATCTCTGAAAATGTTAAAAAACCTGATAAAATCAAAATTAACACTTTTTTTTAAAGATTTTATTTATTTGACAGAGAGAGAGATCACAAGTAGGCAGAGAGGCAGGCAGAGAGGGGGAAGCAAGCTCCCTGCTGAGCAGAGAGCCCGATATGGGCTGGATCCCAGGACCCTGAGATCATTTCCTGAGCCAAAGGCAGAGGCTTTAACCCACTGAGCCACCCAGGTGCCCCTCAGGTTTTTTAAAATAAATTTATTTATTTTTATTTGATAGAGAAAGGGAGAGGGAGAACAAGAGCAGGCAGAGGAGAAGAAAAGGAAGAGAGAGAATTTACAAGCAGATGCCCAGTACTGTAGTAGGTTGTGTTGGTTTATGTTGTTTTTTGTTTGTTTGGTTGGTTAGTTGGTTTTTGCTTTTGTTTTTTTAATGGAGAACAACTTTGTAGTGGAAAGGTTTGTTACTGCTGTAAACACCAACTGGTAACTTTTCTTGTGTTTATTTTGTATCTGATATTAAGGACATGCTTTATCTTTAGCTGTCTAGCTATCTAAATCCAGAATACAGTCATGACAGTCCTCATAGGCAATAAGTCTCAAATTGTATTCTAAAGATACCACTAAAATATCTTATGGACTATCACACTATTCAAATGTCTGTTGAAAAATGAAGAGAAAAAAAGCAAAAGAATGGAAAAGAAACAACTAGTTGGCCAGTTTCATAGAAACAAACAACTTTGAATAAAGCAAACACATGTGCATACAACACTAATTTATCTGTAAGTTATGCCTTATTTTATATGTAAAATAATGCCTTATTTTCCTTTCTGAAAGTTCTGAAAGTTTTTCTATTTCTCTTAGATAAATGTATGGTGCCCAAGGAAAAGCCATTAGAAGAAATATTCTACAGAAAACAAAAAATGCTTTGCTTACAGTCTTTCCTGATTTCACATTTCAGATTTTTGTCTCAGCCCCAAAAGGAAAACATGGAAAAAATATCCACGCTTTTAAATGCTTCCAGGTTAGATTCATACCAAAAGTCCTTAATGAGTTTTTGGCACTACATAAAAATTTTGGAATCAATTCATGATGGCCTTGTATAATTTAATTTTGTGCAACAAATTTGTCCAGCAAGGATAACAAGAAAAAACTTCAAAGCCATTTACTGCAATGTCAACTCATTTCTATACACCCTGTACTTGGTTCTTTCATCAGAGCTGGCTTGGCAATGCATCATATAAATAGTGCAGATAGATCTTAGTACAGTCAGTATACTGTCTTATATATTCATCCAATTGAATTTTCATTTGCCTATCTGAACTGTAATTCTCTGTTTCCATTTACTTGGGAGTTTTCCAAAGTTGACTTTGTTCTCTGGCTTTTTGTCTTGGCTTCTGTCCCTCCTGTTTGTTTAGTGACTTATTCAGATTTTATTATCTGCATTACAAAACTCAGTCACCCTATTCAAGATCTTTCCATATATTTTGATCTTCATATCCAACAAAGTAGATACTGGTTCCACAAAATAAATACTGATCATGTCTGCCCTATGAGATGCTATGCAGCAGAATTAATTTGTCTTAAGTAGGGAAATGGATGATGGAAGGAACAGGCTCTATAAACAATAGTAAATCCAAAGTACAGCATATCATGTATAGTTTCCAGAGCTGGGTCTCATCCACTGTCGAGCAATTAATGACTTAACTTCAAGATCTGCATTGGCTGGGGTACCCTAGTGGCTCAGTGGGTTAAACCCCTGCCTTCTGCTTGGGTCATGATCTCAGGTCTGGGATCTAGGGGTTCTGGGATTGAGCCCTGCATTGGGCTTTTTGCTCAGTGGGAAACCTGCTTCCCTCTCTCTCTCTCTGCCTGCCTCTCTGCCTATTTGTGATCTCTCTCTGTTAAATAAATAAGTAAAATCTTAAAAAAAAAAAAAAAAAAGATCTTCATTGGTTATGGTTACTATTTCTAGTGGAGATGAAACTCATGAGGCTCCCACTAATTTTCACTTTTTAACTATTACAAGATGCATATATATCCTCAATTCAACTCATAGAAATCACTTAAGAGATGGCAAGTACTATTACAGAGGAAATATAGTGATGAGTTTCCCTATTTTAATAAGCAGAAAAACTATAGACTTTCTTTCTGGGTTCCTATACTTCCTGTAGAGTTGAGAGATATGTCATTTAATATTGGATCAAATTTGGAAAACACTGGCTGTCAAGAAGCAGTGACATTAGCAAAGTATGTATTTTCATTTTCATTGCCAGTGGAAAAAATTAATATAATGAGGTTTAAAAATAATCTTGATTTAGGGGGAAAGAAAAGAAGAAGAAAAGTTGAGTGATAAACTCCCTGGGATTTCCAGTGCTGTTAAAGTTACCAGGATTCTCTCAACTCACTTTTATCTGTGAGAATTATACTTGCATGGGGAAAAAAAAAAGTATACCTGTTTGTATCCCCTCCTTCTATGAAATAAAACCCCTATCCCTCTCAAAAACCCAGCACCCTACCTTCCAAAACAGAAGTATGTGGAAAAGCACATGGGAATAGTTTAGATCCAGGTGATTAAAATGACATACTCTTTGAACATGAAATTAAATTCCAATATTTGTATGATAAACCATCTGTACACCCTATAGGGGCCCATTTTAGAAGAAGGATTAAGTAACCATGCTTGGTCTGGTAAGGTCAGTATTCCGTGCAGAAACTAATTTGCTTCCCCAAACCATAATACACATCTTTTCATGAGGCTAAAATTTCTGTTCCTAATTAGGATGTAGTATATGAGAGACCTTTGATCTTTGGGTAATAGCATAAAAAGAATGAATATCATAACTTTCTATGAAAGTATTCAATAGCAAAGATGCAAGTAAAGCTTGACTAATTGAATTTCAGAAAAATGAACTCTTGAAAGTTGACTAAAGAACTACATAATTATCAATACCTGAAGGAAAATACAAGTGGAATGAGGATTTGCAGGGTCAAGAAGAGAGTAACAAGGACTTTAAAGAATAAATCGGATTGGTTGGAAGTCAGGCTCTAGAAGAAACTAAAGTACAAAAATACATAGTGCAACCTAAAAATTCCCCAACCATTACTCTTCTCCAACCTTGGAATTTTCATAAAGAAGTCGGAGTAGAGAAGCACTGGCAAAAAGAAGAAATCTTTAATCTCCCACATTAACATGGTTCTTGGTTTCCACCTAAACAAAGTGTGGTAGATTGATTCAATGGAATATTCTTAAACTATGAAAAAGAATGAAGTACAAGCTATAACACAGACAAGACTTAAATATATTATTCAGCATTAAAAAGATTAGTCAGAAGACCACATACTAAGTTGTTTCATTTATATGAATTTTTTTTTTAAAGAAATCTATGAAGGCTTTATAGAAGGAAAATGTATAAGTGCTTGCTAAGGACTAGGTGTATGTGACACAGGGGAATGATACCAAGGAGATGGAGTTTCTTTAAGGTGATGGGTATCTCTAAAATTGACTGTGGTGATGGTGCACATATTTGTGAATATACTAAAACCTACCAAATTATACACCTAAAATGGGTGAATCATAGGGTATATGATTTATAGCTCAAAGATTTATTTATTTGCGAGAGAGAAAAAGTACAAGCATGAGTGGGAGGAGGGGCAAAGGGAGAGAATCTTCAAGCAGACTCCTGGTTGAGCATGGAACACAACATGGGGCTCAATACCATGAGCTATGAAATCATGCCCTGAGCCCAAACCAAGAATCAGATGCTTGCCACTAATATTTGAATTATATCTAAAAGCTGTTAAAACTGGTGTCTCCTGTTATTTTAAAAAGATTATACAGATATAGGACCAAATTTCAACATATATAGTAACGAGGAAATAATGATAGAAAAACAAGGAGAAAAAAAAGGTCAATAAAGAGTACTGATTATATAAAGATACTAACACTGGCAAAGGAAAAAAAAAGTAACTTTAAAATAAGTTACAGATATATTCAACATAGTACTGACAGTCATGACTGCATTAATCAGAAAAGAAACAAGAGACATCCAAATTAGTAAAAAAGAATTTTTATTATTTGCAGATGACATAACATTATATGTAGAAAACTAATAATTCCACTAAAAAACTGCTAGAATTGATATTTTTAGTGAAGTTCCAGGATACAAAATTAATATACAGAAATCAAATGTACTTTTATACACTAATGAAGTAGCAGTAAGAGAAATTTGGAAAATAGTCCTGTTTAAAATTGTACCCAAAACAATAAAACAGTTAGGAAGAAATTTAACCAGGGAGGTGAAAGACCTGTACTCTCGAAACTATAATTCTGATGAAAGAAATTAAAGATGACAAAAACGGAAAGATATCCTATATTCATGCACTGGGATAACCAATACTGTTAAAACGTCCCTAAGCAATTTACAGACTTACTGCAATCCCTATCAAAATATCCCACTACCCTTTTTTTTTTTTAACAGAACTAGAACAAATAATCCTAAAATTAGTATGGAACTGCAAAAGAGCCTGAAAAGCCAAAGCAGTCTTAAGAAAGACAAAACAAAACAGAACTGGAGGTATCAGTACCCCAGATTTCAAGATATACTACAAAACTATAATAATCAAAAGAGTATGATACTGGCCCAAAAATAGACACATAGAGCAATGAAACAGAATAGACAGCCCCGAAATAAAGTGATGCTTTTATAGTTAATCAATCTATGACAAAGAGGCAAGAATATACAGTAAAGAAAAGATAGCCTCTTTGACAACTGGTGCTGGAACACAAGGCAGTTACATGCAAAAGAATGAAGGGACTCTTTTTTTTTTTTTACACCATACACAAAAATAAACTCGAATGGAGTAAAGACTTAAACATTAGACCTGAAACCATAAAACTCCTAGAGGAAAGCATAGGCAGTAATTACTTGACATTGGCTAGAGATACATTTTTCTAGATATATCTCCTCAAACAAGGGAAATAAAAGCAAAATAAACTATTGGAATTATACCAAAATAAAAACCTTTTGGATAGCAAAGGAAACCATCAACAAAACAAAATGCAACCTACTAAATGGGAGAAGATATTTGCAAAGATGCATCCGAATAAGAGGTTAATACTCAAAATACATAAAGAACTTATGCAACTGAACACACAAAAACCAAAATCCAATTTAAAAAATGGGCAGAGGACCTGAATAGACATTTTTCCAAGATATACAAATGACTAGATACATGAAAAGATGCGCACATCACTCATCATCAAGGAAATAACACAACCACAACGAAATATCACCCTACACCTATCAGAATGGATAGAATAAAAAAGACAAGAAATAACAAGTATTGGGAAGGATGTGGAGAAAAAGGAACCCTCATTGCTGGTGGAAATGAAAATTGGTGCAGTCACTGTAGAAAATATGGAGATTCCTTTAAAAATTAAAAATAGAATTACCACATGATCCAGTAATTACATTACAGGATATTTACCCAAAGAAAATGAAAACACTAATTTGAGAAGATATATCCATTTCTATGTTTATTATAGCATTATTTACAATAGCCAAGATATGGAAGCAACCCAAGTGTCCATCAATTGATGAGTAGATAAAGAAGATATGATGCATATATACACAATGGAATATCACTCAGTCATAAAAAAAAAAAAGAATGAGATCTTACTGGGTTTTTTTTTTAAAGATTTTATTTATTTATTTGACAGAGAGAGAGAGAGAGAGATCACAAGTAGGCAGAGAGGCAGGCAGAGAGAGAGGGGGAAGCAGGCTCCCCACTGAGCAGAGAGCCTGATGCCGGGCTTGATCCCAGGACCCTGAGACCTGAGCCGAAAGCAGAGGCTTTAACCCACTGAACCACCCAGGTGCCCCAAGATCTTACTGTTTTTGACAGCATGAATAGACCTAGAATGTATTATGCTAGATGAAATAAGTCAGTCAGAGAAAGGCAGACACTATATGATTTCATTCATATGTGGAGTTTAAGAAAACAAAAAGAAACAAACCAACAAAGAACAAAAAAAACCTCTTAAATACAGAGAACAAACTGGTGGCTGCTAGAGAAGAGGCAGGGGGGGATATGGAAGAAAAAATAAGATTAAGAGTATACTTATCGTGGGGCACCTGGGTGGCTCAGTGGGTTAAAGCCTCTGACTTCAGCTCAGGTCATGATCTCAGGTTCCTGGGATTGAGCCTTGCATTGGGCTCTCTGCTCAGCAGGGAGCTTGCTTCCTCCTCTCTCTGCCTGCCTCTCTGCCTACTTGTGATCTCTCTGTGTCAAATAAATAAATAAAATCTCTAAAAAAAAAAAGTATACTTATTGTCATGAACACTGAGTAATGCATGTCTAAAATGTTGAATCATCATGGTGTACACCTGATATTAACAGAACATTAATATAACACATAATATGTTAATTATACTGTAATAAAACTATAAATATATAATTTAGAAGATGGTATTATAAAGACTAAATAAATGGGAAGTTTAATGGAAAAGGTAAGAAAACTAAAAAAAAAAGAGGAAATTGTAGAACTGAAAAATGAAAATGTCAAATATAAAGATTAAATTAACCTGAGAATGGATATTATAGAAAAATCAATGAAATTGAGAAAATGTTAGCAGAAAAAAAAAAGACAAAAAAATAGCTAACAAGCCAATTAAGTAGAAATATGTAACTAAAAAAAATTGATTAGTTAACATAAAGTTCCAAGGGAAAAAATTCAACCCATATCATACTCCATTAAATGTAAATTAATTAAACTCTTGACTTTAAAGCAGAAATTTTCAAATTAGGTGAACATAAGATATAATGACCTGCTGTTTACAAAAGACAGTTTAAAAATAAAGCCAGATGGAAAAGTTCAGGAGAGAGAAATAACATACAAACACTAATGGTGATAAAACAAGTGTGGCTTCATTACATGACTTCAGGACAAGAAGTATTCATGGATGAAAAATGGACATTTCACAATAGAGATTAATTCATCAAGAAAACAATTCTATATGCGAATGCCAATAAGAGTTCAAAATTAATGGAACAAAATCAGGTGGATTTAGGAGATAAATACATAAAGCTTGATGGTTTTTAACATTCTCTTGAGCAACTGATAGAAGAACTAATATGAACGTAGGATGTTGAATAGGTCATCAACTAAACTAACATGGACAGATGAATACACGAAACAACTGCTAAATACACATATTTTCCTCAATGTACATGAAGGATTCACCAAAAATGTTATAAAAATGTCTTGATAAATTTAAAATATGGAAATAAGATATTTCAGGAATTAAAAATCCTTGATGAATAATATATCTGGAAGGCCCCATATTTGTAAGTTAAACAAAATAACCTTGAAATGACTGAGTAATTAAAAACATAATAGGAAATATTCAAAACTGAATAAAAACACAGTATATAAAAATGAGCATATATAATTTTTATAGCTTTATAAGTACACTTAATGAAGAAATTTCTAAAATTATGTAAAAGTTCCACTTTATGTATTTAAAAATATATAGTACATTAAACCCAATTTATGTAGAAATAAAAATAGAATTTCAAAAAGTGATAAAAATCAGCAAATCTAGAATTTGATCCTTTAAAGATATTAATAAAATTGATAAACCTCTTGTTAGCTGGCAGGCCCAGGGACCCCAAGAGTGGACAAGATGGTGGCTCTGGACTTTCCACCACAGGGCTTCCTGTCTCAGAGACTTTCCTGATCACCCCACAACGAGGACGAACAATTTAACTGGTTGACCTCACATTCCTTTTTCTGTATAATGAGCTGACAATTGATTGGTGTATTTTGTATCCCTCGTATACATAAACTGCAGCCAATCAGATACCCAGCAAACCCTCCACACCCTAAATCCCCTAATTAAAAACCCCTCAGCCCTACCCCTCAGCGCACTTTCTTGGCTCTGTCCTAACCAGGACCAAGGAACCTCTCCCGAAAGTGCTTCCTGTAAAGCTTGCCTCGATTCTACTAGTCTGGCTCCTCTTTTCCACTGCCGATTCAAACCTGACACCTCTAAAGTCAACCAGTCCAAGGAAAGAAGAACAAAAATGACAAATATCAGGAATGACAGGAAATTACAGCTCTTCCAGCAAAGCTGAATAAAGAACTATCACAAACAGCATTCTGTAAACAGGTAAGACAACCCAGTTGATAAGGTATTTTTCTTGTAAAAACCTAAGTTGAAAAATTGTTTCAGGAAAAATCAAAGATCAGAATTCTTCATGCCTAAAAAATATAATCTGTAACTAATCTGTAACTACAAATTTCACAAACAATATCCAAGCCTCAGATGCCTCCAATGATTAATTGAACTTAACATCTATGAGGGGAGAAAAGTACCCACTTTTAGAAAAAAAAAAATTTTTTTTAACTCTTTCAAAATAACATTCCTTACCTCCTTTTCTTATGCCAATTTTTTAATTAAAATTTTTTAGGGCACCTGGATGGCTCAGTGGGTTGAGCCTCTGCCTTCAACTTGGGTCATCATCTCAGGGTCCTGGGATTGAGCCTCACAAGGGGCTCTCTGTTCAGCAGGAAGCCTGCTTCCCCCTCCCTCTTTGCCTGCTTCTCTGCCTACCTGAGATCTCTTTCTCTTTGTCAAATAAATAAATATTAAAATTTTTTTTATTTAATTACATTGAACTTCACAAGGACATTACAAGAAAATTACAGTGTGTAACACCTGAACTTAGACACCAAACCCATCTCTATAGAAATCAAGAGCAAGTGTCTTATCACAACACAAATCACAACCAAAGTGTCTTATCACAACACTAACAATAAAAAAAATTAGATGCTCATCCGATTACTCACAAAAACCTTTAACAAAATCAATACACATTTATGATAAAAACTTTGAACCATTTAGGTGAAGAACCAATCATCTTCAATAAAAATCATCTGAAAACACAGCTAGTACCATAATATTGTTCAATGCAATAATTTAAGAAGAAATAAAAGACACAAAGGTAGAATTGAAATTGCCATTATTCATAGGAAAATTAATTCTGTACAAAGATAAGCCAATGAATTGCATAAAAATTTACTTTAAGTGATATAGCCAGGTATAGGACACAAAATCAATTAATTACTTGGTTTTCTATTTACTAGCAACAAAAACTTAGATTAAATGCAAAACAATGTTTTTTGTACTAATGCCAAAAGTGTAATCTTAGAAATAACATTTGTCAATGACATGCAAGATCTTTTCTCTGAGAAGTACAAATATTGCAAATTGTAATTTAAAATGATCTAAATCAGGGTTTGGCAAAATATAGCTTACAGACCAATCTGGCCCATTGCCCGTTAGGTATGGCCCACAAACTGAGACACTGTTTTATATTTTTAGTATGATATATATATATATGATATCATATATATAACATATCATATATATATCATATATATGAGGGAACATAAGGCAAGTTTACACAAGCTGACACCCTGCAACTTCCCCCCACCCCTGGGTGGGACAGGTATGACATTCTTTCCTGAATCTCCCAACTATCTTTTTTTTTTTTTTTTTCCTCCCAACTATCTTAATGTTAATGCCTTGCTAGAGGGGAAAAACAGCCTTAACCTGACAATGGCAAGGCCTGTGGGTTCTCTTAGCATATGAAAATTCTTTTGAAACTTCCCTTTTCCTTACCTCTCTCAAAGCCATTGTATATAATCAGCCATCATTCACAACTCTGGTACAGCAGCCCTTTCTGCCCATGGGTCTTGACTGCGTACTTTAATAAACCACCATTTTGCACCAAAGATGTCTCAAGAATTCTTTCTTGGTCATCAGCTCTGGACCTCACCCCACTGAACCTCACTTAAATTTTGGAACTTCATCTCATATATATATATATATATATATATATATATATATATATATATATATAAAATTAAATCATTTACTATATCATATATATATTTTAACATGATAGACCATAAATCATCTTATATACATATATATCATACATACATATGACACATGAGCACATACATATGTATTTACAACTGAGAGGACATGTGTTCAACAAAACCTTAACATTAAATAGCTTATCCTTTATACAAAAATTTCCCAGCTTCTGGTTTAAATAGAAATATAGACCATGCTCATGGATTTTACGACCGTATTATCAAGCCGTATTGCCATCTTCCTTTCACTTTATCTATACTTTCAGTAAAACCTACATCATATTCCGAAATTCTTTGTTTGCTTTTGTAGAGATTACCATAGAAAAAAATTGCCAATGTAAAAAATACATATAATATCCCCTCTTCCCAAATCTTGAAAAGGAACAAGTTTGAAGGCCATTTTTAAGCCTAAAATATATTCTATCTTGATTTGTTCTTGGTATTAATAAGTGTATACATTTATCAAAGCTTAAGCTGTATTAAGATCTATCCTTTGTACTCCGTAAAATATATCTTAGTTAATGAAAGAAAGAAGTAAAAGAAACAAAGTTGAGTAAAAAAAAAAAACGTTTCTGAAACAAACTTCAAGGGACTCAAACTCCATTTACATCAGCAAGGCAAGTGAATAAAATATGACTTAGTGAAAACTTGGCTTATTTAAATAACAAAGGAATGTTGTTTAGACTGTGAAATATCCTTGTCCTTTTCCAGGGCTGGAATTGCATCAGCACTTAAAATCTGGTTATGTTAATCCACTTATTCTTGTGCAAAGTTGCTCTGGCTTTTCTAGGTCTTTGCATTTCACTGTGAGTTTTAGAATTAGCTTGTCAATTGCATTAATAAAGCCTGCTGGGATTTTAACTCTGAACACCTTGCATTTATAAATGAAATTGGGGAGAAACATGATTATGTTCTAACTTATAGACAGAGTATGTCTCTAATTCAGGTTTTACTTTCTTTTCAGTAATGTTTTGTAGTTTTCAGTAGAGAGCTATTACATATTTTTAAAAAATTTACTCATAGGTTTTTTTAGATTTCAGTACTAATGAAAATAATACTTTTCTCAATCTCATAATCATTGCTAGTTTATAGCTGTGCATTTACTTTTATATATCGATCCTGTGCTCCACAACCTTGCTAAACTCCCTTAGAAATCATACATAATAGCATTTTGTAGATCCCCTAAGATTTTAAATTTTACACACGGGTGCATGTATAATCTCATGCACACATATATGAACAAACACCAATTTTTAATATTCTATCATTAGCTTTCATCCTCTCTGTAATTGTCACATGCCTTTTAGTAAGTGATTCTTACCAAAGGCCTAAAGAACCCTATCCCCAGCTCTTGTTCTTTAAACTCTCATTAATTCACTTTGGGCAAAGTGGTTTGGCAACGGACAAATTTACAATGCCTTTATATTATAGAGTGTGAATGACTGTATATTAAAAACGTCCTCTCAATTCTAGATCTACAATGCTGTATTTTCAGAAAAATTAAGTGAGATCAGAAACTACCTAGAATAGAAAGATAACGGGGATTTTTTTCAGTGTGGTGGCTAATTTGAGAAGCTGTCAACCAACTTTGATGTAATCTGAAATAGGACTGTATGCTTGAGTTTGGAATTTTTAGCATGGATTTATTTTCATTTGTGTAGAATAAAAATTTGTGGCCTGACTGAGCTACAGACGGGGGTACTCATCCATTCATTCAACAGATATTTGAGTGCCTACTGGGTTCAAGACTGGTGAAGTAGCTGATTTTTTTCAAATTAATTTTTCACTCAATGAGAAAAAATAATTTTTTGAGAATATGCACGCACATTGGTATGTTCTCCTGAGTAGTAACAGAGTAGCCCAGTATCTCAAATTTCAAATGTCAAAACTAGATAAAATTATCTGCTGCCACCTACATATCCAGTTTTCCACTTAAAAGTAAATCACCTTGCCAGATTCTTTACAAGATAGAGAAATAAAAAAGAAATAAAGTGTTAATTTTTACCATCCTTTCATGGACCACACCCATGCTTCCTCCATGCTTGGAGCAGATCCCACCATTCATATCTCTACTTGTTTTGTCACAAAAGTTGATAAACTAGGTGGTTGAGATAAACAAGTGTTATCCGTGTTATCTTTAGTGTCCCTCATTATTCTTTCTTTCCCTGCAGCCTTCTCTCTTTACACACACACTGACAACCAGAGACAATAAATATGACATTACTCTGAAAAAATAAGAATCAGAAATTCACTTCAAGATACAGAATGCAATGGAATAATCAAGAGTGATGCAGACACTGAGTTACATTACTTATCTGAAAAAAAATACCGACAAAACAATCATGAGAACAATTGCATAAAAATATAAAATCTAAAATTCATAATATTTTTCCATAAAGAGTATTAATTTCATTTGAAAATAACTTTCTCGGGGCACCTGCGTGGCTCAGTGGGTTAAAGCCTCTGCCTTCAGCTCAGGTCATGATCTCAGGGTCCTGGGATCCAGCCCTGCGTGGGGCTCTCTGCTCAGCAGGGAGCCTGCTTCCCCTCGCTCTCTGCCTGCCTCTCTCCCTACTTGTGATCTCTCTCCTTTCTGTCAAATAAGTAAATAAAATCTTAAAAAAAGAGAAAAAGAAAATAACTTTCTCATATATAACATTTTTGATGGAGGGTTTAAAAATAAATTAGCACATTCAAACAAAAACAAAAACCTTGTGTATGATCTAGTTCTAATTTTCTCATCTCATAGAAAAGGTAACAGAGGCCCAGAGAGGTTAAACAATACGTCCAAGTTTACAAATCTAATAATTTTAAAGAGCACTGGGTTAACATTTTACTAATACTTCAGTGTAAGAAAATAGTCAATAATCAAGAAGAATATATGTAAATCATTTAAATTCCAAACACTTGAAGAATTATAACACCTTTCGAACATAAAATACGTTATGTGATATTTAAAAGTGATGAATGATCTCACTAATAAGCCATATGTGTGGCGGAGGGGAGGTGAAAGGAGGGTGAAGAGGAGTTTAGGAATAGCAGTGAGCATCAGAATGTCCTGAACTTCACTTGTTTTAGATGACTGTACCGATCTTTCAAAATATTACATCAAGTTTAAATCACAGCAATCTTTCAGAATAAAAATATACCTTGTCAGGATTACTAGATGTATTGGGTTTATCACAATTTTTTACTGAGTGCTTCTACTGCTCCGTAAAAACTAAAACAGTTTGACTCAAAATTGTTAACTACCATAAGGTAGTAGAAATAAAAATTTTCTAAGAGTTTCTCATACATATCAATATGTATGTATGGCAATGGGGCAACTGTAATCATATTTTAAAGAAAAGAGAATTGTTGGAGATTAGTTGTATTTCATTCTATTGTTAAGTAACATTTATTTATTCTATACTCACCAAACAGATCCCACCTTGCAGGTACCAAAAACTAATAAATGTATTGTGGAAGATTTTTCAAAAGTATAAAATTACTTTTGAAGTTCTACTATTTTTTCCTTTCAATTTACTCGATTCCTTCTCTTCTGGAAAATATTTTTATGTAGTAGAGGATGATATATAAAAAAACAAAATTAAACACAACACTTATTTGGGCCATGAATTATGTTGAGAATATTACATGCTTTTTAGGAGTAGACATATATTCTCTTGTTCTTGCTACTAAACACAACTAAAATCATACATTATAAGTAATTTAAGAAACTTTGAAAGGTGAGAAGACCGTAAACCAAGTAGAAATATCCAAAACCAAAGAATAGGTGACATGTTCCCAGGTTTCCTTTTTGTGTCATAAATGATACATATTTTAATGTTATAGTTAGATCTGAAGAAATGGTCAATCCAGTAGTGCTGCCAGTGGGCACATACAAAAACAATGAAAACCTGCTACTTATCTCTAGCCACCTGAGGAAGAAAGGGGCAGCCCTTTGTATAATATCCTTTAATAGGCATAAAATTTTTAGACAATAATTTAGACAAGCATCACAGAACAGAACTCCTTCTAACTCTACCTGTGCTAACAAAGAGTTAATGGAGAGCCTAGACTTCCAAACTCATGAGGATGCAATAAGGCACATATCGTGTTTGTGCCAGTGAAAGTCAAATAAGGAGCCAGGGGTTCAATCACCACTGACTCATTACCCACCACCCCACCACCTAGTGGGTGCTACATGTGAAGTCAACACTCACACACTCACTCAGCAGTAAATGAGGAACCTCCTCACTTAGGGGTCAATGGAGGGCAAGTGGAAAAACTGCAACTATCTCCATCTGGCAGTAATGACAGTGAATCTCTCTTTACCCTCTCCCATTATAGCTGACAAACCAACACAGATTAAAAAAAAAATTTAAATAAGATCCAGAGTCTCATAAATGAAAATGCCATTTTATTTAAAAATGAGCTTCATACCAAGAACCAGGAAAACTTTAAACTAAAAAAAAAAAACCCCCAAAATAACAAAAAAGATGTCAACTTCAAGATGACAGATGTTAGAATTATCTGATAAAGGTTTTAGAGAAGCCCTGACAAAATACTTCTATAAGCTATTAAGAACATTCTTTTATTATTTATTTATTTAGTGTGGTGTGGGGGTTAGGGGTGGAGGAAGAAGGGGAGAGAATCTCAAGCAGATTCCATGTTGAGCCCGATGCAGGGCTCCATCCCACAACCCTGAGATCATGACCTGACCTGAAACCAAGAGTCAGATACTTCACCAACTGAGCCACATAGCTGTCCACTAGTATGAACATTCTTGAAACAAAATAGAAAACCTCAGCAAAAGAACTGCAAGTCTCAATGCAAAGGTGAAATGGAAATACCAGAAATGAAAAATACAATAAGTAAAATAAAAAGTGGTTGTGCTTATCCAGACTGAGGATGACGTCAGGAATGAAATATCAAAGGGCAAAGGAAATCGTCAGTAAATTAGAAGAAAAAATAATCAATATGAAAATAAATTTAAAGAAATCTAAGGCTCTGAAGGACCATAACAAAACTCTAACATTTGTGTAATTGGGATCTTAGAAAGCATGGAGAAAGAGGATGAGGCTAAAAAAGTAATTAAAAAATAACAGCTGAAAATATTTACAAATCAGCAAGAAATGTAATTGCAAATTCAAGAAATTGAACAAATCCCATAAAGGATCAACTAAAAGAAATCCAAGTCAAGACATACATTATACTTCTGAAAACTGAAGACAAAGGAAAAATCATGAAAGCAACCAGAAAAAAGTAATCATTTCAATATGGGAGAAAAAGAAGATAGATTATAGTGGATTTGAAGGCCAGAAGGAAGTAGCCTCCGTTTGATAGGTCTTAAGTACTGAAAGAAAACTGTCAATCCAAAATCTTATACCCAGTGAAAATATCCTTCAGAAATTAAGGAATCAAGACTTTCGCAGATAAAAGAAAATAAAGGCACTTAGTCACAGTAGATACACCATGAAAGAATGACTAAATAATTTCTCTAAACACAAAGGCAACAATAACGAATCTTGAAACTACAGGAATAAAGGGCATAACAAGCAAAAATATGGGGAAATATATTAGGCTTTCCTTCTTTTGAATTTTCTAATTATGTTTTGACAGTTGAAGTAAAATTAATGATATCAGTTGTGGTGCTAAATGCAAATTTATATTATAAATACAGGTGATAAATGGATGTAAAAAGATTTGTAGCTTACTCAAATTAGTACACTTGAAAATATTGTAGGTAAATAAAAATTGAATTGTGAAAAATGTTCAGGTTAAAGGAGGCAGAAAAAAAGATGAACAGAACAAAGTTAAAATTGTTTTTAAAAGTTAAACACTAACATATCAATGACTACTTTAAACATAAATAAACAAAGGTTAGGTGGATTAAAAAGCATGACCCAAATAAAAGTGGTCTACCAAAAATTCACTTCAAATATGATATCGATAGGTGCCCTAAGTCTGCGTAGGATTCCATAATAAAATATCAGCCTGGAGAGCTTAAACAACCTAATTGTTTTCTTACATTTTTGGAGACTGGAAGTCTAAGATTAAGATTGGTCTAAAATACCCAGTTTGGCATCTAGTGAGAACACTCTTGGATTGCAGACAACTTCTGTGTTCTCCCATGGCCTCTTCTTAGTATATGGTGGGAGGAATAGAGGGAGGGAGAGAAATCTTCCTCCTCTTACAAGGTCACCAATCCTATTGGATTAGTGTTTGAACCTTTACTATGTCATTTAACCTTGATTACTAGATAAAAGCCCTATTTCCAAATATAATCATATAAAGGGTTAAAGCTTCACATATGATTTTGGGGGACAAAATGCAGTATACAGCAGCAGGTTAATGTAAAATGAATGGCCAACAAAATATATTACACAAACATTAATAAAAGGAAAGCAAAAGAAGTATTAATATTAAATAAAAATTCTAGGTTATACAGTGGCAAAAATTAAAAGAGGGATTATATAATAAGTATCAATCCACCAAGAAAATATGGCAATCTTAGATGTACATGCCCCAAATATCAGAACTGCAAATATTTTAAGCCAAAACCGATAGAATTGAAAAAATAGACAAATCGACGATTTTAGTTGAAGATTTTGACACCTATATAACAAATGGTAAACAAAAGATTATCATGGGAGGAACACATCTCATTTTATGAAGCTAGTGTTAGAAATGAAAACTGTAGACTCATAACCTTCATAAATATAGATACAAACATTTTAATAAAACATTAACAAATAGAACTCATCAATATGTAAGAGACTTACACTCCATCACCAATTGAGGTTTATTTCAGAGATGCAAGGTGGGTACAATATTCAGAAAGCAATAAAAGTAATCTATCATATTAGCAAGATAAAGAAGAAAACCATATGACCCTTTCAGTGAGAAAGTCATTTGACAAAATTCAATGCCCATTTATGAAAAAAATTCTCAGAAAGACAGGAATAGACAGTAACTTCAAATTGATAATGTACATCTAAGAACAACCTAGGGCAAAATACTGAATGGTAAAAGACTGAATGCTTTCCCCTAAGATGAGGAACAAAACAAAGACGTTCATTCCCATTACTTTAATTCAAAGTTGTGCCAGAAATTCTGGCACTGAGGCAATAAAAAGAAATAAAAGGAATACAAATCAAGAAGAAATAAATCTGTCCCTGTTTTCATACGATCGTCAGCATAGAAAACATCAACAAACCTACAAACAGAATTAATGAATAAGCTCAGCAAGGTATTAGAATAGAGTCAACATAAAGTCTTATTCATATATTCTAGCAATGAACATGCGTAAGCAGAAAAAGCTACAATGTCATTTATAATTGCTAGAAATTTAAGTAGGTACAAATATAATAAACATGTATAGAATCTCTATGCTAAAAGAGATGCTAAAAACTATGTAAGTTGAAGAAAGAAGATCTAAATAAAAAGATACTATTTTCATGAACTGACTCAGTAAAGATGTCAATCATCCTCTAATTGATACAAAAGTTTAACAAAATTATATTAAAAGCTCATTAAGTGCACTCAGGTGGCTCAGTCCATTAAGCATTTGCCTTTGGCTAGGATCATGATCCCAGGGTTCTGGGACCTAGCTCCACATCAGGGTCCTGGCTTAACGGGGAGTCTGCTTCTCCCGCTGCCCCTCTCCCCACTTGTGCCCGCGTGGGCGCGGTGTCTGTCTGTCTCTCTCGCTTTCGTGTTCTCTCAAATAAATCAAATCTTTAAAAAAACCTCATTAAGACAGACATTCTAGGCAGTCAAGATATATTCAAGATTCTAAAATTTGCATGTAAAGTCAAAAATAGCTACGATTGAAAAAAAATAATAAAGTGGAAGAAAACAGTCTATCCAATTTCAAGACTAATTATATAGCTGCAATAATCAACACTGTGTGGTATTTACAGAGATATAGACATAGAGATCAATGGGACAGAATTAAGAGCCGGGAAACAGTTCCATACAAATAAGCCCAACTGATTTTGACACAGGTGCAAAAGCATTTCAATGGAGAGAAGCAACTGTGTATTTTAACTTCTAAATACTTTTGTCTCATTCCAAAAATAGACCAATGCCTTATTTCACATTATTCTACTACTTGCTGGCAATAGTGCCTGTTCTCCTCATCTCACATTATCTACTACTTGATGGCATTAGTACCTGTTCTTGGTGCTGCCATCTTAAAATCCATCATTTCCATTAGGAAATCTCTGCTCCACTACCACCTCATCTGTTAGAGCTTCTAATTCCTCCAAAATGGAGTACCTCCCATCTTCTGTTCCCCTATATTCTTTTTTTCCACATTATTTTTCTTCCCGTTAGCATCTACTGACACAGATCTTTGTCTTCCCCAACTCAGTGTAAACTGGAGAAGATAAAGAACTTTCTTTTGTTGAGTAGTCGATCCCTCTAGTGTGTAAAATGTGCCTGGCATGTAGTGAATGCTTCGCACATGCTTCTCGAATGAATGTCACTTAAGAAGCCCAATTGTTTCCTGCAGGTTTGCAGGTTCAGTACCGAAACTTGAATGGCAACACAGCTCCTGATGAAAAGGATGATATAAAAACTTACAGCATCTGGCCTTCTCGCAAATAATCACTTGAAGTTAAAGAAAACTGATAATGTATTATATTAATGAGATTATCTAAAGTCATTGCTAGATTTTAAAAAATACCATCTTTAAGTTAGTCAGCCGTATATTTTTCAGCCATAAAATTTTCATTTGGTCATAATGCACTTATTTGAAAATGTTTGGTACTTCTTGGTTTCTGCATGAAGAATTTAGTATTGATGGGATCTTAACTCTGACCTGATTGTTTTTCATATTGATAGTATACATTTCTTTCCAAGTATCTTAGCTTTTAGGAAAGATGAGGAATGAAAGGTCCTAAGTCAGGGGGACATTGTAATTATAAAAGTAATTACAGGTATGGTTGATACAGTTATTCAAGATTTATAATGGAAAAAAAAAACATAGTACCTTCATTTTATTTCTGTTTGAAAACATTGGGTCAAAAACTGTACTCCCAGGATCCTTGGGTAGATCAGTTCGTTGAGCCTCTGACTCTTGATTTTGGTTCAGGTCATGATCTCAGGGTCCTGAGACTGAGCCCCACACCAGGCTCCATGCTGCGTGTCGAGTGTGCTAAAGATTTTCTCTCCCACTCTGCCCCACCACTTCATATACACTCTCTCCAGGAGAGGGGGGAAAAAAGTGGTACTTCCACTAACAAGTGCGTATTTCCTGGTTTTCAGTGATAAATGAACGACACCCAGTTTTGTGTTTGCCTTACTGTATCTTCACACTGATATAAAGATCATATGAAGCATCAATTGTAATTTTGTATTTTGTATTTTTGTATTTTCACATTTCAAAAGAAAATTAAGATTTGAAAAATAATACCATAAATATGTGATAAAAGGAAGCTAGCATAGTATTATGACAAAAAACATGGAGTAAGCTTCGATGAGTTATTTTCTTTGTAGTTTAGCTTCCTATCAAATTGTACATAATTTTAAAAGTCATTCTGAAGTTAAAATGCACCAAAATGCTATATAAACGTAGGGACAAGAGTATGTTCCTACAGTCTAAAATCCAGCCACATTCTTAATTTAAAATATTTTCACGATAACCTGAATAACAGATTCAGCCATTGCCATGGTATGAATGTTTTGTCACTCCACTCAATCCTAATACCCAATGTGATTGTATTAGGCAATGAGGCCTTTAGAGGGTGCTTAAGTCATGGGTGTGGAACTTTCATGAATGGGATTAATGTTCTTACAAAGGAGACGCCACAAAATTTGCTAGTCCCTTCCACTGTGTGAAGATTCAACAAGAAGTCTGTAACCTGCAAGAGGGCCCTCACCTCATCATACCAGCACCCTGATCTAAAACTTCCAGTTTCCAATACTGTGAAAAATACATCTGCTCTTTGTAAATTAGTCAGTCTGTGGTATTTTGTTATGGCAGCCCCAAAAAGACCAAGACCCCAGTTTTAAACTTTGGAGTTGATGAAGTTTTATACTTCAGTCTTCCTGGATAATTAAGTTCCGGAGATCTATCACACAGCATAGTGCCTATCACTAACAATACTACATTATATACTTAATATTTCCTAAGAGGGCAGACCATTTAAGTATTACAAAATAGTTTTTACAAAATAAGGGGGGCAAGGCAGAAGGGAACTTTGTGAGTGGATGGATAGCTCTATGGTTTTAATGACAGTGATGGTTTCATGGATATACACTCATCCCCAAACTCATTGAGTTGTATGTATTAAATATAGCAGATTCTTTTTTTTAACATGCCAATCATACCTCAATAAAGTGGTTTAAAAATGTGAATTGTAGCTATGAGACAAAGAACAAAAATTATTAAAGCTCACCTCTTATTAACTCCTGCATCATAAAATTTTAGTCTTCAGAGAAACTTCATCAATGAAAGGAAGCACATGAATTTTGCATTTACCTGTAGGGATTTCAACTCTTGGAGCTTAGGCTCAAGCATAAGAATAGTGGCTGCAGGTACAGTAAGAGGAAGGGAGGATAAAAAAGATATGTAGAGAGTGAGGTTGGTCCCTTCCTCCTTCCATTTATGGACTGGATAAAACACATGCATGTGTCCTGTGTGAGAGGAAGAATGAATCTACCCTTTTGCATTTGGCCCCAGTCTGCAAGTGCTAAACAACTGGCCAATTTATTAATCTGGTCTCATGGAGCAAGTGAGAAAGTGAACCTAGATGTGTTGGACACACTGACAGTCTTCAGAAACTTGAGAGGAACTCAATGTATTTCCTCCCCTGTTCCTGGCCTGAGTTTGGGATACTTGAGAGACCAAGGGGTCACCCAGTTACAAACAGTGGTTTCACCCTGTAAAACTTTCAGATAGACAAGTAGAGATGCTTATTTATTTTCTTCAGGCAACTATCACTGAGATGGGAAAACCAAACAAGCCAAGTTCAGTTCCTCTTATCAAATTCACCAATTCTTTAGGTCCTAATCCTGGTCCTGGGGACCCATAAATTTGGTGACAATGAAGAGTTATTATTGCAACAGAGTTTTCTGTGCAAACATCATAAACAAGGAATACCTCCCTGAATGTCCCCAGTTGAGCAACTTTCTAAAATAAGTTTATTGAAATGTGATTTTTTTTGGTCTTATACTCTGACAATTTGATCCTATTTTTTTTTTTTTTGCCATGATGTAAGAAAGAGTATTTCACCAATCTTGTGCTGTTCTTACAGCTTTACACTCTGGACTGGAAGCTTCTGTTTGAGTTAGGACCTGTGTGCTTCTAACTTTTGTCTCATGGCTTGACATAGACTGAATATTCTACAGGGTTTTATTAAACCTGTAGAATACAGGTTTAATAAAATGAATACAAAATGAATAAGTAGAGTGTATTATTTCTATGATCACTAAAGTATTAAGTGACATCGATACACTAGGACTTATAAACCCTAAAGAATATGTATATGTACAAGTGGTTTCAATTTAGAACATGTGTAATTGCACACTAATTTAAACCCACTGTATCCCTCTATGAACCAACAAGTCTGCTTAATGTTTAAGGCATTCCAGATCTTTAGCATTTATTCAGTGGGATGTTTCATGATCCTTTCCTCCCCTGTCCTTGTTATAAATAAAATTTAATGAGGAGTTCTTGGTCCTTTAGTGTTTCCAAAATGACTCTGGCCACTAATTGGCTAAATTGAACAGCCGCCACCTACTTCATTTAGCACAGCATGAATTAAGCAGACTTTGCTTAATAAAAACCTATAATATTTGCAGCAAACTACCTCTAATCAACAGAGCATGAATGATACATTCTGCACATTCGAGTAAACAGTACAGCGCTCAGCAAACTTATTTCAACGGTGAGGAGGTGAAATATTTCCAACCATTTCTATTGGAATAGGAAAGGCACAGTTAATAACCACCTCTGAAACTAAGGGAAAGTTTCTCTTTAATGGATAGGGAGGAAATGATGTTTCACAGTCAAAGTCTTGAGATTCACACAAAATTAAGCTTGTTTGGCATGGTTTCTCTAAATATATGCCAAGCACATATTAAGGTATGCTTTTCTCTCTTGGCACTGTAAGACTACATTAGGCAAGGGTTTCACATCTTTAAACGGTTTCTGAATAATTTCTTCTGGTGGTAGCCTTAACATAAAGTATTTAAAAATATCTTAGTAGAAAGTCCCTAAATAGACGTCTTCCCAAAATAGAAGTGCGGTCGGTCAGATGTTCCAAGTGTAATCTGACAAAGTTGAAAGAAACCTGGTATGATAAAAACAGCTTAGAGTCAGATCCTGAGAATGAAGGACATGCTTTCAGAATATTAGGCAATTTGTAATACTCACAAGTTTTTTCACTTTCAGAAGAACTAACTGAAATGCAGAGCAGACAAGACAATCTGGAGACTTGAATAACACTCAAACTCAACCTCACAGATGCTAACAACACGTAATTTCTTAGGTCACTTCTCACTGTTAACTCTTTTATTTTTTTTTTTTCATGAGCTTCTGGTTTTTTTAAATGTAAATACATATTTATATCTTAACTGATTTTAATAATGACCTCTAGACCTTGAAGCCACAGTAATCATTTTTTTTAATACAGTTGAGTGAAAAAATGTTGAAGTATGGCTTTGCTTAGAGCATTTCCTCCAGAAAAAAAAAAAAAAAGCTTCAGTGTGCATAAAAAGCAACAATAGAGAATTTTAAAAAACTATTTGTGCTGTCCCCAACCATTCTGTTCAATGTATTTGGCTACCTTAACACAACAACAAACTAAAAAAACTAATATAATTTGAAACAGTGCTACCCAACATGAGTGAACATTGTGCGGCCAAAGAACAGTCATAGGTCTCCAACAGGTAAAGGCTGAAGTTGAGGGGAGACTTCTTGAAACATTTACATCCATTTAACAAAGTAGTTTTATGTTTACTCAATTTAAGAATAAAATTTGGCTTCTACCCTTATGATGCATTATACTGGTAATTGAAAACTTTTTTCAAAATTATTTTTAAAAGGAAATGACTCTAATAAGAGTATGGGAGAAAATGGAGAAATCCGTAAGTCAAGTTCATTTTAGTAAAAATAAATTGGAAAATTTAGAAAGTGGGAGGTTTATAAGCTGTTAAATTTGATTATTACATTAATAATTAAATTAATTTAAAATGTTTTGAAATTGCCTAATTATTGTTATTGATTCTTAGTTATATTCTCTTCTGGTCAGACAATATAGGTATGATTTTAATCCATTTGAATATATCAAGATTTTCATGATATGTTCTACTTTAGTGAGTATTCAATTTACAATTAAAATAGGAGTATTCTGTAGTGGCTGGGTATATTATTCAATTAATATAAATTGGCTAATAGTGTTGTTCAAATAATCTATATCTATATATAGATTTTCTATTTTTACTACGAATTATTGCAGAAAGTATGTTAAAATGTCCAGATTATGAATTCCAGTTCTGTTATATGTGTGTATACAAACTAAAGCTAATCCTACCCAAAGATAACCATAAACTCTGGTCAAAATAAAAGAACATAAAGCAATAAAACAGCAGTGTAGAGAACAGGTGGATAGTACATACATAATAGGTTTGCATTGGAGCTAAGGTATCCTGAGACTAGATAATTTGAATCTCATATAATAGGATGCAAGTACAGCAATGCATTATGCAGAGGGAGATATTATCATTATTATACTAGTTAGCAAATATTCTTGCCTCCTTGGAGAGAGATACTATCTTCATATTCCAAAGCTCTTTGCTATATAAACATCTATGAAAAGAGTTTTAAATACAAACTCTCAGTGGGTCTGCTTGTAGGGTTTCAAGATGAAATGAAGGATACCTAATTAAATATGATTTCCAGGTAAACATTTTATTTTAGTATACATATGTCCCCTACAGTATTTGTGATACATCTACACTAAAAGTTACTGATTATCTGAAATCCCAGTTTAAGTGAGAATCATCTACATTTATTCACCAAAATGGCTCTCATAGCTGCTTGAAAGACATAACAAAGTATCAGAGAGACATGGAGAATTGTTTACCAGCTGGGAATTGTCGAATTTTGTTTTACTGTTTATTGTTTTTGTGACTTTTCCTCCAAGATCACAAGACTTAGTTGCTAACCTGAGAAGATACCAGGATAGAAATTCCATCATCTTTCTGGACTGAGGAAAAATGGAAAAAGAGCCCAAGCAGACTGGAGAGAGATAAGAGAATCCAAGGGAAGGGAGAACCAAAGAAAGGTATTCCAGATCTCTATGAAAAGATTCATAAAATTCTCAGTCTTGTCTCCAAACTATGCATTAACAGGAAAGACCCAAAACACCATATTAAAAAGTGTCCAAGTGAGATTTGAGCTGTTGCTCCCAGAAAAAAAAAAATTTCTCGAAGAAACTCCTACAACCATGCTCTTTGAAGCAAAAAAGACTGCACACCAAATAAGTGAAATCTCATGAGAGAAAATAAAAACAATTCTGGAATGAAAACTACAATTTTGGATTTAAAAATATAATAGATGGGCTTAATAGCAGAATGGAAACAACAAAAACATCAAGGACTTCAAAATTGATAAGTTATGTGCCTTTGAGAGGCACAAAAGAAAAAAAATGCAAAGAAGAAAAGACTTCAGAAACTCTGGAACCAAAGTTCTAACAAATGAGCAATTTGGAGCAAACCTCAATGGGTCTTAGAATTAGAAAACAGTATTTGAAGAAAAATGGCTGAAATTTTCCAAAATTAGGGAAAAATGTAAATTAAGAGTAAAGACTGGTAAGAGTAAATTCCAAGTGAACCAAGCATAGACATATCATGGTCAAACTGTTGAAAATCCAAAGATAATGAAAATATCTTGAAAGAAGCAAGACACGGAGGGGCAGAATACCAGAAGAAAGCATGGACTTTTGGGAAAAATTAAGTGGATACAATATGCCAAATATCTGGGTATATACAAAGGATTATCCACTTCCCTCTTAAGTTGTTTAAAATGTATATGATAATTTAAAGCAAAATTTCTAGTCTAGTGGGCATTAAGGAGAGCACAGATGTGATGAGCACTGGGTGTTATACTCAACTGATGAGTCATTGAACACTGCATTAGAGACTAATGATGTACCACGTGTTGGGTAATTGAATTTAAATAAATAAAGTTGCATACTCCACAGAAAAAAAATTCTAGTGTTGGGACTTATGGTTTCTGCTATGACATGTAAAGAGCTTGGACGTTGTCATCCTCATCTTTTCAAGAGAAAGCCGGAAAAACTATAAATAATGACGGTCTTGGATTCATCAAAGAACTGAAGTTTCTGGGGAAAATGATACCCTGAAGTCTTGAGAGACAGGAACATCCAGAGAAACACAACAAAAGTCAGTTTGCCTATGTGACAGAAGCCACGTAAGGCCTAAATTTATAGGAATCCTTAAGTGGTCATTGTGATGAACTGCTGGAGGCTGGGTGTGTACTATCAGAAAGGTAAAAAGTATTTGGGGACCACATCCTAGCAGGGTCCCAACACTTTTTGGCTTTACCTCCAATAGCAATCAACCATGACCTTCCAGTGAAAATACAAGAAAGATTCCTTCATACTTATGGAAGGAGAAAGGAAAAAATAATCATTATTAAATCAAATCCAATATTAGAGTTGACAACATGAACATATTTCTGTCCACTACAACTGACCAGTCAGAAAATCAATAAAAATACATACAACCTGAACAGCACTATCAACCAATTTGGTCAATTTGATATTTATAGAATATTTCACCCAACAGCAGGATGCACATTCTTCTCACATACAATATTCACTGAGATAGTACATATTTTGGATCTTAAAACAACGAAACATGTAAAATTGCATAAATGATGCAAACTGAGTTCTAAGATAACAGTGGCATTAAATGAACTCAAAAGAAAGACATCTGTAAAATCTGCAAGTATTTGGGAAAGAAACAATGTACATCAAATGACACATTTGTGAAAGATTTGAGAGAAACTGGAGTATCTTTAAAACAAAAATGTCACTAATTAAAATGTTTGGGATGCAGTGAAATAAATGTTTAGAGAGGAATTTATAGCACTAAATGCATATGTTAGAAAAGATATAAAATAGGTAATACAGGATACTAGCCTAGGAAAATATTAAAAAAAATACTACTAAAGCAATATGAAAAAAAAAAAGAACCAACCAATGAAATTGAGAATAGGGAAATGGAGAAAAGTCAATGAAGCCAAAAGAGGATTCTTTGCAAACATCAACTGACAAACTTCTAGTGGACTAAATAAAGGATATGGGAGAGGAGGAGAGTGACACTGGCCCCATGGTCATTAAGCAGATATTAAAGGAATACTCCATGCTCACAATTTTGACAATTGGATGGAATAATGTAATTTTTTAAAAAAACACAAACTACTAAAACTCATACAGAAGAAACTGGTATCTATTAAAGAAGTCGAATCCATAAATAACCTTTCCAAAACAAAACACAAAGCCCAGATGTATTTAGAGATCGATTCTACCAAGCATTTAAGGAATATATATTACTAATTTTATACAATCTATATTAGAAAATAAAAACAGCAAGAACACATCCTAACTCATTATGAATGCACATTACCCTAATATCAAAAGCAGATTAAAATTATTAGTAAATAAACATATTTCTAGTTCATTTACAGTATAGTCTAGTATCTCTCATAAACATGGATGGAAATATCTTAAAATATTAGCAAATTAAATCCAGCATGTCTAAAAAGAATTAGACATCACACCTTGGTGTGTCTTATTCTAGCCACTCATAAGTTAAACATTTGAAAATCAATCAAGGTAATCAATCCATTATATCCAAAACCTAAAGAATACAAATTATTTAATCATATAAAGTGAGACAGAATAAGCATTTGACAAGATCCTTACCTTCTTATAATTAAAACATAAATTACAATAGTCTAGGAATAAAGAAAAACCTCCAATTTGATAAAGAATTCAAAAAACACCTAAGGCTAATATCGTAGTGAATAGTGAGAAATTGGATGCTTTCTTCCTAAGACTGAGATCAAGGCAAGAATGTCTTTTTCACCATTTCTGTTCGCCATTATAGTGGAAATTCTAAACAATTCAATAAAAATATAAGAAATAAAACTTCTGGGAAACAATTTTTTTTAAAAAAATTTAGATAACATGATGATCTATGTAGAAATCTGAAGAGAATCTATACCAAAACTCCTGTAATTGAGTATAGTACATTTCAGGATACAATATTAAAATACAAAGTTAATATAATAAAATAAAATAAAGTACAAAGTCAATTACTTTCTAATATACCAGTTGTAAACAACTGTCATTTGAAATTTTTACAAAGACATCACTTGGCATAGCACTAAAAAAATTAGGTATAAATTTAACAAAATATGTACTGAGTTATATGTGGGAATAACAACACTGATGAAAGAAATGAAAGAATAAATGGGGAAATATTCTTTGCAAATGCACTGAATTGGAAGATTCCATATTGTTAGGATATCAGTTCTTTCCAAATTGATCTATAGATTCAATTCAATCCCAATCAAAATCACAGCAAGTTATTTGTAGACCTGCACAAATTTAAAGGATAAGATCCAGTATAGCTGCCACAACAATGAACAACAAAATTAGAAGACATAGAGTGTATGATTTAATGGCTGCCTGTAAAGCCTCAGTAATCAGGAAAAGTGTTTTAGCAAAATAATAGATGGTAGAAGAGGGAGTCCAGAAAAAACACAAATATAGTTTACTAGTTTTGACAAACATGCAAAGGCAATTCAATGGTGAGTCGAAAATTTAAAGTGATCCTCAAACAATTGAACATCTATATGCCAAAAAATTAAACCTGACACCTACCTTATACCTTCACAAGAACTAATTTAAAATAGAACATAGATATAAATGTAAAATGCAAAACTATAAAACTTCTAGAAGAAAATAGAAAGGAAAACGCATATGACCTCGGAATTAATTTTGAGACATCAAAAGTATGGTTGATTAAGGAAAAAAAACTAATGTGTTGTACTTTATTTAAATAAAAAAATTCAGAGAATGGGGTTTCAGAAGCCACATAATGAAAGGAAATACTTTTCAATATATATTTTTAAAGACCTTATTCATTCATTTGTCAGAGAGAGCGAGCACAAGCAGGGGCAGTAGCAGGCAGGAGGAGAAGCAGGCTCCCCACTGGGGTGTGGGGACTCGACCCTAGGACCATGACCTGAAGGCAGATGTTTAACCAACAGAGCCACCCAGACATCCCACTTTTCAATATTTTGACACAAATATCCAACATATCTAACAAAAGACCTGTATCAAAATATACAAGGATACTTAAACCTTAACAGTAACAATTTTTTTTTAAAGTGGCAAAAGATTAGAACACATATCATACTAAATAGGATGTACAGATGGCAAATAAGCCAAAAAACCATTTGTCATCAGGGAAATATAAAACAAGAAGGTATTACTATGCACCAAACAGAAAGCTATAATAAATAATAAATAATAATAATAATAATAAAGCTGGTGAATATGCAGAGCAACAGAAAGTCTCATTCGTCACTGATGGGAATTCAAAATGGTAGAGTCACACTGCAAGACACTTTAGTAGTTTCCTCAAAAATAATCATGATCATGGAAAAAAAAAATCATGGTCTTACCATATCACCCAGCAGTCATATTCTTAGGTATTTATTTAAATGATTTGAAAACATACGTTCACACAAATACTTGCATGTATTGTTTGTTACAACTCCATTCAGAAGCAACCAAGATGTTCTTCAATAGGTATATGGATAAAAAATTTGTGGAAAATCACGTAGTGGAATGCTATTCAAGGCTTTAAAAAAATAGATATACTATAAAACAATGGAAAATATAGTTGACTCTTAAGTGTGCACTGCTAAGTAAAAGAAGCTAGTCTGGAAAGGCTCCATACTGCATAACACAATTTATATTTTTGAAAAGGCAAAACTATAGAGAAAGTCAACAAATCAATGGTTTCTGGCATTTTTTGGAGGGGAGGGTTGAATACATGTAATGTAGGAGATTTTAGAGTATGGAACTGTTTTGTGCAATACTATAATGATGGATACAAGACACTTCATTTGTGAAAACACATTGAGCTTTACTTTCGACTAAAGTGTGAATTTTTTGGCATGCAAATGGAAAACAAATTGGGAGGCAGGGTCATCAAGCAAATCACAGGATGATGTACTGACTGTGACAACAAACTGGTTAACTTCATGCATGAAGAACATCCTTGAGGAGGATACGCAAAGGTGTAGACCTAGGTAACTTTTGAAATGAGTGAGGTCTCTAAGACTAAACATAAAAGAAACCATACATATACCTTGTACTTCACTTGTTAAAACTTTCACAGAGGAGTACAGGTTAACAACACCCATGCTTCTGTGCACACATACTAAAATTAACAGTTAAGAAAATTCATAGTAAGTATGACAAAAGTATACCAGAGCCAACTGAGAGAACCCAATGACCAAAGTTGCAGGAATTTGAGCAGAATCTAAAGAATTATTGGACTATAACAAAGTATAAATATATACAAGTATAAATATCAGTGAATCTGTACTAATGTAAGTAGTATAATAAAATATAAGTGACTAAACGAATTAATGAGAGGGCTACACAAGCAGAAGAAGTCTAAATAATATATGTAGACACTCCACCCTCAAGGAAGTGGTGCATAAATCCCCAATAAGTGTGGGGTGTGCACAGTGAATTTCTTTCAAAGGATGGAGTATGGAAAGTGGAGAAAGACTTTTTTTTTCAGTAGAGAAATTTAAATTTACTGACACTTGTTTTATTGCCCAGAATATGATCCTTAGTAAAGATCTCTTGTGCTCCTAAAAATGTAATTTTTCCTGATTATTGAGGGCAAAAGTCAATTTACTTAATACTATTATAAAAAGCATTGATACTGTAATAGGTCTTTTCATCTAATTTCTCTACAAACACTGAATGACAAAAATTAATATTTCCAATTATAAATAAGGATTCTTTTCTCAGTTTTTTTTCCCTTTAGTTTTTATTTCATAAGATTTCAAGCTATGTTATTAGGTCCATTTCTACTTAGGTTTTCTTTAGATTCCTGATGCACTGACCTTTTAATATAATAAAATAACAATTTAATTACTAGTAATATTAGAACTTACATTTTCTGAAATTTATGTAGCCACTACAGCTTTTATAATACTATGACCATTTTGTTAAGTTTGACCTACCTTTTGTTTTGTAAATAAATTTTTATTAAAACATAGCTATGACCATACATTCATGTGTTGTCTATGATTCCTTTTCTGTTATTATGGCAGAGGTGAGTAGTTCATTGCAATGGAGACCTTATGATTTGCAAAATCTAAAATATTTTATTTCCTTTTTTCAGAAAAAAACTCAGATATCTAATTAAAGCTCATCATTTTTACATTTTCTTCATGTACATTAGAATCACTTCTTTATATCTCCCAGTTCACCCACTCACTTTTTTATCCACTCATACTGATAGAAAAAAAATTGAACTAAGGAAAAGTACAGCTATTTACTAATAAGCTGGTTATTACGTTCTTCTTAGCTCAAAAATTTGTACGGAACTCACAATCTGGAAAAGTGGGATCATTTCTATCATTAAGTTTTTGTTTTGTTCTTTTCCTTAATTGACATCACAAAAGATATTGATTATATGGTCAGATATTTCAACTGGATTGTGTCCTACCTAAACACTGAAATATTTAAATAATTTGTGCTATACTTAAGATGTTAAAATATTTATGTAATGTGATGTATAATAAAGGTAATTGTATTTTGTTACTCCTTGAAAATTCCCAAGTGTGTTTGGCTTACTATCAAAATTAGATTTATGAATTTGAATACGCCTACATATTTTAAAGAAATTTAATGAATAATTAATAACCTTCAAAAACAGAAAACAGGTTTCGATGGTTTCCCTTGTGAATTTTACCAAACATTATAAGAAGCAAAAACAATTCTCCACAATCACTTTCAATGTATAGAAATATAGATAATACTTTCCTACTTATCCTATAAGGCCAGAAATGTTAATACCAAAACCGGACTAAGACATTATGAGAAAACTACACAGATAAACAGATGCAAAAACCCTCAACAAAGTATTACCAAATCTAACCCAACAATGTATAAAAAGTTATATAGTACAGCAAAGTGTGATTTATCCCAGGTACCAAAGGCTGGTTCAACATTTGAAATTAATTAATGTAATCTATCATATCAACAGGCTAAAAGAGATAAAAATCACATAATCATATCACTAGATGCAGAAAAAGCATTTAACAATATCCAACACCCATTCATGATAAAAACTCAGAAAACTACGAATAGAAAGGAACTTACTTAACTGATGAAGACTATCTACAAAAAAAAGCTGCAGCCAGTATCTCACTTAATGGTAGAAACTTGAAACTTTCCCACTAAGATCTTGTACAAGCCAATAATATCCCTTCTCAACACTCTTTTTCAGTATTATACTAGAAGTTCTGGTTAGTACAATAAGAAAAGTATACAGATTAGGAAGGAGGAAATAAAACCATCTTTGTAGTTGACATGATTGTCTATGTAGAAGATGTAAAAGAATTGACAAATATTCTTGCAGCCAATAAATGATTAACATTGCAGTAAACATGGTTATGTACAAAAGTCAATTACTTTTTATATAACATCAACCAATAAGTGGCATTTGAAATTAAAATGCAATACCGTTTTTATTAACCCTCCTCAAAAGTGAAATAGTTAAGTATAAAACTAACAGTATATGTATAAAGTCCATGTCAGGAAAACTATAAAGCTGATGAACAAAATCAAAGAACTAAATAAAGATATAGTCCATGTATATGGATAGGAAGATTTAATATTATTAAGATGTTAGTTCCTCCCAACTGAATCTAGATATTTGATGCAATCCCAACTAAAATCCCAACAATTATTCTGTGGATATTGACAAACTAATCTAAAAGTTTACATGAAGTGCCCAAAAACCTAGATTGCCAACATAATATTTAAAGAGAACAAAGTTGGAGGACTGACATTCCTGGACTTTAAGACTTATAATGCTATAGTAATCAGGATACTTTAATATTTGGCAAAAGAATGGACATATAACTAGAACACAATAGAAAGACCAGAAGTAGATACACAAAGTCAAGGAGCACAAACAATGCAATGGAGCAAAAATACCTTGTTCAACAAATGGTGCTGGAACAACTGGACATGCAACAACAACAAAACAAAAATAGACACAAACCTTTCATCCTTCACAATAATTAACTGAAAATAGATCGTGGACTTAAATGTAAAACACATAAGTATAAAACTATTAGAAGATATCACAGGAGAAAATCTAGATAAACTTAGGTATGGCCATGACATTTTAGATACAATGCAAAATGCATAATTCATGAAAAAAAAGTAATTGATAAATTAGACTTCATTAAAGGTAAAAACTTCTTTGCAAAGGAGTGTCAAGGAAATGAGAAGACGACTAGCCACAGAATGGGAATAATATTTGCAGAAGATACATCTGATAAAAGACTATTATATATACATACAAACACACATACAATATATGTGTGTACGTGTGTAATTTTTCAACTCATCAATAAAAACCAATCTAATTAAAAAATGGGCCAGGGGCACCTGGGTCGCTCAGTTGGTTGAGTGTTCAACTCTTGGTTTCAGCTCTGGTCATGATCTCATGGGTCATGAGATTGAGCCCTATGTAGGGTTCTGCACTTGGCCAGGAGTCTGCTTAAGGATTTTCTCCCTATCTCTTACACTAAGTGACAGTCAATCTGAAAAAGCTACATACTGTGAAATTCTAACTATATGACATTCTGGAAAAGGCAAAACTATGAAAACAGAAAAAAAAAAATTCAGTGGTTGCCAGATGTTGGGAAACAGGAATGAATAGGCGGAGCACAGAGGAACTTCAAGCAGTGAAAATACTCTGTATCATACTACAGTGATGAATACATGTCATTGTACATTTCTTCAAACCCATAGAATTTTACAACATCAAGAGTGAACTATAGGGAAACTATGGATATTGGGTGATTATATGTCAATATAGGTTCATCAGTTGCAATAAACGTAACACTTTGGTGGGAAATATTGATAATGGAGAAGATTACACATGTGTAGGGGCAGGAGGGTATATGGGAAATATCTGTATCTTTCTAATTTTTCGGGGGAACTAAACCTGCTCTAAAAATGAAGCTTTAAAAGATATCTTCATTTCATCCTTATTTTGAAGGATATTTATACTTACTAGGATTCTAGATATTATTTTCCTTTTACCACTATAAAAGTATTAATATTTTAGAGTCTGTTGGAGGAAAAAAAAGGCAAGTAAAAATACAATTGCAATGTTTTTAGTAAGTGAAATATCACATACACACACAAAGTTCTTTATTGGAAGCATACCATGTGGTCTTCTAAATAATGTTAGGAGTATCTGAAAAATCTTTCATAATAGAGTACTACCTAAATGAACTTTAAGGGAGAAACCTGGCAAGCAATGGAGGTTAGAGTTGATATTTTAAGTAGCAAATATCTCGAACGTATTCAAATGAAAGAAAAAAAAGGACACAGTCAGAAAAATGCACATGACTCAATTTGAAGCACAAAGTTCAAAAGAGCAATGAGAAGAGACCCGTCTGCTATATATACTAAAGATGTTAAACACTCACCTGAATATAGCAAGGATTCACTAAAGAATGTAAACAGCTTTGAATATATTAGGCTTTCATTTTTAATGGATTTTGTGGGTGACTAAATTAATAAGGCTAAATTTAAGGCAGGCACATTGAAGAAAGAGATTGCAGTAAGGAAATTGCTAGAGTTATCTAAACAGAAATAACCAAAGGTTAAAACACAAAACATTGTGGAGCATGCATATAAATTAATATGATGTCATAAAATGTTAAATATATGCAAGAGTAAAAGAGATAGAGATAAATATACAATGGTGTGCACATCTGTGCCGTTTAGGACTTGATATATGAGGGTGCTAGTTGGTGAGATGGAGATAAACAAAGAAAAGGAGAAAGAAGAAAATAAGTTCATGTAGAGTCCATTAAAACCTCGTGTTCCTATGTATAGGCAACTGAATACGTAGACCTGAAGCTCAGAAAAGCTATCTGGACGGCAGAAGTGTGTTTGGAGCATACGTCATGGTCACCAAAATTTTTGGCGTGTTGAGATCCCACGAGGAAGAGTGAGAAGTCAACCAAGTTGGGGGAGACCCTAAGAAACACTAGTATTCTTGATACAGTTACAACAAGAAAAGCCTGCAAAGCATTCTGAGAAAGATCAAAGAGGCAGAGGTAAATTAAGGGATATGGCTGTCCTGGAAGCCAAAGGAAGAGAGTGTTTCAATGAAAAAACATCAGCATTGACAAAAGAGCAAAATCAAAGAGATCTTCTAAAAGGGGATAAAGAGAACCATAAGATATCTTGCTATCTAGAGAAGAACCTGGTTCAAAGAACAGAGGAGTTCTTTCTGATCTGAGAAAATTCTTTAGGCCTGTACCTCAGTTTCCTCATCTGTAAAATTAGCATAGAGATAGAAAAAAATTCCATGAAGGTGAACTATCAGAACAAACAGCTCATATATGTAAAGCATCTACAGCAATACCTAATCAATAGTGTGTGTTATGTACCTATTTGCTATTTTCTGAATTTTTGTTTCCCCCTTGGATCTACTGCTGTGATTAAGGGATTTTTTTTTTTTTTTGCTAAAATTATATAAAACCATTTCTGGATAACTTGTAATCTTAATGTTTTTAAGTTTGTTTGAATACATACACTATAATCTGTGTCATATCCTTGAATGTTAATAGTACTGACTCCTATCATAGCACACCAGGATGCTTTGGGAAGAAGTACAATTACCAAATATGACTGGAGTTTATTACTGCCAGAGAATGTGCCAGATTCCCTCTTATCTCTGCAAACCATGTCCCCTAGGTGCAGCTAGACTAGGTCGTTAATCCCTATGCCACAGATAATTACAGGGTAGATGTTATGGTAATTGAGGGAGTTGGTGCTGGACCACTTAACCTTTGAAGAAGTGGGTTTCCTATGAGCTGCACTTGGGAAGATATGTTCCATATCCTTTAAGGATCTCCCAGTTTTTACTAATTCCACCTTCATTGCATTATGGCAATGACATGAAATGGGCCACAATTGTTGAGTGGGTACATTGAAACTCATGTAACTTTATCAAGAGGTTATTGATGACAGTGTAGGAGCAATTTGAGCAGGATAGTTGGATAAAAAGCAACAGTGCAATGGTTTTGGGAAAGCTAGGAAGCAAATAGGTATAGCTGTAGGGGAAAGGAATGGTGATATCAAGTGGAAAACTGGCAGGTAATGTATGATTGAGAGGTGGTTCTCTTTAGTAAGAAAAGGATCTTTAAAGATCTCATCTTTGGGGCGCCTGGGTGGCTCAGTCGGTTGAGCAACTGCCTTCGGCTCAGGTCATGATCCTTGAGTTCCGGGATCGAGTCCCACATCGGGCTCCCAGCTCCATGGGGAGTCTGCTTCTTCCTTTGACCTTCTCCCCTCTCATGCTCTCTCTCACTTTCTCTGTGTCTCAAATAAGTAAATAAAATCTTTTTTTTTTTTTAAAAGATCTCATCTTTAAATTCTGATGAGAAAAATGTGGAGAGAGAAAAGGAAATGGTAGAGGAGAGAGGAAATAATTTAGAGAGGTCTCTAGGAAGAAAATTAAGACAGATTTAGATTAAAGCATAAAGTATGAACATTAGACTCAAGGAAAGGCCTTACACCATATAAAATACAGGACTAATAGAAGATCTCCGAGAATATAGAGTAAGTTCTTACTTTTGACAGAAATTGTTCTAAATCCCCAGTTTGGCTTTAATCATTTACTGCTCATTTTACAAATGAGCTAACCGAAGTGTAGAAAAGTCTCATGATACTGGAGGTGATATAGCAAATATGAAATGGAGCCTTGGTTTGCAACCAGACAGATGGGCTTCCGAACCCCTGCCTTTTGTTTTTATCCTAGATTAAAAACTGATGAATACAGGTAGATAGAAAGTAGAACGAGAAGAATACGAATACAGACAAGATATGGAAATATGAATAAGAAATTGAACGCACTGATATCTCTCTCTTCCTGTCCGATGATTTATACATTACCTGTAATATGGGAAGCTCTGGTGACTGAATTTATGGCAAGAAGCTAAAATAAGTGATCTTAAGGTAGATATTCAGATTGATAGAAATACAATTATTCTTAGTTTAAAAAAAAATTGGAAACAACATCAAGAGACTTGAAGATATTAGCCAGGGAATCAGTAAAATACTAGATCAGAAAATTTGGCCTGAATAGGAAATGGAAAGAAAACCACTAAAAGATCCAGAAGATAAATCAAGAGCAGTCCTTACTGTTAAACATTTGGCTCAAATGAACCAGTGATAGATGAGCTGAAATAGGGACTGTGTTCAGAACCGAGATAACCCCTGAGAATGTAGTCATGTGAAAAGGAATGAAAATCTGGATGAAAGGAAGTCCTATGTACTCTTGTTATTGTAAATAGAATCGCAGTAAGCCAAAAGTCTTTTTATTTTACTAATAACACTGTTGGTGCCATGTATTTGCAAGTTTTAATATATTCAAATATTTATTTTCAAAAGTATTTTTCATTACCATTTTTATTTTTATGTCTAAGAAAATCTTCACTCCCCTAACATTCATTTCTCTTCTAAGGTATAAATTTCCTTTCACATAGTCTTTATGTCATATGAAATTTATTTTTTCATTTAAGGAAGAATTTTCATATATACAAAATTTCTAAACTTAACTTATTCAATTATTCAATTAACACGCTTATATCTAAACTCCGGATTTGTAAAGTTTGCATTTCCCACATATCAAAGTCCCATACCCTTTTGTTAACACTATTCTACTTCCTTTTTTTTCCTTTCTTCTTCTCCCCTCCCAGCAAAGATTTTATTTATTTGAGAGAGACAGCACACAGAGGGAGAGTGAGAGAGAGAAGCAGACTCCCAGCTGAGCAGAGACCCCAATGCGGGACGCGATCCCAGAACCCTGAAATCATAATCTTAGCCAAACGCAGATGTTTAATGGACTGAGCCCCCCAGGTACCCCATCTACTCCCTTTCTGATACTCACTTTTCAGGGAGAGGATGAGAAACATGGAGCAGAGGAGCCCTAGCTGCTGCAACCTGGAGCAGAGCCACGCAGATTACCCATAGACCTGCAGTGGAAACATCATTCATCCTGCCAAGGTCAAGGTCACTTGGTTTGTTTGAAAGTACTGAGTGTTGGAGGGGGAGTTGCTATTTGGCATGCAGCACTATTGAAGATAAAATGAATATAACATTTGCTAATAAAAGTGTTGATGCTAATCATAAAAAGATAAGAAATCCGAATAGGTGATATTTACTTTGGGACAGAATTTCAGGTTAGGAAATTAATATAGGAGACTAGAAAAGTAGTTTCTTCCTTGTTCAATAAGTTCCTAATTCTACCTATTTTGTCTTGCAGTTCTATATTCTTTTGATGTTTACATATAGATTCTGATGCTTGTTAAAAACCTTTTTTCATGCATTTTTGTCTACCTTTTGTCTATTGGACACAGGCTTCTTCTGACATTCTATTCTGCTAGCTCCAAAATCTTGATCATCTATGGATCTTCAGGTACTATTTGTTTTTATCCTGACTCTCCATCATTTTTTTAAATATATCTAGAAAAAATCATCTTTCTGCCAGGATTTTTGTATAAAAGCACCATAAGAAACCCAAATAATATTTTCTGCCAGTAGTAGTCATCTTCATTCTTTCAGACATTTAGAATAAGAGGCTGACTGCCTCCATCCAAGCAGAGATGGATCTGACTTAGAGTTTGGCTGAGTTTTAGTATGATTCGGCCGGCTTCTAGGATGTCGCTATCCCTACCATCCTGCCCTGCTCTTGACTGAGAGTCAGGACATTGCTCTCGCCTCAACTAACGGAAAAATCAAGAGCTCATTCCAATTAGGAAATCCTATTTGATTAGATTGCACCTGATCCTTGTTTTACATTTTCATAAATAGGATTTTTGTAATCCATTTGTCTTATTCTAAGTGTTTCCCTGGGAACACAAAGTTTACTCAATCAACTCTATCCTACTCAGAAGTTTTTTTTTTTTTTTTTTTAAAGATTTTATTTATTTATTTCAGAGAGAGAGAGAGAGCATGAGAGGGGAGAAGGTCAGAGGGAGAAGCAGACTCCCCTGTGGAGCCGGGAACCCGTTGCGGGACTCAATCCTGGGACTCCGGGATCATGACCTGAGCCGAAGGCAGTTGCTTAACCAACTGAGCCACCCAGGCTCCCCAGAAGTTTTGAATCATCTCCTGAGAGCTTATCCGAAGTCTCAGTTTAAAGATAACATCTTGTGAGACAAAGACATTGTCCCTCAAACGTGTTATAAACTTGGAGGAATTTGGTGTTACAAAGGGATGCAACCCTGATTATCTAAAGTACCCAGTTCTAGGATCCAAGGGGTAAAAGTAGAGTGATGTCTGTAACCATCACATCCATTGTCTCACTTGGGGAATTTCTGCTTATCTGATGGTTTGGTAGATTAGATGTCATTGTTCTGGGAATGCTGAAGGCGGTGCAAAATTCATTAAAATTTAACAGAATACAGATTAAAGCCTAAGTACAGCTGCCACCAGGCTAATTTTGTTTCTCCTTTGCATAGGCCTCAGGCAAGGCCTCACTGCCTCATCATTCTGGCAGTGATGATTGTTAATCATAAGAACATAGGGTTTGTGCTTACATGATGGGGACATGGACAAGCCTGTCTCAAAAATCAAGTTAGAAAATGACAGATGTCGGTAAGGATGTGGAGAAAGGGGAACCCTCCTACACTGTTGGTGGTGGGAATGCAAGCTGGTGCAGCCACTCTGGAAAACAGTAGAGAGGTTCCTCAAAAAGTTGAAAATAGAGCCATCCTACGACCCAGCAATCGCACTACTGGGTATTTACCCCGAAGATACAAAAGTAGTGATCCGAAGGGGCACGTGCGCCCAAATGTGTAGAGCAGCAATGTCCACAATAACCAAACTATGGAAAGAACCTAGATGTCCATCAGTAGATGAATGGACAAAGAAGATGTGGTATATATATACAATGGAATACTAGGCAGCCATCAAAAACTGAGATCTTGCCATTTGCAACAACATGAATGGAACTAGAGGGTATTATGCTAAGCGAAATAAGTCAGTCAGAGAAAGACAATTATCATATGATCTCTCTGATATGAGGAATTTGAGATTCAGGGCAGGGGGTTATTGGGGGTAGGGAGGGAGACAAACCATAAGAGACTCTTAATCTCAGGAAACAAACTAAGAGTTGCTGGGGGTTGGTGGGAGGGAGGGATAGGGTGGCTGGGACATCGGGGAGGGTATATGCTATGGTGAGTGTTGCAAACTGTGTAAGACTGATGAATCACAGACTTGTACCCCGGAAACAAATAATACATTATATGTTAACAAAAAAAAAAAAAATCAATAGATTCACTAAGGTACAGTTCAAGGAACCATTTGAGCTACTGCCATCTGCTCAGTGTAAAAGGATGGAGTGTTGGGGTGAGGAGTCTCTTTTCGACATGCAGCACTACTGGTGGGATAGGGATAGGTATCTGTTTTATTCTTCTAAATATGTAACCGAAAGTAACAGACGTACTTAGTTGAGCAGGAGAGGAACCTAGAATGGATGATATAAGTGGGGAGTGACAAATATAAATCATGACCTTGGAACCAACTTCAGCTTGCAACTGGCCATTACCTTGCAGCATCAGAGGAAGAACACACTAGATTCAACAGGGGTCTGAGTAACCCTAAGCAATGCAAAGGGTGGGACTTAAGTAGATGCTGTTTTGTATCTTGTATCCTCTAAGCATCAGACTATATATTAAACTATATATTCTGAAGGCTAAAAGAGCACGCTCAATCTGCATGCAGACATAGCTGGACCTATTGGAGAGTAACTGTCCCCAGAATCAATCCTTATCCACAGAACTGGTGAATAAAATTCTTCCTCAGTCTTCTGGCATATTCTGTACTGTTTTCCTAGTCCTCTAGAGAAATGATCTCCACTTCCCAGAAGCAATATACTGGTGGAAGTCCCTTTACTGGCTTCCTTTCCCCTGTCTCACATTTTCACTCATTTACTAATATTTCCTTGGCTCATATACCAAATAACCTACTTGAACTGAAATTATTTTATCAGGATCTGTTCCCGGGAATTGTGCTCCAAAACAAGACAATTTGGCCTGACAATTTTGGCTGCTCCAATTTGTAGTCTTAAAAATGATGATTTACTCATGTTAAAAAAAAACACCATAATAAGCTAATAAAATTTTTTAAAAGTTCAAAACAAAAATAAAGAAAAAAATACCAGAAATGTTAATTATCAAATGATAAAATAAAAAAGGATACATAATTATTTAATAATTGATCAAGGGACACTAGGTATATACTCTATAAAAATATTTCAGTATCACGTGAAAATTCTAGGTAAGTTAGATTTTTTTTTTAAGATTTAATTTATTTATTTGACAGAGAGAGAGGCAGAGAGAGAGGCAGAGAGAGAGGGGGAAGCAGGCTCCCTGCTGAGCAGAGAGCCCAATGCGGGGCTCGATCCCAGAATCCTGAGATCATGACCTGAGCCAAAGGCAGGGGCATTAACCCACTCAGCTACCCAGTTAAATAAGTTAGATTCTTAAATAAAATTGAGAATATTACTAGACAATCACACAGATGAAAATGTTGCTAAAAGAGCAATATTTTCCTAAAACAAAAGGTGAATTTAGGATCTATGAAATTATTTTAAGATAAATAAAGTTTTAAAAGTATATCAAAAGGGCTATAATAAAAAATAAGTAGAATAATTTTAAGTTTTATTACTGACAATTAAAAATATCTGTTATCGCATATAACAACATATATTATAATCTGATTTGGAAGTAGTGGATGAAGAAAGCATTATGGTAAAAAGTATAACATTTTATTAATATAAAAATAAAAGATGTATCATCTCAATGAAAATGAATTAACAAAATACAAACAAAATTAATTTATACATTTAAAACTATGATAGGCTATATTAGTTATAAAATATGGCATAGTTTTACGTGGAACTTAAACTCCATGAGAGCAAATACCTAAGGGCAGCTATGTTATACTTATAAAGGATAAAACAGTGTGACTTTCTCTACAAAATATCTTGGCTTCCTATGAAGTTATTACAGTGTTATTGTATTACAATGGTTACAGTAGTATTGCTCTAAGATAGAGAACACAATGACCTCTCGGTAGACTCCTGTATAACAAAATTTTTTATAAAGATAGAGATTGCTTGCAGATCAGCTGGGAAGGACATACCTTTTACAAAATGATGGTGGAAAAAAGTGTTGCCTGTATGGAGCTAATATATATTATTATATAATATATAATAATTATATAGTTATATAATATAATGTATAACAGTGGTTGGAAATAATCTATATAAAAGAGAAGGAAAGCCAATAATTTTTATAAACTTATGTGATACCAAAAGATTTTAAAAGTTTTCAAATAATATTAATAGCATTAATAATTATATTATCAGAAGTAGACCATGTTGAGTAAAAAATATTAAAGTATTAACTATATCAAAAGTGTGCTTCTAGAAAAAACTTGAAAAATTTATAAAAGTACCCACCTAATTAGTTGTGATTTTAGTTTGTGTTCAATACCTATTTTCTATGAATTATATTCATAATTATAGTATCTTTATAAAGGAAACTCAAATTTTAAATGCAGTAGGAACTCTAAAAGTCAGCAGTCAGTGGTCAGGGAGCTTGCAGATTTCATTGTCAAAATAGGGTAATGAGATTAAGTCAGGTATACAGTTAGTAAAAAGGATAATCAAGAAAATAGAAGTTGAGAAATAACCATCAATCAAAAATCAAGGAAGCAATGAGTAGAGCAGCCAAAACACACTGAACACTAAACGAACTCCTGCATGAGATTGCTTTTAAACAGAAAGCTCACTTGTATTTTTGCCAAAAACTCTGGCAGTGAAAACCTGTGGGTCAAATGAGGGAAGACCAGGCCAGCATGTTTGAAGTGTGCTTCCTTTACGAAAAGAAATTTTCCAATAGGTTATAGTTTTTTCAGATGTTACATGTTGCTGATAGGTTGTTTGAGTGAAATAAATTCATATGTATAGTATGCTTACTTACTTCTGTACTGAAATACACCTACAATAAAAAGGTAATATACATAAAAATACATATAATTATAAAACCCTACTCTAAAATATTTTCGTGTTTCTGATGTATTCCTTTATAGCTTTTTGACATTTTTGTCAGTTTTAAATTAATCTTACTTGAAGTTTGGTTTCTGTTTCTTTTCAAACTTACTGTTCTAGTATTTACAATGTATATATTTTATAGCCTAATAACCAGCATATAGAATGACTGAAAATATTCTTCCAAATGGATTCTATAGTTGTTATTGTACCTACCAAATAATTTTGTACTCTAAATGAAACAGGCCTATACCTATCTATGCAGGTATAAATGTATTGTCACCCTTCTGTTTAAGCATACACACACACATACACACACAATTTTTACACAGTAGAGTTCTCTTATCTGATTAAATACATTTTAAAAATATTTGATACGTATGGCAGCATGTTTTCTGAAAGGTTGGTGCAGTTTTACAAAGGTAACATTAGTATTTGAGTAGCAATTTAACTGCAGCTTTAATATATATATTTTACTCTTAATAGAATTCCTGAAAATAATGTTCAAATATATATTCTTTCAATTAAAGTGAAAGGGTTTTACGTATAATTCATTTACTTAACCAAATATCTATGTTAATCAGATAGACACAGGGTATACAATCTTGAACATAGTTTCTATTCTCATAAAACTTATCTAAATAATAACCATAATGGTACCATCTAGCAGTCATCAAACTATTAAATGAACCAGGCAACAATTTAACCCCTTTACCTACATTAACCCATTTCCCTCCATAGTAATTCTCAGGCATATGTTTAATTACCACTTTTCTGATGAAGGCTCTATCACAGGTGGGTTAAATAACTTGCCCAAGATTATACTGCCTATATACAGTAAAATGGAATTTGAACACCAACCAAGAAAAAAGGTATTTAACAAGACATGAATATATTTATAAGAGCTTATGAAGTTAGTAGTGCAGGAATTATCAGAATGCTATAACAGATACTATCACAGGGAAATCTGTGAGGTCAGTGAGAATTTCCATGTAATTGACATGTAATCTGAGACTTGACCCATGAGAGGGAGCCCTTGTTACCAAGAGTGGATGGAAGATGACAAGACCAAGTGAAGGCCTGGAGATACAAAAACCCTTGGCACATTTTGCTTTTGTATAAATTTTTTTTCAAGTCATTTGCCCATTGAAACATATTTTTAAAATACTTTTATTTAAAAAAAAAAGAAAAAACCAATTAGGTTAAAAATACTTTTTATTTTTCATACTCAGTAAATCATTTTTGCAGAATCACTAAAAATTAGAGGCAGAAGTAAGGAGGAATGATTTTTAGAACAAATATCACTAAATAACCTTACTGTTCACTACTACTGATGACTTTGACGATTTCAGAGTATTTCCAATAATTTACTCAATAATTAATAAAAATATTTTACATTAATCTCCAAATTTCCCATCTCTGGCCCTCTGTTTCTGTGTAGAGGTTCTAATTTCCACATGGTATCATTTTCCTTTTGCCAAAAAAAATTTTTTTAAAAATATTTTATAGTCAAGTTCAAAGTTCAAGTGGAATGACTACTCTCAGCATATGCTTGTGTAAGAAAGTATTTTGCCTATATTTTGTCAATATTTGAGAAATCTATTCAGACATTATAGAAATCTGCATTTACTGTGCTACATTTAAAGATGTTCCTCCATTGATCCCTGATAGTGTATTTCCTACCCAAAACTTAGTATCACTTTTCATTATTCCTCAGTATGAAGGTTTGTTTCTCTAGCTTCAACATTTTAAATTTTGATTTTCAGAAGTTTGACTATGTTGCACCCTTTTTTATTTTTTACATCTTTCATAGTTTCTGGAAAACTCTTGAGAACTTGGGACAAAGATTTCTTACATAAAATACAAAGCATGAACGGGAACAGGAACAGTGAAAAATTGACAAATTCCTTAAAAGTTACAAACTCTGGCCCTTATAAAGACACTGTTAAGTAAGACAAAACTGTAAGACAAAAAATAAGACAAGCCATAAATTGGGCAAAGATATTCACAGTACCTATCTCTCGATTAGAAAATGAGATAAACTTCCCAAAAGATTATGTGGATGGCTGATAGTACATGAAAAGCTATCTGTTCAGCATCATTGATTAGGGAAGCACATAATAAAACCACAATACGGTACACTACACTCACTAAAATGATTAGAAATTAAAAGAGATGGACAAGCGAAGATGTAGACAAACTCTCATTTCTGTCCTTGATGTAAAATTTCATACCAATTTTATCCAACATCATAGCTATTTCTTAAAAGTTTGACACACACATACCACATGACTCAATAATTCCACTCCAGTATTTACAAGAAACGGAAACATACCCCCACACGAAATTGGAATTTTTTTTATCATCTTTATTCTTAGTAGCCCCAAACTAGAAACTACCTGAATATCTCTAAAAAAGCAAATACTCAAAATGTGATATATCCATAAAGTGTAATACTATTCAGTAAAAAATGCCAGCCAGCTACTATTCTATACAACAGAGAATGTATACTGATCTCCATGAGTAGAGTGGAAGAAGTCCAACACAAAGTATATGCAGTAGGACTCATTTATCTCTAGAAAAAACAAATCTATTGTATGGTGACTAAAATATGTCGCTTTTGCTGTGGCTGAAGATCATTCAGAGTTGACATGGAACAGACAAAAGGAACTTTGTGTTGATGGAACTGGTCCATATTTTGATTGTGGTTATGGATGCATCGGTGTATATATTTGTCAAAATTCATTCGACTATACAATTAAAATCTGTATCTTTTATTAAAGCTATACCTAAACAAAGCCAATTTTAAGAGACTGTACAAATCTTTGTACTACATATGTTGTTGCCTATTAAAGTCCAATAACTAATGGATTTTGTTTGTATAGAAAATATTGAGTTATATTTACAATATAATTATATGCTTCTTTTAATCACTTCCTACTTTTCATATCTCATATGTGACACATTCTGACAACTTCACTGCCACTTAAACTTTCCCTGAGTTTCATCCTTAAGAATCTCTATACTTCTAAAAAAAAAAAAAGGGAAGGAAGGATCTCTATCCTGGGTTTACTTGTTTTCCTACTCACTGAGGGTAGAGTAAATATAGAAAAGGTCAAAGGAAATATCAAGCAAGAAGACAGGGTTTAAAAGAAGATTGAGAAGAGGAGGAAATAAGTTACTGAATTTTTCCACAAACACAAAAATAAACTAAAATTTTTGTGTGGTCAACATGTAAAGGAAAGAAGCAAATAATGTAATATCCTGGTGATAGAGATATTCTAGAGTAGTGATAATTAAGTGGATAGGTTAAAAAAATTAATCATGCCTCCTTTGAGAAAATCCTGACTTACTTTATGACATACACATACATACAAAAGCAGTAAGACACTGGGTATTCATTCATGTAAGCCTTTCATGAAATTCTAGGTTTTTAAAGGTTCTAATTTGACCTGTCACCAGACACTTGATCAAATTGCTTACTTTGTCTGGGATTCAGTTATTCAACCTATCTTGTGAAGGGGTGAGGGGTTATCTTTGAGTCAGCTTCAGATTTTCAGGTAAGTGCTATGTCAAGAGGAAAATGTATAAATTCTAGAACACTAAGTCACAATTTCTATAAATCTTGCCTTTCTTTCCCCGTATTAAGATTAGTTGTATAGGATAGTTAAATAGAACACAGCATTGCTCAGGCTGATACTGTAATTTTGATGTTAACAGATGCATATTTAGTGATGCAAAATAAAAGAGCAAGCCTAGATTTACAGTTAAATAAAATCCATAGGGCTAGTTTTAGTAGAGTTTTAGTCTTTCATACATCTTTTTACTTGTTTATATGCAGTATTACACAAATTGGTGGTCATTTCCTGCAGACACTTTAATGTCTTCTGATTGCTCGGTAATGTACTAATATAACTGCTCAAGTATTTTTTTGTTTAACTGCCCAAAGAATAAAGTAGCTACAAATTGAGAATGTGGAAGAATTCCTGCAGGAGTTTCTAAACTTTGGATATTTGAGAGTAGCTACTAAGATGAGGTCTTAAACTGTAACTTATCTAGACTAATATTGCAAATGGGCTTTCTCCAGAAGATCCAGGTTGCCACGTTAATAGGTCAGCAAACAAGTTTCAAATTTAGTACTAGTAAAGGAGATGCAGTTTATTCCTTCATAGAGAAGATCAGCCTCAATATTGGCTTAGTTAATGGAATAGAGAGTATATTTAGCACACTCCTATGGAGATTATGGTCTTCTTAGCCTTAACCTTGTGATTTTGAGATAAATGTTGAATCATTTGTCAAAGTCTTACCTTTCTTGTCATTGGTTCCTAGCCCTAGGCTTGAACACAATGATTCTTTCTTCAAAACTAAGGATGGATATATCAAAATCACCACTTCACAGGTAAAGCAGTTATTTTGTCTCTATCAACATTTTTAACACAAATACTAAACAGCAACCGCAGTTGACTCATTCATCAATCTCAGGGCATTTCAGTCAGCAGTGATTCCAGTACCTATTTTAGATTAATGCTGGGAGTCATTAAAAGGGTGTCAGTATCACTGTTAATTGTATATCCTAAATTAGGTGGCTGTAATTATTCTCATAATCTTAGAAGATGCTCAACACAATAGACGCCCTTGTTCTCCTTCTACTTTACTTGGATCTTTTGACTGAGTTATTCACTACGGCGAAAGGCTTCATATCTGCCTGGGCTATCATACACATGATCAAATGTGTAACTGGTCAAAAGTTTGCATCAAATTACCTATCGATGGGTAGGTATGGTAGGTATCTATTGATGGGCTCCATTACAGTATTAACCTTTAAAGTAAATGACCTGTATGTCCGTGTCACTGGTAAATACAAAGCACTTTGGGATGGTGCTAAGCAATTTTCCAGATTGATAATGACCAACATTTTTCTGTTCTGGAATATATTCACAAATGCATAGTCAAGAGTCAAGATAAACATCAACTCTAGTTTTCTTTGACAGAGTTGCTAAGGAAATTTAGTACAACATGTGGGAGAAAAGAGTAGCTACCAGGCTGATGCTGAAGAAGAATAGAAGTTAAATTTTAGACTAAATTTATCGTAAAAATATTCTCTAATTGTACTGCTCAGAGATTATTTAATCCAACACTCTTATTTTAAACATCAATGAGGCTCTTAATTATAAAATTTAGCTTGTAAAGACAAGCCAATCAGTTATTGGTAGAGCTGCAATAAGCATCTGATACCTTAGTTTTCATCCAAGGGTTACTTATAAACAAAGCCCCATTTTGGTAAGCTCTGAGAAATATTACTTTACTTCAAACATAAAAAAATTATTTTGAATTTCAAATTGTAAGACTGATGCTGAAAAGTACAAAAGGATGGCACACATTTTAAAAATAGTTTCTGGAGCGTTCATCGCAATTTGAAATACCTGTGAATTTTTATGGATAAGACTTATGAAACACAGAATATGAAGAACTCATTGTAACTAACACATACTCTAACCAAAGTATCAGGAAGATTTAAAAATACTAAATTGCTTTTCACCAGAGAGAAAAATCCAGTTCATTGCCTACCACAATTTAATCAAATGAGTCAATACCACAGCAAATGTACACATCTATTTTTGCCATGTAATCCACATTTGAAAACATAGGCCATAAGGTCTTTATCTTGTTTATCTTACATAAAAGGAATGAGATTTATTTTGGGGAACTTCTGAGACAATAACTCATCCAATATTAATGCACAACCAAGTTGTTAATAAACAGTTCCATGGTTGATAGAGTATGTGTGTTTTGCTTACTGTTGTTATCTGTGATGTCCAGAACTTGCTAACTACATGCTTAATAAAAGGATCTCTTCATTTATCCAATGGACCATAAATAATCCCCTATTGTATTCCAACTCCAGCCGAAACAGTACTACCAACCCTGACAGGATTCACTCTTCACTCAAGCTTTACCCAGTAGCCTCAGCAGTAAGAGGATGACAGGAATGTAGAAAAGCAGGTATGATTAGGCAATATTGCCACTCGAATTTGGGTGGTATATATTCTGGAAATTGAATTTCATAGATTATGAACTAGATGAGGGACAACAGGATTTCTATTTTGACTTTGTTACTTTCGTTTCTAGCACCGGACTTGATTAGGTAGGAACATAAAATTTATTTAATGAATATTAAATCGGATGAATTGTATCATGTATTATGTAAAGAAAATGGTTTTAGGTAGATGTTGGACAGTAAAAGGTATACCGATTTCCAATTACTACTGTAACAATTTGCTGCCAAGAGCTTAAGCAACTGTCACTAAAAAGATTCAACTAACTGGTCTCTTTTTAGGGCTATTTAGAAGGGATTCATATTAAGGTGGGAAGGATGGACAAGAAGGTCTACATAAAACCTCACATCTGGAGATTTCTTTTATCTATTATCAATTTATAAATATCAAGTTCTTTGGTGAAAAAATATCCCTTTGTGGAACTGATTTAAATGGTTATGATTATGGGATCTGTTTTTTATGATCTAATTAGTTGTTGTAATATGCCGTTTAGAACAATGAACATGGCAATGCTGTTTAAGCCACATGTTAATAGTAAGAGTATTTATGCTAATGTTGTACCTTTCAGCTTGCATAGGAAGTATGACTCTCCCCTATTTAAAAAATACACATCTTAACAGACACATTTACCTTTAGACTCAACGTGATCTAATAGAATAGTATTTCTATAGACTATTACGTGTAAAGTCTTATTTTATGCATTGTGGGGGAAATCTAGAAACAAGAATGCAGGGATTCTTATCCCAAGGTATTAAGTTTATAAATTGCATGCATCTCCATTTAAAACAGTCAATCCTTTCATTCTTCTGACTAATCAATAGATACAAACAAAAAATAATTTTCACTGTCAGGGTTGCTTTAGCTAGTGCCTAGTCTGCTGTGAGGCTAATATTATTTATCTCGCTCTTAGAAAAAGAATCTGTGATTCATGCTAAACAGATTTAGATTAAAAACAGTTATCTAAAAAAAAAAAAAAAAAACAGTTATCTACTCTTCTATCAAAATATCTAATCAGACTAACTTCACCGGATTCCTGAAAGGTGTTTTAAGGAACCAATCGATGGCAAAATGAATATAATTATAAAATTAGAGTTCTGCTGTATTTTACATGGAAGGCTTATTCTAACAGATTAATACCTGTTATGAAGTATTAAATCTTCATGATTCTAATAATTACATCAATAACTCATTGTGAAGCATTTCTCCAGTGAAGGTTTGAGTGATAAAAAGTTGTAAAATTTTAACTATTAAATTTTAACTATTAAAAGTGTACCTTTAAGCATTTTTTAAAAATTTCCTAGATTTAAATCAAAGAGTACAAACCAAGTTGAACTTCGTTTAATAAATACTGTATCTTTTTAAATTTCCGGGTAGAAAATATAACCTGGCTTCAAAAAGAAAATAGTGAAGAATAATAATTGAAATAAAATTCCCATTTAAAACATCAAAACAGATAATTGGTTCTTCCTCATGCTACTGTTGTGTCTCTGGAGGCTGGAGGCTTAAATGACACTGATTATACCTGTTACTCTAATGCATTATTCATGAAATTGGTGATAGAGCGTCTTCAAACAGCCTGTCATTTTCCATTACATTCCATCAAAGAACCATATGCTGCTCTCCCAGTGTATTGATACTGAGGCATACTTAACATACTCCGGCATATGGACGCATTATAGTCTTTCTGATGAGCTTCTGAAAATACTTAGGCAGTGCTTTCAATAGCCTTTATGATTATGCAGTGCTTTGACTAACAGGCTTCAACAAAGGAGGCCAGAGGTAGCTTCCAGATATTAGACCTAAGCTCGAACACTAAACCTTTCTTGACTTGTTTTCCTTACTTGTCAAATAGGGTTAAAAAGCAGTTTTGAATCTGAAATGTAGTAAAAGTGTGTGAATCCTCTCAGTGTCTCTCAGAATAATGATGGTCACTAAATGCTAATTGTACCAGCTAGATTTCCAGTATTTAGACAGGTAATAATAGAAACGTAAAGGAATTTTCCGAGAGGTAAAATGAACTTCAGAATTTTAATGAATGAAAGCTGTGCATATTTATTTTGGAATAGTCAACATCTTATAAAATATGTTCTTTCGCAATTTAGACTGTCGGCCGCTAGACCACTCAGTTAGCCTATAAGGGATTCTTGTGGCTAGAAGACTAGCATTTTTTTAAAAAACCTAACACCATTTAGCTACACTGGGGACTTTTTTCTGGCTTGTCAGTGCCATGTGCCTTTGAATGATAGTATTTATTTCCATGTTTATATTACCCTGAAAAGGGAGGTTATATTTTTTATCAGTTGGGAACACAGTCAGATTAGGTTTATTAAAATAGGAAACTTCTTTCTCTTTACCCTGCTTTTGATGATCAGTTGACAATGGTTGCAAAGAATTTATATGCTGCTGACCCTCTACCTAAGCACATTAAAGATTTATTGGTTTTAAGATTAATAAAGTAACCAATGCCTTTAGACATGCAATATCCTTTAAAACTTAATAAAGTTATCTCAACTTTGCATGTTGGGATTATTCTCATTGCTTTTGCAGGCAGAAATGAATATCATCTCACCAAATGGAAAACAAAGTCTAAAAATAGACTAGATAAATCCCTTTAGAGTGACAATGCAGGAAGACAATTTATCCGCTAATAATCTGGAGCTCAAATGGTGGGTTTACAAGGAGTTAATATCAGAGGATAAGTACTCGATGTTAGTGAGTACATGGATTTTGAGTTTAAGCCCAGCTTGGCTTCTACTGAGAAAGTATTTGAGATAAAGAAATTTGAAAATTAGAAAAGCAATCAATTTGCATATAATGGTTGTAGCACCTGTTAACTGAAATCTATTACTATGAATCACTGATATTTACCAGAATAGAGATTTATGGCTGAGATTGTTATAGAGAGCAATAGAGGTTTCATTTTTTTTTTTATAATGCCGTTGACCTCAGAGAACGGTTATATAGCATTTTTTTTTCATGATGAGTTGAAAGCTATTACATTTGAGTCACATAAAGTGACAGAAAATATTGTCTATCTGACCCGTGGTAAGAATGACAAATTACAGAGCCCAGAATAAACGTATGTATATATGTGATAAATTATACAGACAATACATATGTTTTTATACACTATATGGAATATATAGTTGTATATACAAAACGCAGGGCTTTTTTTTTTTTCTTGAAAGTAAAGGTAGCAGTCAAGAGCGCTCGACTCATTGTAAGAGGCAAGCATAAAACCTTTAACATATGTGTGAATGTGTACACATATGCATACATGGAGATATGCCTGTATTCACCTTATAAATTTGTTCATGTTTTACATTATCGAGATCTGTGACCTTTATGTACTTTGGTCATTTGTCACTCCAGGCTTCAAAATCATCCTTAGCAAGAATGAGAAATTCAATATCTGACTGAGATTCTGCCAATTGATCTGTGCTATATTACTGAGAGGTTTTGTTTTTACAGTTAAGTCTGTATATAAAATGCAGCTTACTTTTTAGAACAGATATAGTAATCAATGTTAACTTTTTTTCCATCTGTGGATTTGGAGTTCTTATTCACCGAATTTATGAATATTGTAATAAATGACATTTAACGTATGAACTATCATTTTATAGTTTACTTTATTAGTGCTTTGGGATATCATAATTAAGGTATTTTCAAATTAACCCCATACAGTAAGTTATCAAAATCAAAGACAACTTTAAGTCTTTAAATTTTAAGTCTTTAAAATTTTAAGCTTTAACAAAGCTTACATTACACAAAAGGTAGTATTTAGAACATTTAACTCCTTTCATTTAAATTTAGTTTTTACTTCACCTGATGTTTACATTTGGTCACTATCTTTTATAGTGTCTCTCAAATGTTGATTAGGTCCTTCATTTTGTCCGTTTTATGTAAGGTATCAGTCTGCTTCTGACAGGTGCAAAAAGATAGAGATATGTAGCTGTGATTCATATCTTAGTAGCTTTCCTTCTGTTTATGCTGTCTCCCATCCATTTTGGAGGCCAGTGGCTACCCATCAGCATTCCTCTGCCTTTTTGACCCCAGATACACATTCCCAGCTAGCACCAGAGTTGCCTACATCAGAGCCTTGGGCTGGCTGTCTTCTCAGGACACTGGTTTCATGCTCCATATCCTCATGTGCTTTTCTCTGTAGTTACTGAAGTTACATGGGTTTTCCTCCTCTACTGTTAGCGTGGTGATCCCCTTGAAATAATTTTTAAATATTAAGCTATTCTTGGGATAAGCCTCTTTGGTCAAGACATTATTCTTGGTATATATTGTTGTATATCCTTGGACGATATTTTAAGGGTTTTTAGAGGCTCACAAGGGATATTAGTCTGTACTTTTGTAACATTTTCAGGGAAGGCAGTAATATCCCTCTTACCTTTTGGGTTCAGTGCTGGGACACATGTACCACACTGATAAAATGCAGATTAACAAAAAAAAAAGGCAGGTTTACAGGTTTATGTGAGGGAGTTCAAAAAAATGTGGCCCAAGGGGACAGTCAGATGATTGAGGCTTACGCACCATATAAGGGTAAGTAAAATGGTTTGGGGGCTTCTAGATGGGCGGGGGGAGTTAGGAGGAGAGCAGAGAAAATATATGGTAAATAAGCATTGCCTTGCTGCGCACGGTCTCTCAGTTGAGCAATCCTGACACAACGGACTTGATACAACGGACTTTACAAATGGAAGTTTCCTTGTAGAGAAAAGTAGAAACCTTTTGTTGTTGTTTTCGTTTAACAAAAGCGAAATCTTATACTTTAATTTTAGGCAGCAAAGGGGGAAACAAAGAGCTTTCCCTGCTTCTGCTGGTTTCTCATTGCCTTTAACTCAAAAGAATCCATACCCCAAAAGAGGCATGTTTGGGAAAAACCTATTGAGGTAACCTTCCAAATCAAGTACCGGCATCAAGGTTAAGCTGACATATTAACAGAAGTCCGATTGTTACCCTAGTGTCTATTTTCTGGAAAAATAAACTGATTTTGGTATTTTTTCCTTAAATATTTGTTAAAATTTACCAGAAAGACCATTTAAATCTGGAGTTTGTTGTAATGTAATGTGTTGGGTTATTTATCTTAGTTTCATATTGTCCTATTACTCGTAATTGGATACCTAAGATTTCTCATAATTTTAAAATCTTCAGTTTAGTGGATTGTAGTATACTTACTATGCTGTGTAATCACTACCAGCTTCCAGTTATTATTTACCCACCCCTCAAAAAAAACCCAAAAAAACAACAACAAAAAAAAACCACATGCTCAATAAGCATTCATTCCCTATCACCCTCCCATGCCCAAAAAACCATTTACTCGGTTGCTATAGCCTATTTCCCTGAGCCTGACAGAGATTCTGCAAATGTAGCTTGATTTATTTGATGTTTATGTGGCAAGACTGTCTGTTGGGCCTGCCTACACTGCCATCTCCCCATAATTTCTTGACTTTAAGATCAATAATATCTCACCTTTCGGGAGTCATTGTAACTTAAAAAAATTCAAATCTCAAATTCTAATCTTTATAGCAAAGTCAAGAGCGATGCATAATTATCCGCAATAGTATATAAAACCAAATTTCTGTGAGATAGGGAGTTTGTCACTGTCTTCTATGACAAAGACATTAAACCAGTACCTCTCATGTGCCATATGGTGTCCTAGGGGATGTACATTATTTCTTCTATTCATAACATGAAATTCGAACTCAGAATTTCCATCCTCGTTTTAGTATAGCTTCCTCAACAAATTACATTTGCATAATACTTCAGAGTTGAATAGGTCTAATCTGCACTTTATAGTTGAGAAAGTATATGTACACATGTGGCCTAGATCACAAGGGTAAGATGAACTTTTAAAGTTTAAATTTACATCTCCAACTTCTCAACAAATGTAGTTTTTATTTTTCACTCTACCACCTGACTTACCACACACCCACCATGTCCTACTCTATTGAAATGCTAACCAAACACTCTCCCCTTTATGATAGAATGATTTGTCTGTGTTGTGTATAATTTAGCAACAGCTAGCTAATTATCATTGATTTCAGAGGATTAGCTTATGTCACCTGAATATTGAAGTATTTCTAGCAGAATACAGCAGCATGCAACTTGAAATATACTTGATGGTCTTTGCAGGGTATTCTGTTCTAAGCAGAAAAAAGCTTTTGATTTCAAGTTTGATTTTGAAGCAGTAATATGTCAGCTAGTAAAAGTGTCAGCTTCGTGGTGGATAATGTAGTGATGTACATGAAATGTAATAGTGCCAAGATGTTTCTTGGGCTTTTTATTATAAATATTATATAAATGTTGACCTCTACCCAGCCCCTTGGAGATTTAGGTGTCTGTTTGAATATCCCAGACAGATTTTGTCATATCACTATATTCTCATATGTGCCTTTTGAAATTGTGCTCTTAAAAATGACACCATTTATGGAACCCATAAAGAACATGATTTCTCTGGAGTTTTAGGTGATTCTAGCGAAATATTGAAAAGCTTGCCATATTATTAAGTAGTATTAGAACTTTCCTCTAGGCAGTTATATAAGGGGTTTAAGAAGTATTTAAACATATCAGCTGGCCCTTTAAATGCTCCCTAAATAAACGTTAGGAGATGTAATCTGTAGAGATTGTAACAATTTACATTCAAGTGATTGTTTTCTACTTCAGATTAAGGTGTTTCCTAATTTTCTGTAGTATTTTTCATTTAGTAAAATTGAGCATTGGGTTATATCTTTGAAACTAGTTTTCCCCAACACATTATAAGAAGCTTATTGTTTTTCTTTTTTGCTCTTATGTTAAGGCTATCAATATCATAAGCAGAACAGGGGTAGATAAAGAAATATTTCAAATCAGAAAGTTAAGTCTTTGGGGGAATTCATTCTGGTTCAACAAAGTGATACTGTGTTGAGTGGTGTTAGCACTTTTGGAGACATCAAATGATTATCAACAGAGACAATAATCGATTTTTTGGTAAAGTATTTCAGGAATAATTTTTGGTACTTATCATTCTTTTTTCCTTCCTGTTTTCTTAGCCCAATTCCTTATTCTTCAAGTAAATCTCATGAGGTACCCAGTCTCAACCTATTCTCTAGGTCAGTTTATTTGGGACTACCCAACTAGTCAGAAGATTATTAGAAGTTCAAAGAAGTGGATCCTTGATGTAATTAGGGCTAGAGAAGTATAAACCAGTTAGTCAAATATTAGAATACTGCATACATGTGTGCAACTACTTGATAGTTAGCCACATTTCCTGGTAACATCTAGGATAAATAATCCATTGAAGGCAAAACTCTGAAAGCCATCAAGAATTACATGGCTATAGAATGAGGTAGTTGAATAACCATAAAGAAGAAACTGAGATTTCTCAATTCTTAGCATAAATATTCTAAGCCACAGAACATTCCTAGATTTGTTTTAAAAGTATTTTTATAACATACACGGAGCAAGAATAGTATTTAGGCGGAGCAAGAATGCTTTATGCAAATACCAGCACTAGTTTATTTCCAAAGGAAGGGAATATGTGATCTGCAGCTTCCTCAGGTCTCCTATGTGAAGATTTGGATATTTATCAGGTAAGAGACTCTGAGAATTATAAAAGAGATTAAGGACTTGTAGTATTATTTCCAACACTATAATAATGTTTTCTTGGCAACTAGAGAAGCCCTTCTTGAGTGACAACTCATTTCTTGTCTTGATTGGATATGCTATAATTTACCACCCAAATGGGTTCCATGTAAGAGAAAACAAATTGCCATCCCTACCAAGGCATAGTCTACAGTATCATGGGCTCAGATTAGATTTAGGTAACAAAGTATCCTGGGGAACTTTATAAGAAGTATTTTATTCTAGAAGAGTTACAGAGATTTGCTAAATTGGGAATGATCTAAGGAATATTTGGGATTGAGAAAGAACTGAATCCAGATAGAGACAAAGTTATATATATGGTTCACTAGTTAGGTAATAGATTGGAATTTCAGACTCAAGAAGTTAGGACCAGTTATTTTCTAAAGAGTGGTTTTAGTTACATAAATCAAAGAATGAATGCTAAATTTTATAGTATCAAAAACTTTGGTATATCATAAAGAAGTGACTTAGCTTATGGAGGCACATTTTTATTAAGAGCTATTCATACAAGGACCTATAGATACCAGCTACATATCAGGATCATTTCTCACATACATTGGTTAGGGAAGCACTGGATTCTTTTCAAAATAACTTTTTTGGCTGCTTTGTTTTTATTTCCTTTTCTTCTTCTTCTTTTTTTTTTTTTTGACCCAATACTGGGTGGTAATGTTACAGTTTCAGAAACCATATCATTTCCAATGCTGGTGAGAGATATCTTTTTATGAGAGGCCACATGACAATTTCCAGTTTCTCTTTTCAAATGAATCAATCAAAAACAAACAGAAATCAGGGTCATTATGGTGTTTGACCATGACAAGGGAAATTCGAATGCTATTATACTAATAAAAGAAGGGATAGAATCTAGATGATTCATCAGCATGCCTACTTGTACAATCATAGCCAATGTTAAAAGGTAATCAAAAAATTTTGAAACCTTATTAAAAGCAAAATGTCCAGACACTCATTGGTTAGAAGACATTGACCGGTATAGATGCCAAATAAATGCAAAAAGACGGAACATAAAAGCTAGCAAACCCTCATGACCAGTTTCATAAACAAGTTACAAATTCTGATTTTTTTAACATGATTGAAATTTTCTGTATTTTTCTTGACATTATATATATAAATAGATATAAATTTATATATATATATACACACACACATATATAGTTGGTATTAGTTAACTATATCATTTAACGCATAGGTTATAGAACCATACGTAAGGAGGAATGGACCCCACTCCGCCTGCAGCTAGATACAGAAAGTGATAAAACTTTGGGCTGCCTGAGGGCAAAGGGGGAGAATATTCATTATTTCAAGGAAAAGTTGAATTAAGTAAAGCAATTTATATGTGGAACCATATATATGGAAAGATAGGGGTATATTAATGTTTGTAGCAGCAATTGTGGATTGATTGGACATTTATTATTTTGGCTGTTTAGTACCTCAATGCTTTTCCTACATTTAGACACCCTGTATTGTGTTGAGTCTTGGCAAATGCTCCCAATTATTGAAATTAAAACATCTTTGGTCCTTGAGGTTTTGATATTAGGCCACTCAAGATGTGCACACTTAAGAATTACCATATGCCAAACACTATTCTAGATAAATGTGTAATATATTCATGAAGTATTAGAAGGTAAGACAAAAAACTGCATGACCCAGAGACAGTAAATTATATCAAATATAAATACATATATCAAATATAAAATATTACAAATATATTTTGAATATATAATACCTAATATATTAAATATAAAACATCAAATTAGCTTTAAGGCATGACAAGTACCTACCTTGTATTAATAACATCTAGAAGCTAAAGTTGTAGAATAAGTATATTTCAAGGTTTCTATTAATGGACAGATCAAAGAATTTTCAAAGTATTCTGTAGGCAGGGAAGTCAGTGGTAGAAAATCAGGAAGAACTAGGGAAATACGGAGGGTAGGATATGCTTAGAACAGCTCAAGAGATTCAAGATTTCTTCAAGAGACAGAGGCTGTTTGGGTTTTTAGACGGAACTGTTCAACATGATACTATTGCATGATATTTTATCTGTCTTTTATCTCCTATTTCTGGGAGGCAGCCTCTCCATCCTTGACATATCCACAGTGTTAGTAATGTCTTTGTTATTCATGGTAGGGCCTAAGAGTTTCTGATAGTGAGGTGTCTCAGAATGGGGTTCTCAAAGATGAAATCACTCACTATGGTACCTGGCTATCCCAGAAAAGCCAACCATGTGATCAGAGCATTGGTACTTTGAGTCATATGATGTTGGTCCAATCTCTCAAGAAGGGAAGGAGAGATGGAGTTCAACCTCACAAGCAAATCAATTAATTCTGACTTTCTAATAAAAGCTCTGGACACCTGAAGCTATAGTGGTCTGCTCCAGTTAACAATACTTCATGCATATTGTTACATACCAATGTGATTAACGTTCTGGGAAGGTGACAGAGCCTAAACCCATGGGGAGAAGACAATGCAAGTACCACATGTGGGACATTCTCAGATTCTATATTATCCAGTTTTCCTTTTAACTGGTTCCAATTCGTAGCCTTTTTACTATGATAAAACTGTAACATTAAGTATAGCTTTCCTGAGCTTTAAAAATTATTATAGTGAATTATCCAACCTGAAAGGCTAATGGGAGCCCCTGAATTTCAGTCTGTTAGTTCAGAAAGGAGGGTGATTTTGTGGCTGCTGTGTGAAGTGTGAGCCATTTTGTGGAAGCCTATCCCCAACCTGTGAGGTTTAGCCTAGCTCCAGGTAGCCAGAATTAGAGGTCATTGTACATATAAATACAGGGATTTTTGTGCCCAAAGATAAGGAGTATAAATTGGGCTTGATTCTATAGCATTCATGTTAAAACAAAAGAAATCTAAGAACACTTTTTTTATTGACGGATTTTTGGTCTGTATTTGGACAATGATTACAGCATTCTAAAGAGTTTTACTACAAATAAACAGGACAGATTTCATTGCTTGTTTAAAAAGGAAATAGGACTCTCTGCTGTCAAATCCATTTCATGCTTAAACAATTTCATCACATTATCTGAGACAAACTCATTCTAAGAATGCAATCATTCTGTTTACAAGACTCTCAAATATTAATTGCATTAATGAATAAGTAATTCTCTTACCTCTGTCCAGCAGGGAAGTAGAGAGCAATGATTGACTTACCATTTACACTGTAGTCCTTCATGACAATGGTTCTCTCATGAAGACGGTTTTGTTCTTTATTCCCAATCCATATGGCCTGAAAAAAAAAAAAAAAGATCAAAATAGTTTAGTCATTTTTATTCACACTTGCAACTTTATCAAGCAAGATCAAATACTGAAAAAGTACAGTTATAGATAGAGTTTGGATCTGTGTCTTATTCATCCTTGTATCCTCCCCACCTAGCGAGTGCCTGTCCCATAAGACAAACTCTCATGATACACTAGATTGAGGATGGCTTTCTTTAACTTCTATTTATATATTATATTTATTTACTTACTTACTTATATTATAACATGGGCCATTTAGTACAGATACAGAATACTTTTTAATGTTGCTACCTTTTAAATTGAAATATTTCAGAATATAAAGGTTGTCACTTAATAAAAATTTTATCAATTGTTCATCTCTTTTTCTCTTACTCGGTTTGTAAGGGATAATAAAAATATCCAGATCAACCAAATTCATGTATTTATCCAAGTAGAAAAGATATTTTGTACTCTAGGTATTTGAAAAGATTATAGTAAATCTTTATTCTAATGAGATTTTATTAAAGTTTTCTAGTTAAACAGTCAGAATGAAGGTATTTAGCCATTTCCCCTGATAGTAGAAAAAAAATCTATATAAAATATGGAGTGGTTTATAAATTCAAATATGTAAGTGTACAGTTTTCATACTCCTGTAGGAAAGTGTTAAGGTATGAAAAGGTGATACAACATTAACTTGTCAGTGCTATTTACCCAGGAAAATATTTTATCAATGTTTTATAAGTTAACTTCTCATTAAAGTTGATACTTTAATACCTTCACAACTTTATTCAAATAATCTGCTAAATACCAAATATTTAAATATGTTATGTTGCTAAACCTCATCTATATTGAGGTTTACCTCAATATAATAATTTACATTAAAAATTGATCCAGGAGTCTTTTATATACTTTTGATTTTCAAAAGTTTAGTTTTATTGGGGTGCCAAAGTTGCTCAGTTGGTTGAGTGTCAGACTTGGTTTCAGCTCCTGTCCTGACCTCAGGGTGTGAGTTCGAGCCCAGTGTTGGGCTCCACACTCAGCGGGGAGTCTGCTTGAGATACTCTTTCCCTCTCCCTTCTCTTCTGCCCCTCCCCCTACCAATGTACTTGCTATCTAGGTATTTTAAAATCTTAAAAAAAAAAGATGTTGTATTTTAATCCATATTTTTAAAACTACTAAATTATGAGGAAGACATAGTCAAAAACAAATTTCACTAATCATTATGAACTTACAGAAAATTTTTGAAAAAGTTAATTCCATACTTTGATAAAGAGTCAGAAACTTAAAAAAAGGCTTCATCTCATAGATGACTAGCATAATCAGTTCCTAGAGAAGATAATTCTCATATATACCATTTTTTCTTCACTTTTAACTCTTTCTAGTATTTGTCAACATTCACTCAGCTTTTGCTAGGTCCCCCAGTGGTTAACACTTTGGTCATTTGCTGTCACTCATACTGTGTATAAAAACAGACAAACAAGATAACAAAGCAGTGAAGGAAAAGAACTGCCATCTCTTACACTGTCGATGCCCTAAATCACCCAGCCCTGAAGCAGGCCAGCACACTAGACAGTTTGTGACAGGGCTTAATTTAGCGTTCCATCACCTTCTAGTGGAAGTATCCTTGGCGGGGGTGGGTGTGTGAAGAGATGGGAAACTTTGTTTACCCTACTTTCAGAATTGTATTTAATTCTCACAATCTGCCTTCTGGAGCAGTGCAGTTATCCCCATGATGTGGAAAAGGAAATCTTAGAACCAAAAGGCTAGGAGCTTGCTAAAAACACAAATATCTGGTATTCAGACCCAGATAGGCGATTCCAAAAACCTATTGTGATTTTTATTGCCCTAGTCTTTGTTCCCTACCTTTCTCTGCTCACTGTCCCTCTACCATATAAGGTATAGGCCCAACCCATGCAAATTTGAAAACTGTATATAGCAGCACTTAAAGATTATTACAGCCAATTTATCTTTGGGACAAAGGTAGAATATGTTTTATGGAGACTGGTCTGTGACATATTGGGAGATCATTCCTTCTCATCCAAAAAGGATTTTAGTTAACATGCAAATGATTCCAAAAGGGAAAAGGTACTCATTTTTTAAAGTTTTTTTTCTTTTGTTTTGTTTTTAGGATTATTTGCCTTGTGTTCTAAGCATATCTTCCTATGTTTTATCAAAGTTAGAAATGAGATTTTTTTTTTTTTTTGGAAAAGATACACCTTGGATAATACAAAATGAAGGATTTTATAAAAAGCTATGGGCACACAGGTTTATAGTGCTCTAGTAATAAAAGGAAGAATTTAGAAACAAAATTGGCAGTAATAAATATACTTAGATTCATTGCTGGGTGCATAAAAGTTAATAGCAATGGCTTCCTGCTAACTTGATTAACATGCAAAATATAGCATAGAGTTTGCTAAAGCTGCCTTCAGCAATAAATGCATTGCATCTGTGTCTAAAATGTAGAGAATATCATCTGATTACAGAGCCCCATATTACTATCTTAATACAAAAAGATTAATGGATCACTGAAGTCCTGAGAAGAATTAGCTGCTGAATAAAACAACACATGATTAAATTCAGTTTATCACTAGATATATGGCCCCAGTATTACAATTGGCTATTAAGAGAAGCAGGATGTTAGATACAGGTTCCTCACAGCAAGCAGTATAAAACTTTCTCCTGTGTTGATTTGGAAGATCCTAGACACCTTGAAAAAGTGCAAGATAGAAAAACTAGACTCAGATGTACTAGCAGAAAAACACAGAATATCGCCAGAGTCATTTAAGGGGAGCGGGGTGGGGGGGGTGTCTAAGCCTTGTGTTCGTATAGCTGTCACTTGAAATATTTATGAACAGAGATACAAACTGGAACAATTCTGAAGTGTGTTAATGCCTGGGTTAAGAGTTTGAGTTATCATTCAGCTGTTGTCAATATGGAGAACTTCCCTACACTGCCACAGGCTTGTTATTTTTTATAGTTTGAAGTGAGAAGCAGCCATTCAGGGAGAGTTAAACTTGAACTTAAACATGTCAAATAAATGGAAGCAAATATTTGTTCAAGGCTCCTATAAAAATCTGTATTGGAGAAATGAGTTTCTCGGTTGTTGGAAATTTTACAGTGTAAATTATTTAAATGGGTCATCATTCTATCTGGTTTCATTTGAACGACGGAATGACTTAATTAACGGATAATACGAGGAGGTTCAAATGATTGAACTGGCCACATATTAGAGGTGAACTTGTACGTAGGCCATGAACTTTGACACTGAACTATCATAGTTAAAGCTAATACATAAGAACCTAAATTTAGTTTCTCTTTTGTGAGGTAATCAGCTATATTTAAAAATTTATTACTATGAAGAGTCCTAGGTGCTTGGTACAGTCAATACCTATGCCTAGAGAATAAGGCATGATTAGATGCAGCATTAATAGGAGAATAATGAGTTGACCTACAAATAATGATGTTATTATATCTTCAATACAGTTAGATTACCTCAGCATTTTTTTTAATGGAAATTCATTCAGGAAGTCTTTTCTGAAGTCAAGTTTTTCACATTTTTGAAGCTGTTGGATATTTTTGTACATAAAAAATGTTAATCTCTACTGTATATCATTGATATTTAATTGACATAAGTGGACTTTATAAATTAAGGTGTGACAGTTTTAAAAAGTCAGTCAGAATATACGTTTTGATAATTTTGATGACTGATTTGAAGATTGATTAAAATGATAATATATGAGGATTCATTTAATAATAAATTATTAGTTTCTCCTTTACAATTCAGCAATTTATCTGTTTCATTTTGGTTATATAGGAGGTTCCAAATTAAATTTCAACCTATCAAACCGATTCAATAGTCACCCTTTTTAAATAGATATTTTTAATTGTTTAATATTTTTTCTAATTTCAACACCCTTGAACAAAACTATATTTGAATTTGACACTAAAAGCAAAGGCAAAAAAGACAGAACTAAACTAAAACAAGTGGGACTACATCAAACCATCTACTTAACAAAGGAAAGCATCAACCAAATGAAAAGGCAGCCTATCAAATGGAAGAAATTATTTGCAAATCCTATATCTGATAAAAAGTTAATATCCAAAATATGTAAAGAACTCATAAAACTCAGTAGCAAAAAATAAAATAATCTGATTTTAAAAATGGGCAGAAGATCTGCACAGACATTTTGCCAAAGACATATTAGCCAAGAGGCACATGGAAAGGTGCTTGACATCACTAATCAGGGAAATGCAAATAAAAACCATAGTAATTACCTCACACCTGTTAGAATGGTTACTAAGGAAAGAAATATAGACAAGGATGTGGAGAAAAACACTTGTAAACTGTTGGTGGAGAAGTAAGTTGGTGCAGCTGTTAGGGAAAACATTATGGCAGTTCTTCAAACAAATTAATAGAAGCACCATACAATCCTATAATTCCATTTTTGGGGTGTTTATCTAAAGGAGAAAATAGGGTAACTTGAAAAGATGACACCCCATGTTCATGACACTTGTCACCCCGTGTTCACTATAACAATATTTACAGTAGGAAAGATATGGAAGCAACTTAAGTATCCATGGGCAGATGTGCAGAGAAATGAGCCAAAGGGGTCGAAAAAGACAAAGTTCCAGTTATAAAATAAGTCAGTCCTGGGATGGAGAGTATAACATGGTAACTATAGTTAATATGGTATTGTGTATTTGAAAGTTATTGAGATCCTAATGGTCCTCAAAGAAGTTTATAACTAATATAGTGATGGAGGTTAACTACTTATTGTGGGGATTATTTCACAATATATAGGAGTATTAAATCATGTCATATACCTGAAACTAATATGTTATATGTCAGCTAAATCATTAAAAAACAAGTCTCCAAAGACAAGAATTTGAATTACTTGCCATTTCTAATTACTAGTGGTTGTTTCCTATTTACCAGTGTTTTAAAATCAGAAACGCTAATAGTTTTTGTTACAAAGGTTATTGCTGTTATTGTTACTATTTATACTATCACAGTTAACAGCTGGAATATAGTAGTCATAAAGATAATATTCTTACAAGTGTAAGTTCCTGTAAGTAGTAATTTGGAAAAAGACTGTTCTCTGAATTGACAAAGTGGTTTAATGTAGATTTTCATTTTGCAAAGCTAAATTCCAGAACAAAGCCTGAAATCAGAAGGTTGTAACAAAAATGTAGTTGCCAGATTTAACAGAAATGCAGGATTCCAAGTTAAATTTAAATAAATTAAAAAACCAGTTCGATATGTCCCAAATATTGTATGTGATGTACTATACTAAAACATTGTTTTACCTGAATCATTGTTTACCTGAAATTGTTTAACTTGGGATCCTGTACTTATCAAGTCTAAACAAAAAGGAAACAAATAGATGCCAATAAAAAATATAAAATCAACTCTTCGTTGCAGGTATGATAGCACTGCTACAAATCCATTTTAAGTGATTGTAACCATCCAGAATAAAGGGGAAAAATATATACATAGTCTTTAACTTAAGAGACAGGAATAAAACTTTTAATCAGAAACAAAGAGGCTTTCAACATGTGTTGACTGAGGAAAAAAAAACTGAAAAAATAAAAGATTTTGTTTGGAGCCTTAAAATTGCAATCTAGGGAGCATAGATCCAGGTGGCAACCAAATTGTGTCCCATCAACAGGAAAATTTAGAGTTTTTTTAATTGGAAAAAGGAGAAAGTAAAAACCTTACATCAGTTGTTTACCAAGAATCATGATTGGCTAAACGTAATTGGTTGCTAAGGCTGTATCACCAAGCACAAATTCTACACTTTACTATAGCAAGTTGCAGGTGTTTGGGCAGAACCCTTGGAGTGTTTGTGGTTTGGCTCAGTTCAAAAGTTCATGGTTCCACCTGGTAAGGACGTGCAGCAGGCCTACCTCCTTAAAGGCGTCCGGACTCTACCTTTCACAGTGGTTAGATATAGAGTATGAGAGACGAAGAGGTGACCCCCTTCGAGAGGTCACATTCAAGACAATCTCCAGGCTTTCATAACCTATGCTATATACCATAGTTTCCTGCTACTGCAAGGAAGGGCAAAGCTTTGCCATTTTAATGGCTAGTGGTTTGGACTACCTGGAAAAACTGTGAGAAGACGCCAAGAGGCGGACACAAAGCAGCTAGGGCAGACTTCTGGAATAAGAGGTGCATGCTACATATTATCCAGCAAGATCAGAGTTCAGAGAGGTACCTTAGAACAATATAAGAAAATGCACACAAAACTTTACAAGGCACACATTATTATCCTCTTCCATTAAAAAAAAAAAAGATATAGGAGTGGAAACACTTATTTAAACATTCTATAATTTCTATGAGCTTCTCCCTAGTACTGTGACAACTTACCACAAATTTAGGGGCTTAGAACAACATGGATTTAGGTCTTAATAGTTCTGTAACTCAGAAAAACAAATGAATCTCATTGGGCTAAAACCATGGTGTCTGCAGGGCCCCAGGAAGAGAGTTTCTTTTCTGGCTTTCTCGAGTTTCTAGAGGCTAACCTGTACTCCTTGTCGAATGGTCTTACTCCAGCGTTGAAAACTGCCACAAACTCACACCAACCTTAACTTCCACCATCAAGTTCCCTGCTTCTGACTCGCCTGCCGTGCTCCTCCCTTTATAAAGGCCTGCTGATTACATTGGAGCCACATGAAAAATTTAGGCTATTCTCCCCTTAATAGGATCATGTGATTATACTGGGCCCACCTGCATAATACAGTATAATCATCCCATTTCAGGATTCTTAATTACTCACAGCTGCAAAATGTTTACCATATAAGAACATATTCAAAAGTTCTGGGGATTAGGGCGTGAGCATCTTTAGGATACTATGGCTCTGCCTACCACTTTTGTATGTAAAGATTTAAACCAAATAAATCCTGACCAACTCATGCTCTTAAAGTATGGATTAGCAAATGGATAGTATATGCCAGGAACGCTTCTAATTTATGAAAATATTAACTAATTTAAATATCGCCTTTATTATCCCCATTTTATAAATAAATAAACTGAGGTTTCCAGAGGCTCATTCACTTAAAGTTACATGGCTCGTGGGTGACTTAGCTACCCCATGAGCACCAGCTGAATTGCTAATCTCTGTCGCCTCCAACTAATATAAACAATGGAGATGAACTGCCCCAAACTGACAAGTGATAAAATTATTTTCTAAATTAATATTAAAATATAAAAATAGCATAATACATGTGTCATTACGTACCAAGCCATTAAGGTAGAACAAACCATGTGCAGAGGACATGTCTGAAATTGCCTGGTAGTAAATCGAAGATGACTTCAAGAAGCCTCAGTTTACCAGACAACAACATTTGACAAGCCCATTGCTTTCGACAGCTCAAGATTAGCTGTAGAGGAAGATGGAGAGGGAAAGAAGATGAGCTCCTTACTGGTTTCTTAGATAGGAGGCAACAAATCACACAACCTCAGGAGCATAAAACAGCAGGAATTTATTCCCTCACAGTTCTGGAGGCCGGAAGTCCAGAAGCAAGTTGTTGGCAAGAACAGGCTCCCTTCAGAGCTTCTGGTGGGAGAATCTGTTCCTTACCAATTCCAGTTTCTAGCGGCTGCCCGGCATTCCTCGGCATTCCTGGATTTGTGGCCACATCATGCCAGGCTCTGTGTCTGATTTACAATCACTCTCTCTTCTTTGGGGGTGAGTCTTCTGCTCTCGTGTCTCATCTCCTTCCACCTCTGTCTTACAAAGGAGTATGTGACACATTTATGATATACCTGAACGATTCTTAGTCACATTTTTCATCATATAACATGTAGTCAGTCTTTTGCCATATCAGGCAATGTTTACAGGTTCCAGAGATTAGGATAAGGACCTATATTTGGGTTACTGTTCAGCTCATACAAGTTCACAAGCCATTAGGTAAATAACCAAAGACTTTTTACATGTGCAGTTTTCTTGTACACGATAAAAACGATGGTATTCCAGATGGTATTGCATTGTCAAAGAAACTCCAAGCATATTCTCTAAATTGCTATAGCTCTCATCCTGCAAGCATGGAAGGAAACCAACTATAAGACCCATAGCCCCGAAGGGGAGCATGGTCCCTGTGCCCAGCTTAGTCATGGCAGTGAGAGATAATGGACAAAGGCAATCTCCAAGATAGCAAGGAGAGTCTGCCAGTGTGAGGGACTTACACTACAGTCAGGGAAGGAAATTCTCTCAATTTCTGTCCTTAGGACTCAATAATTCTTATCCTTGGGGCTGAGTTCCAATTTGTTTTCCAGTCTCCTTTTGGTGTGATAGGAGAATTCTATGTTCTCTGGAGCTCTGGTACCTGTGGATTAGTCCTGAGCCTAATCCTCATCTTTCTCTTCCCTACAACTCCAGGAGACCAACATCTCTTCCTGTAATGTCAAGGAAGCCCCCTACCATTGCCTTCAATTGTTATTATTAATACATCTTTCAATGTCTTTTCTAATGAATCAGTGTTCTCCTAAACCAGTCATTTGATTCGAACTTGAATTCCATCTAGCACCTCAAAGATACAATATATTATACCACCAATGTATTAGCTTCCAAGGGTGTTCTATCGCACTTCAGCATTAGTGAATTTTTACAAAGGCCCTGCTGCTAATCTTCCAATGGCTGTCGGTACTTGGTTCATATTCACAAGAGGTGGGGTCTTCACTGTCAGCAGCAAGCAGGTGATCGGCCTCAAAGACCCCATTTTAGAGTCTGTTCCAAAGACCACTGTAGATAGTCTTACTAGGCAGACTATCGAGAAAACACTTTCTGAATCAGAACTTGTATGCTGGTAGTTTTGGGAATTGCTCTCAGAAACCAAAGCAATAAGGTGAGGGAAGAAGAATGGGACAGAACGAAACAACTGGGTTGTGGTAGAATCACAGCAGAGGCCTCAGCTGATCTGACATGAAGCTTAACTCCAGGAAGCCCCTTCAGATAAATTCCAACATCTATATCCACATCAAATAGCTGATGGATATGGGAAGTCCTTGCTTGGAGAGTGGGTAAAAATACTTGAATGGAAGAGCTCCCTCAAAAGGAAAGCAATCTCTGGGGATGTACTCATTATAAGATAACACTTCTGCCTCCTCGGAGAAAAGTTCTAGGACCTTGAAAGAGATACCTGACCAGGGCACTATGGTATCCAATCCATCATGTTCTCAACAAATGATAAGGCACATCAGTAGCACTAAAAAAACTACCTTATCATGTGTATGTGTTTTGCTTAAGCATGTTAGTAGCAGTGATTTCAAGACAATTGTATATCTGTACCTGTATGTTTTTTCATTTTCTTTTAAAATAAGCAAGACTTTATAATCAGAGAGTCATATATACCTGCTTTTATTGTTAAAAAATAATTACAAAAATAATAGAGTATATTAGGTGCTGGCTTCCATTAAATCCTGGTATGCTTTTAGGTTTCTGGTTTAGATTTTTTTTAAGGATTTATTTATTTATGTGAGGTGGGGGCAGAGGGAGAGGGAGAAAGAGAATCCCAAGCAGATTCCCTGCTGAGTGTGGAGCCCAACACAGTGGCTGAGACAACGATCTGAGCTGAAATTAAGCGTCAGATGTTCAACCGACTGAACCAGGCACCCCTACTTTTTATTTTAACTACTCTATTGTGATATTATTGGCATATTAAAAGCTATACATATAATGTAACAGATGAATTTGGGGATAAATATACACCCATGAAACCATCACTATCAAAGCCATAAATATACCCATCAGCTCCCAGTTTCCTCCAGCTCCCTTTTTATTATAGATGTTTGTTTTTTGTAGTAAGAACACTTAACTTCTTCCCTCTTAGCAAATTTTAAGTATATGATATAGTATTATTATCTGTAGGCAATGGGAGGGTGATGTTTAAATGTTCAAACTTTCAGTTATATAAGAGAGGTTCTGGAGACTTACTACACAGCATGGTGCCTATAGGTTTTTAGTTTTTAAATCAGAGAAAAAAACCAGTGAATGTGTGTGTATGTGTACATATACACATACACATATATACAAGTTCCAGGGATTAGGATACACACACACACATACACACACACTCATATATTCAGCAAATCTTTTGAGTTAAAGTAATTCAACTTGGACTTACTTTTATCTTATTTCTGTTTCAGTTCAAGTTAAATATTTTTAGTCATTCTCTTGTCTCTTTGTTACATATATATTAAGTCTCTCATGTATTTTATGAATGCAATTTCAATAGACTGTGTTTTTCTCTGTTTATATTCCTGGTTTGTATTTTATCCCTCCTGTATCCATAGTACACTTTGGTGTTATTTCGATTTCTAGGTGAAATTTGTATTATCTTTTGGTGATATTTTTTCAAGAAATTGTTTGTAGGTCAATCTCTCCGTGTTCTCTGTGGATACTGTCATTTTCCTCAATAAGGCCTTTAACTGGCCGTTTCTCCCCGAACTGCAGCTTGCAGTGAGACTAACAGGCTTTTGAAGTTGCTTGTTAGATTTTCTTTGATGTGTTTCTGAAGATTGTAGAGAACACAATCAACCCCTGGTGTGTTCATATATGTTTTGATGTCTTTTCACATCCAATTTTTGTTTCTAAAGTGGAGAAGTTCACAACCATATTTCTAACAGTTTTTGTCCTTCTAAACTAACATCTTTCAGCCCTGCACTTCAATCACTGCACTACCATTAAATTGTTCACTTCTATTGAGTTCTTTAAGATTGAAAAGAGAAATATTTAAATTTGTCATATTTAAATTTGCTTGTGTGAGAGATAATGAGGTATATATTGGAACATATCTGGCTCTTTGAAAGTTCATGATTTCATTGGAATTTACATTCATTTTATTAAGGGATATTCTGGACAAAATCAAAACAGAGAGAACAGCTAGTTGGGATAATCAGACTCAAACTCACAGATTGTGACTTGTGTTTCTTGCATCATTTTTACTATGAATGAGAGAATATTTCTGACTAATTACCCCAGAAGGAATTGTTACGAGTAATTAGGTTACCAATTGGTAGTTTTTACTTTGGGGCCTTTGACAACTGACAAGATTCCCCAAATTATGGCCCCTACTTGAGTAGCCATGAGTTCTTATGGTTTGGACAAAGAACTTTCTTCCCTCCTTCGCCTTTCATATATATTGTTGTAATATGAGTGCAAATTTTTAATGGTTACCACTTAATTAGGGAGAGAGAAACAATATAAACACGATTATGTATAATGAGTGAGTGTATGTTACAGAGGAAGTCAAACTGAATAAGAATATCAAAAATATGTACAATTACCTAAGGAATAGTTATCTAGTGGATATTAAGTGGATAAATAATAATTTAGAAATTAAGACTTTCTTATCTACCCTAATGCAATAGGGCATTGGATCTTAGAATTATGCTAATTACATCTGTCAAAAACTCATTTATTTTGAATAGAAATTTAAGGAATCAAGCCTACTATTTGATGTTTTAGAGCTCAGTTTTTTTTCCCCCAGAATTTTGTATGTGAAACTCAAGTGAACTCTCCACCTGCTTCCCTACCAATGTTTTTTCAGCTTGAGGATTAATATCAAGAAAAATCTTCAGTTCTAAAGTCAAGAGGACTCTTATTTTCCAGAAGCCTTTTTCAAACATTCTAACCTCATTAAGGCTTGGCTAAATGATGCTATTATAAATTTCCACTCACGTATACATAGCTTGATTGCATTTCATCTTCATCTTTTCCTGTTTATATGTCTTTCTTCATAAGTATATTGATATGAAGGTATTTCTTGAAATGATGGTACATCTTTATCACTTATCCTTGGTATGTGATATGCAATAGATGACCAATATGTGTTCATTTCTGCCAAGTTGGTAATTTCGCAAGCTGCCTGCTTCTTCCCTCAAAAATCACACTTAAGAACCTATAAAAGGTCTATAAAGCTAAAACTCTAAAGCTGAAATCCAAAGAATGAAAACAACAGTACTACCCCATGAGAAACCCCTGAAATGCAGAGGCAGAAAGAAAAGAGATAGGAAAGAAAAAAAAAAGAGTATTCTGAAGAATGTATGCAGGATTTGGGCAAAAAAAAAAAAAAAAAAGAGGCCATAATTATAAAGGAAATATTGATTAATTATACTATATTCAGCTGAGAAACTTTTGTTCATCAAAGGACTATTAGGAAAATGAAAGAGCAAAGCTGAGAGGAGAATCTGTTTTTGCAATAGATAAAATAGACAAGGGACTCACATCCAGAATACAAAGAGAATACCTATAAATCAATAAGAAAAGTAAAGTAATCCACCCTCAAAAGTTATACTTGAACACTTACTTCACTAAAGATCATATGAAATGTTCATTAAACACATAAAAAGGTGCTCAATTTTATTACTATCCAGGGAAATGTGAATTAAAATTGTTGACTAGATACCACCGCACCAGGAGGGCTACAAAGCTGAAGTCTGATGAGAACTAGTGCTGTAAGGAAAGTGGAGCACGTAGCAGGTTTCCACTTGTCTGTTGGAGTGTAAATTGTATCCATTGCTTTGGAAACAATAGGGCATTATGTACTAAAGCAGATGACCCCTTCAGGTCTGTGTAGCCATTCCCCTCCTGGGTGTGTTTCCAGCAGGAGGCACGCCTGTTTGCCAATGGGATGTTAGTAACAGCACTATTTAAAACAAAAACAATAACTGAAAGAAACCTAAAGATCATCAATAACATGGATAAATTGTGACCTATTCACACAGTGAAATATCACATAGTAACGAAAATACACTGCTGTTGCCCTCCACCCCATGGATGTGTCTTCCAAAAACAAGGAGAAGATCAAGAAGCATCTGTGCTACATAATGTCAGAGATCTAGCCAGAAAACAGCAACCTCAGCAGGATACCAATTATTCCTTGCCTGTGAGACCCATTTTACCAAACAAATGAAACAAACTTATAATTGGTGGGAGTTGGAGAAAAGTTCAGGTAGAAACTTATCTGGGATAAATGTAGTTACTTTATAACCAGGAATAAATTAGCTGAGTTACTTCATGGAGTTTTATAAAATGCATTTCTTTTTTTTTTTTTTTTTTAAAGATTTTATTTATTTATTTGAGAGACAGAGAAAGTGAGAGCATGAGAGGAGAAAAGATTAGAGGAAGAAGCAGACTCCCCGTGGAGCTGGGAGCCCGATGTGGGACTCGATCCCGGAACTCAAGGATCATGACCTGAGCCGAAGGCAGTTGCTCAACCAACTGAGCCACCCAGGCGCCCTAAAATGCATTTATTATATATTTTATTAAGGAATAAATGATATTTAGGAAAACAGATGCCATCAATCGTGTCATTGTCCATTAGTTATTTTGAAAAATTGCAGGATGAATCATACAAAATTTCCCTCCCCCCCTCCAAATTTGTATCACTGTGTTCAAGAATGTTTGCTTACGGGGCACCTGGGTGGCTCATTTGTTAAGCGTCTGCCTTCTGCCCAGGTCATGAACTCAGGCTCCTGGGATTGAGCCCCACATCGGGCTCCCTGCTCTGTGAGAAACCTGCTTCTGCCTCTCCCACTCCCCCTGCTTGTGTTCCCTCTTTCACTCTCTCTCTCTCTGTGTCAAATAAATAAAATCTTAAAAAAAAAAAAAAAAAAGAAAAAAGAATGTTTGCTTATAACTTAGCACCTTATGGGTGTCGTGAACCTTTTATTGCATGACACATTTGTAAAGTTTGGTTGTTTATACTTAAGTGTTTTATTTAACTAAGAATATTTACATTTCCTCAAGTTTATTATGCTTTGTAAGACTAAGCTAAAGTAAAGGCTTTTCTAAGAAGCATTTTCAGTAAATTACAGGTCAAAATAATTTACTTTTCTAATAACCTAATAGCCATTACTGTTTCTAATACTTAATCAACCATTAATCACTTAATTGCTAAGTGAAGCCATTGCATTGCCGATAGTTCTTTTGTTCATTTTATTGTGAAATTCAACGTGCTTCACTATTTTATTTTTTTAATTATTTATTGGGCATGTGGGTGGCTCAGTCAGTTCAGTGTCTGCCTTCAGCTGGGGTCATGATTCCAGGGTCCTGGGATGGGGCCCCACATCTTCTCCTTCTCCCTCTGTTGCTCCCCCTGCTTGTGTTCTCTCTCTCTGTTAAATAAACAGATAAAATATTTTTAAAAATTTACTTATTAGAGAGAGAGAGTGTGTGCAAGTGGAGAGGGGGGAGGAAGAGAGAGAAGGAGAAGGAGAGAATCGCAAGCAGACTGACTTCCTGCTGAGTGCAGAGCCTGTGTGGCACTTGATCTCAGGACCCTGCAATCATGACATGAGCCAAAATCAAGAGTGGGACATTTAACTGACTGAGCCACTGTGTGGCTCCTCTGTGCTTCCGTATTTTATATGAAAAAGCAAAACTATACTTCTTAAAAATATTATAGTAGTACTTATAAATAAATCTTGGTATAGATAATGAATTGCACATATCTGACATTAAAACCTCCTTTTCACATATTAATATTCCCTGTATAAATACACCATCAATCTAATCTGAGTTAAATTAAGTAAAATTTTGCAATTCTTACACAGAATATTTTCTGTGAACATTAGGTGTCATTTATTACTGCTTACTATTTAATGTTTGGTAAATGTTACTAAATGTTGTTGCCAATGAGTTAATCATTTTCTATCATAAAAACAAGCTTTCACATTATAGCAAAGTATAATTGATTTCGTGTAGTAGACAATTTAGTATTTTAATGATGATGAGTAAATATGTATATGTTCATATAGCAGCATTATATAATTAATTAATATTTGTAATGTCCCTTAAAATATGAAGCATATGCTGTCATTCTTTCAATGTAAGTAGTTGTATTATTATGGAAATTTGTTTCCCACATCCATCAAATGTCTAGTCACCTCTTCCAGATTTAGTCAATTTACCTATTGAACGTGAGCATATCTTAATTACTAAAAAATGTATCTTTATTCTTACTCAGGTATTATGTTAAAAAACATGATTTTTAACATTTAAAAAATGCTTAAACCTTTACTAAAATTAATTCTGAGGAACAAAAAAAAAAAGGCATAAGAAATAGACAAATAGGCTTGTGATGGCTCATTTTCCCAGAAGTTTCTGAAGCAAGGGCTGTAATTTCCACCATTACAGTAAACCATTTATTCTAAAAAACAGAAAGGGGATATATATCATTTGGATATTTTAAAACAGCCTACCATAATACATTCCTGATAAATGAACTGTTTGCACTACTGGACTATAATGGACTCACCGAAAACACAGAAGCCTTGCGCTAACCTTCCTCTGTTCTAAGCTCTAAGTTCTAAGTTCTAAGTGCCTCTCCCTTATCATGGGATATTTTGCTTGTTTTCGGAACCTCACTGCCCCTTAATTATAATATCATAAGTTGTTTAGGAATTCTTTTATCCTTGAAGTTATTGGTAAAAAACATCAGGAAAATATCTCTCTCTTGCTCTTTTTATTTATTTATTCATTATGTGTGTACTTCCCACAGTGGATTAGCTCCAAGCTTTCAGGATAACACATTTGTCCTATTCTTATGTAAGTGTTCTTATTGCCATGACAAGAAAGTGATAAGTAGCCCTAAAAAAATCCGTCCTCCGACAGCCTGTTACTCAGTAACTTAACTTCATCTCTTGACTGATGTGATAATTTAGTAAATGAAATGAAACATCTAATTTTAGAACTAGAGAACTACAAGGGCTAAAGTACCCTTTTCAACATGATGGATGTAGCATTTTAGGAGATAGTAAGTGACCTCATAAAACGTTGCTTTACCTATACCTTTTCTAAGAGAAATTAACACGTAGTTTCTGGTATCCTTGGACATGACTTTTCCAATTAAAGAGATGAGGAAAGACAATAGTTTCTGTGCCTGTGAGCAGTTCTAGAAAAGGAAAATATATATATATATATGCATATGAGAGGTTCTGAAGTTGGCTTATAAGAGAAAAGGGAAGGATATTCAAGCATTCAAACAGCATGTTTCATTGACACAGGTATTATAGTGATAAATCATTTATGGGTCCTTATAACACTGATGACCAACAACACGTTCTTGTGCTACTTATGTTCAATCAAAATGGCTCCCCTTAGAAAATCCTTTGTCTATCTTTTATCTGGAATTGTGTTCTTAGAAATTCAGGGATTCAGAGAATTACTGCTTAACAAAGATTTCTTTCTCCTCCAGATAAGTAGTACATTGCAGTTATCAATTTACATAAAAAATTTAAGATGAATTTCATTATATATGGGAAGGGGCTAGAGATGCTATTTGGGAGGAGGGGCTCAAAATATTTTTACATAAATGTGCTTTTTTGCTAAAGATATGTAAGACCAGGCAAATTATTTTTCATAGACAATTAAAGTTCAGTCCAAGATTATTCCTTCCTGTTTTCTTGAATCATGAAAACTCATTATAGGAGTCCAGGAAAAAGAGACATAATTCACTATAAAATCTATTAAATATAACACCTAGACAAGAGGATAAGATCAAAATCTTAAAAATAAAGACATTGACATTGTCGAGCTCTAGAAATATTGTAAAAATACTCTTGTTTTCAATATGGTCTGATAATGTAAACCATAATATAAATTAATATGACATCCTAAACACACAATGGTCTCAGCGTGATAAATCAGAAGGAATTCCCTTTTATGGATATGTCTGCACAGAATTCAGCAATAAAAGGCCATATTTACTTGTTTTTCTTTCAATGACTAATCAACTCAGTAAACTGAGGCAATGGAAGGGGATTGGGAGACTGGTCAGGTGGGACAGGAAGAAAAAGAAAGAGAGAGTATGGAATATTAAAGATAAATTTTTCCTTCTTCAGTAATTTGCTTAGGATTGCTTATAACCAATCCCAAATTTCCCTTGCATTGAAGAAAGTTAACATGGAAGGAATAGAAGTATAGAAGGATTGAGAAACCGATGCACATCCAATTTCTTTTTTGTTCATATATACAATTATGTTAGTAATATAGTAATTCTAGAAGTAGCTATTTGTTTGGCTACACCAATTTGCTTGTTCACTATTTTCCTTATAGCTCTGAGATTATCTGTGTTTATTTCAATGAAATACTTCTGTTGTAAATATACTTACTCATGTTTTAGTGTTAAAAAATTGGGTTTCTTACTCTAACCTCTTTCTGGCCTTGGTTTTAGACTGAATTTAGTAGATATCTAAGTGATATTGATTCAGTGAACTTGAAGTCACAGGGCCAAGTCAAGAAGAAAGGTCTTAGTCAATGATGTGCTAAAACTTCACACTCCTTTTCAGTTAAAAAAAAGATAATTGAAGTTCAAACCTTTCTACAAAGACTAAATTTTGAATGTCCCTGTGTTGTATACTATTTCACAAGATTATCATTGGAAGCATGGAGACTGTCTAAATATAGTAATGTTAATCTAATATTTTTTATTATTTATATAAAAAGGGTTAATAAATTTCAAGGTCCTGAGATTAATTTTGCTACTAATTTTAAAGATATAAATAATTATGTGCATTTACAAGGAAGTAAGCCTGATCAAGGTGTGATGGAATGAAATAGTTGACCTTTTGAGAATATACACGTTTAACATTCAGAGTGTAAAAATTAAAAACAGCAAAATTTAGCGGTTAGTTTCACAGATATTTCATTTGTTTTCAAGGTCACAAAGTTGGTGGGAAAGTATATTCATCCTCTGTGTTCCAACTCACATCCACCTTCAGGCAAGGTGTTATCATGATCATTTTTGAGGTTTAAGTCAGTGAATTTATTTGTTCAATAAATAAATGAAAGTAGTATAACATTTTACTGACTATGTCTTTACTGACTTAAAAACAATTTAAAAATGATTGATATAAATAAACATGTTTTTGTTTAACTCAAGGCTACCAGATGGATGCTATAACCTGTTCAAATCAAAGGAGAATCCAAAGAAAAGACATATTTACAGATAAGGAATATTGAAAAGAATGTACAAATGGAAGCAAATTAGCTTCTTCAACACTGGGGGAGAAGTTAATTGAACCTCTAAGGGCAGGACATGATTTGCATTTCTACAGACAAAAACTATTTGCATTGCTTAAAGTTTTCTCTAAGTTCCCAAGTTTTAGAATAACTCCCAAATAATCAGTCAGACAAACTGCAGGACTGTCTTCTAGATGATCCATAGTTTTGTACTGAAGCACAAAATTTTTCCAACAATAATAGATTTTGGATAAATTAATATGCAGTCGACTCGAGCAATAGGAGTTTGAACCGTACAGGTCCATCTATACGCAGATTTTTTTTCCGGTAAATCATACTCTTCCTTATGCTTAATAACATTTTCTTTCCTCTAGCTTGCCTTATTGTAAGATTATAGTATATAATACATATAACAGGCAAAATATATGTTAATCAACTGTTTATATTATCAATCAGAAAGGTCTCCGGTCAACAACAGGATATTAGTAGTTAAGTTTTTAGAGAGTCAAAAATCCACGTTTTAACTTTTGACACTGCAGGAGGCAGGCACTTCTAATCCTGTTCTGGTCAAGGGTCAACTATTTATTTTTAAGGAAAATGGTTAAATAGAAATATCTGGGCTATTTCTGTTACTTAATGTCTATATGATCTTAGTCATATAATGGTCCCCAAGCTCAGTTTTTTCATTTGTAAAATAAATGAAGAACTCACATCATGAAGGGTTTAGGGGAGATTATATAAGACAACACATGGAACTGACTCTCAATAAATATTATGAAAGTACATCACAGTTCTTACAATAAATATTTGAGATAGTTGTGGTCACAGTGCAATACTCAAAGTCTGTGCTCAAGGTTGTATGCCCACATTACACCTAGAACTAATTCTTTGGTAATCTCTTACATTCACATTCTGGCTATCATTGAACCAATTTTGTTTTCCTGAAACTCTAAAATCTTTGGTATCTGACAATTGCTCTTGCCCCCATGGCTGTCATGGGTGTAGTCCTCATTGACTGCACATGCCCAACTCTGGTCACTGCTGTTCATATTATCAGCAAATCAATTGATCATGTGCCTATTTAAGTTATAGATGCTGAAATCATTTGTTGTTTAAATTGTCTTAAAATGGTATTCCATGATTTACATTAAAAAGAAATGTTACAAGATACGCAGAAAACCGTGAAAAACAACAACAAAAAAAACAATATATGTATTACTGGAGGATTTATTACATTTGTTTGGTCTAAAAGAAATTTTCATATATAATATAAAAATGCAAAGTTTTCTGTTGTACTTTAATTGGACATGTTTTCTTTCTAAGTAATATGTAAATGATGGTCTTCTTTAAAACTGACAGCTTCCTAGATGCAATGAATTATAGAATACTAATTTATTTAATTTTCATAGGAGCGCTGATAGAAAGGTAGCTTTTATTGCATTATGCAAATGCAAAAGCTGGTATTTTGAAATCATTAGAACCTCAAAATCATGACACTCAACCCAGTGCCCTACCCAGTGCCCTTTCCATTCCCCCAGCAATGATACTCAGAACACTTTTGTTCTATAAAGATTTCACTCACAGCTTTAAGTGAACACACGATCTTGGAGGCAGCAGTATCTTGATCCATTATTTATTTCTTCAGGGATATAGCTATTCAGTCACATTCCAAAAAAGAGATGTTGAACTAAAAAACAAGTAAAATGTCACTTGTTTTAAACCAGTCATAGAGGGGATTTATTTTTCTTTGTCAATAATGACAGAGTGCCGTGTCATTTCAAAAGATAGTGAATGTTTAACTCTCCTTATGATTTCTGCTTTATGGATATTGTCCCTTTCACATGCCTTCAGGTGTATCAAAGGTATTGTGCTACTATGTCATTATAGATTCTGGGGGACATGAGATAATGAAAGTCTTACATAAAGTCAGATTAGATAGTCGCTGACACATTGACCTCTCCCAAGCAGTAGCCTTTCCATTGCACTGAATGTCTCCAGATCAACTGACATCAATACATGTGTGCATAAGCAGAAATAAATGTATATAAATAGACACACACTGCACAGTTCACTACTGTACAGGTATTATATATCTGGCACGTTACTTCATCTAATTTCTTATAAAGAAATGAATAGAAGATAGGGTAGTTAATTTCTGGAGGGTAGGAACTTTGGAGGAATGTAGCTCTGGAATATGTGACATCTTCTGAGGAACTGTGGCACACAAAGGTCATTACAATGAATCTATTGGTTTCCCCAAAAGGAGATTGGGTTCCACTCAACTTATGAAATGTCATATTTATTTTCTGCTGCATTATGTACATGTTGTTGTTGCATATTACACTCTCTTATATTCTTGGATCTATTTATGAATTGTCTACTGTGTTCCACTGGTTTATTTGTCTAAATCAATACCAAAACATAATACTTTGTGCATGAACTCAGAGAAATTATGATATTTCAAAAAATTTATAGTATATTTTAGGGAAATTAAATTCTTTTGACTACTCTATGTCCTTTTTTTCTTATTCTCTGCCTTTTTTTCTTGTGCATTTTATGATAATTTTATCTACATGTAGAAGAAAACAATTAAAAGTAATTGGATTCTAACTAAAATTAACCATTACATTTGTATTTTTCTCCATATGGATCTTCTTTATTATTAAGCTTATCTCCATGATATTATTAATTCTAGTTTTCTTGTATGTTTGCCAAAAAATAAATGTATTTCTGTTGTTCATTGTTTTTAACTTTTAAATAAATTAGTTTTATTTTTATTGCAATCACTAGGTTCCTTAAACTAATAATCAAATGATGAGAAGGGGACACACATCTGTAATTTCTGACTTAACTTTAATGGTTTGAAGGGTTTGCTATTTAGAATAAATGAAATTGCAGTGGGATATTTTTATATTGCCTCTGTCTTAGATGAACCATTTTCTGCTACCATGTTACTTTTTTAACAGACTTTATTTTTACAGTAGTTTTAAGTACTCAGCAAAATTGAGGAGAAAGTAGAGTTCCCATATACCCCCTGCTCCAACACACACTCAGACTCCCCTACTTTCAACATCCCACACCAAACAGAACCATTTGTTAAAGTGGATGAAACTACATTGACACATCATTAGCCTCTAAAATTCATAGTTTACATTGGGTTCACTCTGGTATTTGCATATTCCATGGGTTTTGAGAAATGTGTAATGACATGTATTCATCAGTACAGTATCATACAGAATAGTTCTATTAACCTAAAAATTCTTTGCTATGTCTATTCATCTCTCCTTGTTTATAAACTCAGGGGGATGGGGCACCTTGGTGGCTCAGTCAGTTCAGCATCCAACTCTTGGTTTTGGCTCAGGTCATGATCCTAAGATCCAAAGTTCCTGAGATCAAGCCCTGCATTGAGCTCCATGCTTGGCATGGAGTTCTCCCTCTCCCTCCTTGACTCCCTGCTTGATCTCACCCTCTCTCCCACTTGCTTGCTCTAAAATAAACAAACAAATAAATAAGAAAAAAAATATTAAAAAATAATATATGTATAATTTCAGTTGGAATGCTTCAAGTTTCTCACCATAGATTTTAAAATAATCCTTATTTAGAACTTATATTACATAGTTAGCATGTCTTTGAATATTCTTTCAGATATAAGTTGACCTGTCTAATAATTTAAAGAAGGATGACTCACCGTTGACTTCTCTGTTCAAATATTTGTGATTTGATATAGTCCTCTTTTTTATTTCCTTCGATGGGGTACATGCATGGCTAGATCCTTGCCTACCATGTAGTATTTTTCCCTACTTTTGGTACATGAATGATGTGATCATTGCCTGAGTACAGTCCTCTCTTTGTCCTTCATATATGTCATTCCCATTCCTTTCCGGTTTTCAGTTTTGCTGATAAGAAGCTCAAGATCAAATCATTTTCATTATACATTTATAAGTAACTTATTTCTATTGTCAAAAGCACTACAAAATTTTCTTTTAATACATTTATTTTACCAATACATGTCAAGATCTATGCTTCTTCTTATCATTCCAAGCAAGAATGTCGTAAAAATTTTCAACCTGTAGATCTCGATCTCTTTATCTTAGATAAAAATTCTACTTTGTATTTGTCTTTTGTTCATCTTTTTCTTTTCCTCCTTCTGGATTTCCCTTTACCTATAAATTACATGTATTATATCTTTGTACTGACACTTTTTTCCTTCCTGATTTATACCCTTTTGTGTTTTTTGCTTTACTTTATATTTCATTGATCTTTTGTATAATATTCAAAGCTATAAATTTGATTCTAGCAAGTGAACATATTTTACTTCAATCTGATAACTAATGTTTTGTTGCTGCTGCTATTTATTTACAAGGAAAAATCATGTTTCTGTGTAGCAAATTATCTGTATGGGTAGAGGAAGGTTGATCAGTTAGAAAGCTATTGCAATTATCCATTAGAGAAATAATAATGGCATAACATGGACCTAGATAGCCACAATGGAAATTGTGAAAAGCAAACCAATTCTACGTATACTTTCAAGAGAGAGCAGAGAGATGTTGCTGACAAATGGAATTGGGGTGTGTTTGAGAATGTGGAGTATAATGAGACCACTGGTGATATTGAAACAACCAGTTCTGGAAAAGTGATAGAGTAAAAAGCTTAAATAAAGTGAGTCAAGGGCTGTCTAGGTGGCTCAGTAGGTTAACCATCTGACTTTGGCTCAGGTCATGATCTCAGGGTCCTGGGATCAAGCCCCAAATTGCCCCCCATCCTGACACACACACATAGTAGGCAGCCTGCTTGTCCCTCCCTTTCTCTCTTTGCCTCTCCCCCAGCTCATGCTCTCTCTGTCTCTCTCTATTAAGTAAATAAAATCTTTAAAAAAATAAAGTGAGTCAAGACAGGATTTGGAAACAAAACCTCTTTTTTTAATTTTATGAGAAAATTCACTTTTAATGATTACAAACATGATTGCCCATGTATATGTGAATTTAAATATTTGGATACTTAAAATGTATACTTTTTGTGTGACTTAGATGAGGCAATAGTTTAATAAAGAAATGGAACTAAGATTAGGGAATTATCAGTATATTTGTAGACTGATGTGTTTTGATGTGTTGTTAAATGGAGAGTTTTCCCAGCAACATCCTTGATAAGTTGAAAAGGAAAGAAGCAGATTAAAGATTAATATAATATATGTTGCCTTATTGGTTATATCAGGCTCAAGACTTCTTCAGTGAGAATACCATAACCTGAAAACTCTGCAGATAGTAAAGCTATTTCAATTCCTTTACACATTAATTTTGATTTTCTGTCCTCATAATTTATTTTCAAGCTTCTTTTTTTTTCTTAATAAAATTTTCAAAACCTACCTTTCTATTTTCAAAGTTTTCCGTTCCCTCCAGAAATAAGATTGAGTGATGAAAAGACCCTGGGATGATCTAAGCAAGGAGCATGTCATGGGATATTGGCTAAAGGATTACTTTAAAGAGAATTTTCTTAGTATGTATCACAATACATAGACATATGTTCTTACTCATCTTATTCTAGTCATTCTGTCTTCATAAAGTAGCATAACAACACAGGATATCTTATCATCCACTGAGAATGCGATGATAAAATGACCACTAAATTATAAGATTTCTATCCAAAATAGTTGAATACACAAATGAAAGATCTTCCTTTCAAATTAAAACAAATACACAAGTCACACAGAATAAGACAAATATTTAAAATTCCACCAAAAAAATTCATCTAGTTAGAATTATATTAGAAACATTCAGGATGGATTCTCATTAATTAAGTTCCTGATTTTAAATGCTTCCCCTTCCACATTCACACACTACGCATACACAAACAGATGTACCCACACATTTTGCAAAGTTACTGCCCACATCAATAGTACTTTTGCCCTTCTGCGGATGGCTTATTTTTGGCAATTCAGTAATTTAGTAATTTTCAACATTTACTACGACTAAAGGAGAAAGAGCAGGCAGTGATGAATTTTCCCAAAATTTTTCAATTAAACAAACTTCCTTTAGAGGGAGCACCCCTATTAATTATCACAGGATAGAGATAAAAAATAATGACTTTGCAAAGCAACTGGGTTTTCAGAGGCTCTTGCCAGATGGCTTTTGTGGCAATTTGCTTCCCAGTATTTCCTTTTGTGGCCCCGAACACGGCACTCCACCAGAAAAACCTAAGCCCACTCATAAAAATACTCATCCTCTCAGATTTTAAATAAAGAAATGGAGGAAAGCAACATAGTCACACGTTGGATTTTAAAAATATATAATGTTTTAAATACCAATCTACTTAAAAATAATTTATCATTTTGCAATAACCTGTGAGTCTTGGAAAAGATTTATGGAGCTGATAAGAAAAGGATATCTTCACAATATTCCAAAATATATTAACCCTGATATGCAGTAAAGCCTACAATAGTTACTTTTTCAATTATGGCTCCTTCTTGAAATGCACACACACGAACAGGTATTTTCCCCAAGATTAGGAGGGGTACTAAGTCCATAGTCAATAATGATTCTATCTGTAACCATTGCCACCACCCCCCGCCTTCTCAATATTACTCTTGAGAAAGACATGTTTTTGTTATATATACTTATGTTTATATTTATCTTCCAATTTTAAATATTCTGACTTAAAAGCATTCCAAAATGTTATCTATATGTAATGATACATATATCGCTCTAATTATTTTACTTCTTCTCCACAGTATATACATAAGTCATCAATTAAGCCCACCTTATCTCATTACAACAGGATGTTGGCATTGTAAAAAAAAAGTAAAAATAAAAATCTGCACTTAGATAGGAGACTTTATTTGAAGATACTGTTGCATTCGGGAGAACACTCCAACCATGCGATCTGTAAGTCTCAGAGGTCAGGCACATAGGGCATATTGGATGAGCAGATGGTACGATCAGACAGTTGAGCAGAAAAGGATTTTCTCTGTGGTCACCTGATCCTTGGCAGGACCAGTAAGCTCTCCCAACTGTAAGGACTTATGGGGAAGAGAGGAGCTTAATTAAAGTTTGGTCAAGTCAAATTAGCAGGCATTTGTCCAGACTAGGGAGAAGACAAACAGTTCAATGAGCTATTTATAAAACAAAGGATGGGATTTGGGAGGATCTGTGTCTGGCCTTATCAGAGGAAACAAAGGGGCCACAGGCAAGTCTTAACTGTGTTGAATGGGAAGGGTGATTCTCTGCAGTGTTTCCAGGAACTTAGAAAGATAGGTGAATTTGTCACTCCTTTCTGTTTTTCAGGAGTTCAGGGCACAGATAATGTTCAACACTTCAATTGTTAAGCAAATTATATTATAGGTATTTGCCTTTTAGGATTATTTGCTAATCTATTTTTTATAAAAGAATAACAAAATTACTTTTTTTTCATAAAATAAATATGGCAAGGCTTTTAAGGTGCTCACTAGTGCACTCACTCTCATCCTCTCATTTCCCTTATGAGGAATATCTTTGTTGACAAACTCTACTTTTTCCATGACTAGTTTTCCAATGAGATCCAGATGAAGGGGTAGTTTTTCCAGTCTTCCTCTTCTATCCCAAACATTTATATTTTCTCTAATTGTAGTTGTAATTATTTTTCTATATAGCCCATGAGAAGTCTAGTAATGTCCAGTACTGGAACTTGTATTTTTATGTATGTGATCTAAAAGGCCAACGAAACAGAGGGTAGAGGTAGAGAATCTCCAGCAGACTCCCTGCTGAGTGCAGAGCCCAACTTGGGCTCCATCTCACGACCCTGAGATCATGACTTGAGCTGAAACCAAGAATCAGACACTAAACTGACTGAGCCACCCAGGTGTCCCTGAAGCAGAGAATATTTAAATAATATTTTTCATATTCCAGTATTTGGTAAATGTTCCTGCATATTTCAGCTGTGCAATGAACACTATTATTGATGGGGATAATAGTATTGATAGCAATACTGTGAAAATAATGTGATAAACAGAGAACATAATATAATTTAACTAAGATTGTGGTTGCCAAAGAACAGATGTGGAAAAAATGCAGGGTTATACTTAATGTAATTTTGCAGATATTGGATTTATTTCCTGCCAAGAAAATGTCCGCCCATTCTGCTAAATTCCTTAAATGTTAGTTACAGTTGGAGATAATCTGTAAACTACAAATACTTCTGGGAATTATAACTTGAGTTAATTATAAGCGTATATAAAATTATACACATACACACACAGCTATAAACGACTTGTAATAAACATTTGGTTGCAACACAATCATATAATGGACAATAATTTGAATTTTGGAACCAAAATTAGTTCCATCATCTAGCAGTTCCATAAATTTGGATAATTTGTGTACCATGTGATACACATTTCCTTATTTTTAAAATGAATATATTACTTTCTCATAAGATTATTTGAATTAGGGCCCCTGGGTGGCGCAGTTGGTTGAGCGACTGCCTTTGGCTCAGGTCATGATCCCGCAGTCCCGGGATCGAGTCCCACATCGGGCTCCCAGCTCCATGGGGAGTCCGCTTCTCACTCTGACCTGCTCTCTCTCACTCTCTCTCTCTTTCCAAATAAATAAATAAATAAAATCTTTAAAAAAAAAAAGATTATTTGAATTATAAAATAATGTCAATACATGTTAACATGAACCTTCCTCTTTCTATATTTCCACCACTCACAGCTTGATAGAGACATTTGATCACTAGCAGATCATTGGCATAGATGGGAAACATTAAATAGATAGTTCCTGGTTTCCTATTATTAAGTCTGGATTTATATATTTTTAATTAAGAAAAATAGAAAATATCATATTTTTTCCAAATAGTCTAATTTTATGCTTCCCTTTTATCATGGCTTGCAATTCCCTAAGAGACATGCTGAAAAACTGGCCTCAATAATCTTAGATTACAAGATAAAGGAATTAATACTAGAAATATCTTGCATGAACTAATTATCCTGTGAAAATGGAAGATTTTGTTTTAACTTTTTCTGTACACAAGGTTCGCTAAGAAATAATAGACTAAGGATTACAAGTATGATCATTAGAATTGTTTGAGTCATCACAATGTCATTTATCCACTGCCAGACAATTTTCCTTATAATTTTATTCCTAAATTTCTTTTATCTAATGCGTTCTGTCTTTGTTATTCACACATGCACTTTGTAACTGTTGATAAGTATATTTATTCTACTTGTAAATTAGTTCATTCCAAATGAATATGGTGTCATCAGCTCATTCATTCCATCAATATATTGAGAATGCCTCATCATTGGAGGCATTATCGCCTAATAGAGTTAAACCATAATTGAATTAACTAATAAGACTAAATAAGGTTGACTTAACTACTAAATAAAGATGGAATTCTGACAGAACATTGATTTTGAACTTTCCAGACTCCAGAACTGTGAGAAAATAAATTTCTTTTGTTAAAGCCACCTAGTCTAAGGTATTTTCTTATAGCAGCCTAGGCTGATTAAGATAGTTGCTAACTGGTTATCTTTAAATTTAGTGGTATAAAACAATACCACATTATTTGCTTATGACTTGGGGTCAGTAATTTGGGAAGGAGTTACATTCACAATTTCACAGTGCTATGGTCATCTGAGGGCATGACTGGGCTGGCCTCCAATGAGGCTCATTCCCTAGGCTGACAATCAATACTGGTTATCTGCTGTGCCCTCAGCTAGATTCCCTGCTAGATTAACAGGACTACATGTGGTCTCTGGAACTTAAAACTTAAGACTATTTGGACTTCTTATATTGGGTCTTATATTGTGGCTACATTCCCCCAGAGTGAGCCTTTCAAGGAAACTGGGTGGAAGATTCATGGCCCTTTTCTCATCTAGCCTCAGAAGTCACTCAGCAACGCTTTGGAGGCATCCTTGTGTTCAAAATAGTTAAAAGCCCACTGAGATTCAAGGAGAGGGGACATGACCTTACCACCCCTCAGCAAGAGGAACACTAAGTATTTATGGTCATTAAAACATGCATACACACGCACGCACACACACACACACACAATCAATATGTTTGTATGCAATGGATGGTTTTTAACATCTGTGGCCAAAGTGCTACAGAATATGTCTTAAAATCTGTAGTCTACGGCCATACCACCCTGGACACACCCAATCTCGTCTGATCTCGGAAGCTAAGCAGGGTCAGGCCTAGTTAGTACTTGGATGGACAAACTGTAGTATATTAAAGTTCAGTAGAGTGCAGCAAATACCCTGAGCAACACCAACCCAACAAACAAAGCAACAGTGTCCCCAAATATGATGCCTAATATTGCCTTTCTTGTGGTGCTTTTCCCTATTATATAGCCATACCATATTTATTCTTTGTTATTGTTGGATAATCCACCTCTGTGGATGACAGGGTGACAGAAATGACAGCAGTGTCATTTCAAAATTGAAACAAAAGCAAAAAAAAGGTATCTCTACTAAAAAGGTTTTGTATAAGAAGATATGGTTCATATACATAATGAAATATTTCTCAGCCATCAGAAAGGATGACTACCCACCATTTGTATTGACATGGATGGAACTGGAGGATTATGCTGAGTGAAATAAGTCAAGCAGAGAAAGACAATTATCATATAGTTTCACTCATACCTGGAACATAAGCAATAGCACAGAGGACCACAGGGGAAGGAAGGGAAATCCAAAGGGAGAGAAACCTGAGAGGGAGGCAAACCATGAAAGACTCTGGACCCTGGCAAACAAACTGAGGATTATAGAAGGGAGGAGGGTTGAGAGATGGGGTGACCAGGTGATGGGTATTAAGGAGGGCATGTGTGGTAATGAGCACTGGGTATTATACGTAACAATTGAATCATTGAACATTACATCAAAGGTAATGATGTACTATATTTTGGCTAACTGAACATAGTAATAATAAAAAAGGTCTTCTATACTATCTAGAATAACATAATGACACAGATAAAAGTACTTTTATTCAATTTTGAAGAATCTGAGCTTTTAAATTGTGCAAATTATATACCATGCTGGTATTATTTCCCAAGAAATATTCAAAGTGAATTATCCTGTATCTCATGGAGAAAAAAAATTGAATCATAGGCCATTGGCCCTTAAATTATTCTCCTTTAATTTGAGCCAAGTTTTACCTTCTCAAAGTGGAAAAAAAATGTTCTTACCAATACATTAAATCACTATGATGACAAATATGATACTTATTTACTATTAAAAATGTGATTTTTATAAGGTTAAAAATATCTGGTATGAATAATATTGGTAAGGACATATTATTTAAGAGTTTTATGTAAACAGAATTAATTCATGGATTCAATTGGAGAAAATAGCAGTTATCTAAATTAGTTACTGAATAAAAATTGGAAATAATTTAGATAAAATTATTGGTTAAAATGCTAACACTTATCACATGAGCAAATTATGTAAGATTTATACTCTAGCCATTTCAAGCTATTCTCTGTCACCCCATATGAATTAAATTACAATGTATATTAACATAAACATTGAAGGAGTTCAGAGTATGTTACACCAAAATGTACTGTTTTGGCCTATTGATAATTATGAGTTAAAGTCAGTTGAGAAATCACAGATACAAGAAGACCATTCTGTTCCTCCCTTATATTCCCGAATGCAGAAGATGAAATTTTTATATGAAATATACTCTCCCTAGACCAGAAGGAGCGTGAGATTCTTATCATCAGTTGAGACCTATAGAATTCTATACAAACAGAAATTTTAGAGTGACTCTTCTTTTTCTTTAGCCTCCCCACAGTTTAGATAATTTTCCATAATTGTTTCTCTTTGTTCAACCTACTATAACAGCATGAAAATTTCATTTCCTTGGGTCTATAATCCTTATGAGAGCTTCTATATCACATAAAACTTATATAAACATGTACAATTTTCTCTTTTGACTTATCTTATGTCAATTTTAATTCCTGGCCAACCCAAAAAGCTCTAAAAGGGTAGAGGTAAAAATCTGCCTTCACTACCCCATCAAATTAAATCTTGCCATTAGCACACATAAGTTACATGCTTCTGACATACATAAATACATGAATTAAAAAATTAAAGGGCACATTACAAGAATTTTTAACATTCAGAGAACTAAAAGGTATTTGGAAAATATTTTGAAAGCAACCAAATTAAATGTATATACCCTCATAGTAATGTGGTATAATTATTCTGTTATGCAACTTCCAAAAATATATTATTTTCTTAAATGTAGTTACATTAAAATATTAAACACAAACTGAAACTATGTCTTAAGTCCCCTAAAATCTGGCGTTATTGTAGCCTAGAAAAACTTTGAACAAATTCTGATGATATGAAATCAAGGTCAAATTTTAATTGCTGCATATAATATCACTTTCATGTCCACAGAATGTTACTTATACACAGGGAGGCTTTTTCATTTTCTGTCATTGTTGTTACTTATTTATTTATTTTTGAAATGATTATGACTGTATCTAGGTGACAATATAATAATTAATAAATGCATTTCCTTCACTTCTATTAGGACAACAACTCAAAGAAGGTGCTAATGATGAAAAATTAACTGAGCTCTTAAATTAATTATCCTCGAGTATAATTCTCATTTTCAAGTTATACTGTCTGTCACTTAGCCGTCATTAAGGCACAGTAATTGGTATAATATTTTGAAAAAGTGAAATGAGATATTCTTATTTTCTTTAATTCATAAAGTTATTCAGGTCCTCTAAATCAATGTGCTTTAGTATATCAGAGAAAGGGCAATAATGACTATAACAATAAATTTCTTGCTCAGTTTTGGGGCGCCTGGTGGTTCAGTTGGTTGAGCAACTGCCTTCGGCTCAGGTCATGATCCTTGAGTTCCGGGATCGAGTCCCACATGGGGCTCCTGGCTCCATGGGGAGTCTGCTTCTTCCTCTGACCTTCTCTCCTCTCATGCTCTCTCTCACTTTCTCTGTCTCTCAAATAAATAAATAAAATCTTTAAAAAAAAAAAATTCTTGCTCAGTTTTTAGCTGTCGATTTCGACGCTTTCATATTTCATACTGTGATTACAATCTTATCAGTGAGGCTTTGCCAGAGAAAAATAGGCTTTACTTAATTCTAAGAGCTTATCTTTACATATCAAGAGGTAATCCCAGTGAACCCAGAAAAGAAATTTTTACTGAAGCAGATCCCACATTTCAGACTCTTACTCTTAGTTTCTTACTAACAATAGTTCAGTTTTGTTTAGGGTAGCCTCTAATGCTGTCCTAGGCAGCAAATCACTATTGGTCTTAGCCAGCCATGACAACTACTTATTTTCCCAGTTTCTTGAGGGAGGTGAGAGGGATGTGACCCAAAGCAATCTAGTGATGTGTAAGGAATAGTTTGCTGGGACTTCTGGGAAAAATTTCAGTTGTGTCCAGGTAAGAAGAAAGTCCTATCTCACAATACCTCAATTTCCTTCTTTGTACTATTATTGTATGTGGAAATTTTCATAATGAGACAATATGATTAAAACAAAAAAGTCAATACTTATAATGAGGCAGACCAGAAAGTTGGAGAAAAACATCAGTAAGACCAACCTACAGAGTAATTAAGTGAGAAAAGGAAACTTTTACTTATTTAGGTCACCTTCACATGAATTTCTACTAAGAGCAACTAAGACTTTGCTAATAGAATCCTCAAGGGAAAGACCCAAAGATAAGACATTTGATGTTATGGAGAAAAGCAAGAGCCACTTTCTATAATCTCAAACTCTGGTTCACTGAAGGGGAAGCAGTGGAGGGAAAATTATATACATATATAATATAATAATCTCTCTCTCTATATATAAAATATATTTATCAGGAGAAAGTATTGATAGGATTAAAGTAATCATTTACTTCCATGCTACTTGTTAACTACTCTCTTCCACATAAAGAGGGTAAGGAAATTGTCAAATTAAAATTATATTAATGATGCTTTTTTTCCCCATCGGAAACAATTATTTGAATTGTCCAGGGCAGAGGCTATTAACTTAATGGATAAAGGAATAACAGAGCTCAGAAGCCAGTGGCTAAAAGACAAAAAGAAAAAAGAAAAAAAAATAAGAAAGAAAAGTTCAATCTTGTAGACTGTCTCTAGACATTTGCCTTTAAGCCTTTAAGCTTTTGAATTGACCAGATGTAAATATTTGGGAGTCTCAGTAAATGAGAAAACAATGTTGATCAAAAATTTCATTCTGGAGTACCTGGGTGGTTCAGTGGGTTAAAGCCTCTGCCTTTGGCTCAGGTCATGATCTCAGCCCCACTGGGATCGAGCCCCACATTGGGCTCTCTGCTCAGTGGGGAGCCTGCTTCCCTCTCTCTGTCTACTTGTGATCTCTCTCTCTCTCTGTCAAATAAATAAATAAAAAAATCTTTTTTAAAAGATTTCATTCTGAACAGTAAACATATATGTGTATCTACTCCTTAAAATGACCCTAAGCTCCCAGATCTGCACCATTAAGCAATGGAAACTGAACATGATTCTCATATGGTTGACCATCCAATTCGCAATTCATGTATGACCATGGAGGACAATGTACAAAGAACTTCCCTTCTCAAGAAAGTGGTTCCTTCGTTTTTCGAACACGAGTGTCAGACTCTCAGAGATGAAAGTCTTGATCAACCAGCAAGGCAAGAAACGCAGTCCAGCTAAATGTGGAAAAAGATGTAATGAAAATTTGTTACATAATCCCCACTAGTTGTAGTAATGGGGTCTATAGCTTAGCCTGCCACCCTTTTTACAGTGTTTTTAGAACAGGGGTTGGTGAATTTTTTCTGTAAAACGTTATATACCGGAAATATTTTAGAGTTTATGGGTCTCTATCATAGATTTTTCTTTCTCTTTGTTTTCCTCCACAATCTTTAAATATGTAAAAGTCTTTGCTCAGAGACACAGAAAAACAGTCCCGGGGCTGGATTTGGCCATTGGCCAGCTTGCTAATACTTGATTTTGAAAATTACAACTAGCCACTACATTAAAGAGTTTGATCTTTCCTTCCTTCTCAGGCAAAAGATCAGGGCATATAATTTCCTGCTGAAATCCTAGTATCCTCAGAGCATACAAGTAAATCTGCTTTATACCAATGGCAGACTAAAAAAGACTCAGTTATGATTCATGCATCTTTTCTTTTTAGCCAGAGTGGGCTTTTAAAGGATAACACACATCCTCTGTGGGGCTGGGTTGCTATTTTTCCCAAGTCTGTTGCTATTTATAAGGATGCTGTTGCTGTTACTGCTCTTCATCTCTTGTGTCACGCATCAGCAAAACTCAACATGCCTCACCTTAAGTGCAGTACACTACACTCTTCTCACTTTCCATGGAATACATACTCATAGAGACTCTGTAGAAATCTGGCAAGAATGGGTATCTAGCTGGTATTAATTCTGGACTTAGTTTCACAACAAATTCTCTAATAGATTTCCTCTCTCCATCTCTCTTCCCTGTCTCCTCACTCCTGCTTCCTTGGAATTGAATCCTTTTCAGAAAATTAGTATCACATAAACATTTATCTTAGATTTTGTTTTCTAGAGTATTCAGACAAAAAACATGGCCAAAAGCACTCCTAACTGATAAAAAGTCATAGGAAAGAAAGGAACAAGGATAGACTTAATGGATAAATCCCACCCATGAAATAATGGAAGTCTGAAGTGGCGGGGAAGGGCAAGAGATCAGATGACAATATTCTCAAGTCTTCCCATTTGCCTTCTAGATGATTCTTGAAGTGGGAGGTCATAGAAAACACATGAAATATTTCAAAACAAAGCCAGCAAATACAGCCTTGAGAGTACCATTTATGATTTTAAATTCTGGAAGAGAATTGCCTAGCAGATTTCCCTGTGTCATGATGGAGAAATCAAAGTGTGGCATGTTTAAGGAAACAAAAAAGTCTTGAGGTTGATAATGTTCCCTCACATATCCCATAGCTGGTTTCCTTATAAAAGATAACCGGTTATCTCTGAATGTTCATCATATGAAACCAAGCGGATAGCTTCAGTGGTCAAGTTACAGAGTGGACAAGATGAGGACAATGTCACTCTCATAGAGGTAACCAAGAAGCATCAACCAGAAGGCAATAGCAAAAAGAAGTGTGTGCACGTGATGTGATGAGCACTGGGTGCTATATGCAACTAACGAATCATTGAACGCTACATCAAAAACCAATGATGTACTATATGTTGGCTAATTGAATTTAAATGAAAAAAAAAATAGGGAGTGCGTGTTTCCAAGAAGTGACTACGGCTCCTCCAACACAACAAGACTTTTCTTTTTAATTCATATTTCAATTTTGACTGGTGATAAATTTATGCAGACAGTGAAAATACTTTTAGAGAATCTAAAACTTAAATGTTCCCCAATATTGGACACAGGTCAATATTTCATATTCAATAATAAATATTGTTGATATAAATTTGTAACAGCAACTTAATGCTTTCCTACTTCTTTCAGCTAAGAATTCATTTCAAAAATATTCCAGAACATAATATTCAGTTCTCTTTCTCTTCCTGTGTTTTTATTTATAAACGATTTTCTTCATTCTTTTATGGTAGACTCTCAACACCATTATGTTAGATTTAGATAAAATGTATTGAGCTATCAGAAGAACATGTGACAGTACAAAAGCCTTCCAAAATCTGTGAGAGTCAAGTATACATTTCTGAGTTACTATTAACACAAAACAGTTTTAAAACACGAAGAAGTTAAGAATGAATAAAGTATGGTCTAGGAGGTATAATAATTTTTGTAAAGTACAGCCAAGAATGTCTCTTTCTATAATAGCTATTGAATTTACAAACACAATTAAGGGGAACTACTAGGCTCATGCATCAATTGGACTTGAAGTCTTTACTGAAAACTCCCATTAGTGTCAAAAGCAAGATATAAGAGCAAGTTTTACGAACACCGTTAGATTTTCTAATGTAAGGGGGGATAGCATGGAATTTCTATTGAATGTATCTGTGGTAGTTTTTAACAATTATTATAGATAGGCAAGCTTCATTTATTCATATGTTCAGTTATTCATAAGAATATCTCACACCAAAGGGGGAAAATAGATATAATAATACAAGTTATAAAACAGTCCAAATATAATTGACATTTATTTGCTCACTATTCCCATTGTTTTCATACTGAAAAATTCATCTTAAAAAGTTTTGTTTGTTTGTTTATTGTTAAATCACTGGGAAACCTGAAGAGAAATCTTACATTCCAATATTAGAATATACGGAATGGGGCTGGAGGGGAGAGGACCAGATAATGAATAATAAGAATGTCATAGTCTTAATATTTAAAGCTAACTAGGAGAAATGAATAACCTAAAATATAACAAAGAAAGAAATGTTGTAATATGTAATGCATATTACAAAAGGCATGGGTTTGATTTTTCATAATTATATACAGTGTGCAAATGAAAGCTAAGAAATGTTATATAACTTCCCTACATTATCTGACTTAAATTTATTTAGATCAATTTAAATGAACAGTTTTTGTTTTGTAAAAAATGTTCTTGTTTTCTTGCAAAAAAAAGAAAAGACAAAATAGCGCCTTGAGGAGGCTTCAATTCTTCCTCTAACATATTCTTGTTATTGATTTAGTTAGCATTACTAAAATTTTGGAAAGTTAGGGAAAAAATACCTTCTTGCTCAAAGAGTGCTTTTCTAATTTTGCCAAATATCTTTTGGGAAGTTTCTTCTATAGACTAAAAAAGTAAGAATTTTTACCATTAATTCTTCATGTTTCTAATGTCGACCTCAGATAAACTTTACAATGCATATATTTTCTACCACTTTATGATTGGATTAAAAGCAATACTCAATTTAAAGAATCTTAATAGAGATGAGCCTCAATGTCATAAAAAAAGAGATAAAATGGCATGGTGTTTTAATGTGCATCAAGCCTGTAAAGATAAAGAATTTGAAGAAATATTTCCTCTAACCTCTGTTCAGAGATGAGTCTGATATGTCTCTGGCTAATTGCCTCATTTATGTGGCTGACAGGTTTATAAATTAAGGTGATGATGAATACACATTATCTCTATGAATTTATATGCATTTACAGAACTCTTACTTTTAATTCTCCAAAATATGTATGTGCACACATACAAAATAAAATCCATATATGCTCAGGACCCCCTGTTAGTTTCTCTGTCAGCCTTCAAGGAACTTTCAGCCTGGTCTTACATCCTACCCCAAATTATTTTCTTCTAAACCTCTGTGAAAATCAAGCTGGCCTGTCTGTCTGTCTGTCTGTCTCTGTCTTTCTGTCTCTTTCTCCTATTAAAGAAACTGTATTGAAGGGTAGCTACAGTGCTATGTGCCACCTATCTGTGTTTCTTGCCCCAAATGTGCCCCACCATCCCTGTTTGAAATGTTTCCTTTACATGCATGCATACCTCTCTGTTCTTGAACACAGTGAAGCACAGCAGAAGGAGTCATAAGACTGTCAACATTCTATCATTTTTTTCTTTAAAGAATATGGAACACTTCATGAATTTGCATGTCACCCTTGCCTATGGACCATGCTAATCTTCTCTGTATCATTCCAATTTTAGTATATGTTCTGCTGAAGCAAGCACTCAACATTCTATAAAAAATGGCAATTGTAGATGGCTCAATTTAATAATAATAGTGTTTGGTCATGATGGAAACTTCTACTAAACTTAAATAATTTTACAATTTGGGAATGAAAAAATTGAAAATATTTTCTTATGAAATGGTGTAGTAACAATGGAGGCACCTTAAAATATGAGGATAAAGCAGGGTTTTTTTTTATTATTTCAGTACCTATTAAGTTGTTTGGTCTATGTATTTTCATATACTGTTTTAGTCGATGTTTTAAAACAGTAGCTTTTAACTTTTTTTCTTTTTGTAGCATCAGAGTATTTTCTCTATGTACAACCTTATGAAGAAAAAGTACACAAAAATGAAAATAGAGTTTTTCATGTGGAAGAAGGTTAAGTGGGAAACTCATTACCTCAGCTTTCCCATTGCAGTTCAACACTGGGTCACTTGAGTAACTATTTTTACCCTAGAGCATAAGATTCAAAGTTCATTTTAATTAAGTTTTATGAGCTAGCTTTAGCATTTTTGGGACAATGGCTGGATGACAGCTGAAAAGCAAAAATGAGAATTCTCTTTCAAGATATTCACATGAGTATTATACTTGGACACCAAGTCTGTTTGCTGAAGCTGCCAAGTTTGTACCATGATATTTCATAGGGTAGAAGCCCAAAATCCTAAAATGTGATTGGAATTCTTTCTTCCCTGAATGCACTGGTACACATGATCTGTCCAAAGCATGCTTTAGTTTGGAACCCAAATAGGGATCTCTCCTTAAAGAACTCTGTGGTACTAATTTTTGGTAGTGTTTCTGTCTTAGTTCTGGCTTCCATAACAAAAATACCACAGACTGCGTGGCTTAAGTAATATTTATTTCTCACAGTTTTGAAAGTTGGAAAATCAAAGATAAAGGCACCATCAGATCTGATGTCCCGTTAGAGCTTGTTTCTGGTACATAGATGGCTGGTCTCTGCCAGTGTCCTTACATGGTAGAGGGGATGAGGGACCTCTCTGGAGTCACCAGTATAATGACACTAATCTCATTCATGAGGGTTCCATTCTCATGACCTAAGCACCTTCCAAATGCTCCACCTTCTAATACCTTCACAAAGTTGGTGTCTGATGAGAGCTCACTTTCTTGCTTGTATATGGCACCTTCTGGCTATAAAGATTAGATGGTAGACAGCAGAGAAAAGAAAGAAGCTCTCTTGTGTTTCCTCTTATTAAGGCACTAATCCACTTCATGATTCCATATGCATAACCTAATTACTTTCCAAAGGCCCTATCTCCAAATACCATCACATTGAAGGGTAGTATTTCACATGTGAATTTTGGGGACACACAAACATTTAGTACATATAACGGCTTGCAAATCTTTGTCATTACATGTAAATCATTATGTAAAGTCAATCTATGTTTTTCATTTCCCCTACCAACAAAAAATAATGAAAAAGTCAAAGGCAATCAGTATATCTAAAAACATAAAGTCCTTATCATCACAAAATATCCATATTATAATCATTATTTTTAAATTATGTGCACTAGGTGTCAATATTAGTATTGGAGACATTGAGACCATTGGTCTGAAAAAACAAAGAGGAGAGATAATATCTATTGAGCTTTTATTTCAAGGAAATGCATGAGACTCTGTATAATTAACATACTTCTCCAATGACTATAGAATTTATATTGTCTATATAGAAAAATAATTTTATTACAAAAATTGTGAAATATTTTGACAAAGTTGTTATAGTAAATAGAACAGAGATATAGTCAGTTTTTACTATAAAATCCATGTTTCTGAATAAGTCAAGGACATAGAAGGTTAGTATTGACTTATAACTTTTCTATCCATTAACCTTGAGATGTCGCACAGGCCACAGCCAAATTTGTACTCTCAGTGGTATTCAAAGATTTATTCCTTCCATTAGGTATATACTCAGCAGTGAACTTCGGCTAATGTACTTTCAATAAAGAGGTGACAAACAAAAAAACATCTTGGATTAGTTGAAGAAAATATCCTTCAATCATTAAAAAAGTAAAATTTTCTTCATATATCCTATTTTTCCCTTTAGCTATACAATAATCTACTTATTTAAATAATGATGACCTAGGATTGATTATTTCCTGGCAGAAAAAAAACCACATTATTACCTGCTGGAAAAACTCTATCCGCAGGTCATTAAAACCATTACAAACCATAAATATGCAAGGAGAAATAAAATAAAGGAAACATAACTACTATGCTTTTATAGATTCCAATATTTTTTGGATGAGGACAAAGACAGTAAGATTTTTTTTCTAAGTTGAATAAAATACAGTATTGAATAAGAACCATTTTATTAACTTCATTTTAATAATACTATTTTAAATCAGTATCTTTCTGATAATTTATCAGTGCTGGGAAAATGTTAAAAATATTCTCATTTTGTTTCAAGTGTTATTTCAGTTGGCAAAAATTATTTATAATTTTTTTTGCAAAAATGATAGCTCATTTTTTAAAATTGATTATTAAAATCAATGACATTTTTCTGGAAAGATTAGCTTTTGATTTTGGAGCATGCTATTTTTTATGAGAGTAAAATCAGTTTTGGAAATATAAGTATTCGTGTATAGGTGTGGGTGCATGTTATGTGTGATATATGCAAACCTAATCTATACCCTAGAATTGACTTTAGTAAAATGATTTTAGTTCTTAATTTGATGTTTTTATCTCCAAACTATTTGCCTCCATCTATACACACAGTTAACCAAAATGTAAAAATTGTAAGGAATTAAATAAGTCAATGGTTAGGTACTAAAGACATGAAGAAAATATGCTTCCTCATAAAAAATTTCAAAGCACTTATAATATCAGAAACTTAAAATACTCAAAATTGAAATCAACTAATAAAATGTTCAATTTGTTTTTACTACTTTTAATATATTTTATACGCATTTCTAATTATATTTTGGAGTATTTTTTAACTTTCCTCAAACATTCAGAGTTGTGTTTTTTTAAGCAGATATATTTGCATATTTTTATTGAAAATTTTCCCTTAGATTATTTTTGAGGATGCCACCGTTCTATCCTAAATCGATGTGAAATTTTAAATTATTTCTTTCTACATGATAGTGTTGTAGGTTTTCCAAGTAAAAATAGCCATTTATATATTTTAAGCAGATATTAATATGACTGGTACATGGTAGGTACATAGTGAAAGTTTAGGAAGGGTGAGAAAACATGAAAATACATTCTGAATACAACAAAATGATTTAAAGCATTTAGAGACAATAGCACTGATAATGTTCTGAATATAAGTACAAAATTGACCCCCTTTAAAAAAAAATGGGTTGCTGTCTATTAGAGTCAAAGTAATATCTAGGGAAAAAAAACTTTTCTTTTTTTTTGAGGTTTTTTTTTAATTTTTAAAGAGTTTTTATCCATTTATTTGAGAGAAAGAGCAGAGCATGTGAGAGAGAACATGAGGAGGGGGAACAGTGGGAGGGGGAGAAGCAGATTCCCCACTGAGCAGGGAGCCTGACCCAGGGCTCAATCCTCCGAGCCCAGGACCTTGCGATCATGACCTGAGTGGAAGGCTTAACTGACTGAGGCACTGAGATGCCCTTTGGGATTGATTGTAAAAGATAATGTTATTCTTTGTTGAAAACATGAATAATATCAACATATGTTGTAAAAATATATAATAATATCATTTAATTAATATCAATACTATAAAAATAATTTCAATTCAAATGCATTTGTGAATTGTTCTAATACATTGATCCAAACCAATAATTTAACTGTTCTTCTAACTCAATATCCACTGATGTTTCCACCCTATACACAAAGAGTTCGTTATGTAATAAAAGTAACCTTTGAAATAAATGAATGTACTTTTTTCTGGATATTTTGTTGGTGATTTACTTCCCTCTATTTAATCAGAAACAACTAGTATCACAGGAAATCACCAAATTATCATAGTCACAGTCTAATAGAAAACATTAATTTTTCATCTGTTATTTTCCAAGATAGATATTTAATACAAAAAACATGATAGCCTTGAAATTCAAGTATTTTGCAAAGTAATTTGCTTTCACCCCAACCATCTTAAATATCAAGAAGGAAGCTGGGAATACTTGTTATGATAATGGCTGGGTAGTATTTATTGGTCAAAACCTTTTAAGTATAGCAATTGTAAACTCTGGACAAAATAGAAAAAGTAAATGTTTGAAAGTGCTAAAATTAACCAAATTCAGACAGAAAAGGATGGGATATGATCCTGGAGAGAGGTAAACATTCTGAGTGAGAAGATACTTTCTTGGCTTTTCCTCTTCCATACACTGAGGCTGCGAGAATGCCTGGATGAACACAAACAAGACCACACCTAGGTAGGTCATATTCAAATTTCACAAAACCAAATATAAAGAGAAAGCTGAAAAGCCACCGACGGGGAAAACTATATAGTTACACTGTACTGCATTTCTGGTTTATTGAACAGGGAGATAATAATGGAGTTTTTTAAGCTGCTAAATGTGTGGTCATTGGTTATTCTGCAATATTAATTGAATACAAACATTACTATGTGTCAAATGTCTAGGAATAAAATTAACTTAAAAATTTAATAGCACTATATGCAAAATAAAAAAAAATCATTGCTAAGACAATTTTTAAAAATATCCAATTAAATAAATGAATATACGAAGAGTGTAGCATGAAGACTTGGTATTAAGATATCCAATTTTCCCCAAACGACTCTACAAATTCAAAGTTATCTCGGTCAAAATCCCATCAGCTTTTTCTGTATGTGTATAAATTGATTGTAAAATTTATATGGAAATCCAAAGTCAAAGGACCTAGGATAGTCAAGAAAAGTCTTGAAGAATAAGCTTGTAAAACTTAAATTATGGATTTCAAGATTAACTATTGATCTATAGTAACTGAGACAGTAATTTGGTATGATATTTTTGAAGGGATTAGTAAATAGATCAAAGGAACAAAATACAGTCTCAAGAAATAGATGTATATACATATGTAGAAATATATAATATATAAATACATATTATATTTGGAAATGAATTCTTATATAATAAAGATAAATTACATACATAATCTCAGTTGATTAATTTATAATTAATAAACTTGCAATTCATTAAGAAAATAAAAGACTTCAAAAACTATCTTAGTGCAACCAGACATATGAATGGAAATAAATAAATCTTGACCTTAACTCTTGTCATAATTAAATCAGAATGACACATAGACCTGCATGCAAAACCCTAAAACTGCTGGAGAAAATACACAAGAGAAATCTTGTAATAATGGGAGCTAAAGATTCTTAAGAGGGACCCAAACAAAACTAAATGCAAGAAAAAATACTGATAAACTGGATTTCATCAAAATTAAAAATCTACTCATCTCAAGTATTATTAAAAATGATTTGCAAGTCAAAAACTGGAGAGAAAAATTGGAATACATGTATATCATAAAGTTCTCACACCGAGAATACACACAGAAGTCCTATCCAATTAAAAATGGGTACGTTCCTGTACACTTTACAAAAGGAGATAGATGAATGATCTGTAAGCCCTTCTCCCCCGCAAAAATCTTCCTTGAAATCACTATCAGGAACTGCAAAGAAATACCAGTATATGTCTACCAGAATGGCTAAAATAAAATGGACTTCAACTACAATGTTTCGGAAAAGAATGTTGAGCAACTGGAATTTTCTCACATTGCTACATTGCTACCTGCTGTGGAAAACTATAAAGTGACTTTGGGGAAAGAAAACATATTTGGGAGGATTTGGGGTTTTTTGTTCATTTTTTTAACATATTTAAACATATGCATACCATATGACCCAGTAATTCTTCATTCTAGGTATCTATTCAAGACAAGAAAAACACATGTCCACACAAAACCATATAATGGGATTGTTCCAGTAACTTTGCTGACAACAAATTCAAACTGGAAACCAGTCGTATGTCCATCAGCTGGAAAACAGAGAAACAAATTACATTACCCATGTAATGGAATTCTACTCAGCATTGAAAAGGGACCAACTACCCATACATGGAACACTATGGAGGTTTTAATAGAAAATGGCATTTAAGAGCTTTCCGGGGTGATAGAAAAATTAATGCTCTTCATACTGTAGGCTTGATATCTGTATATCTTACTCAATGTTAAACTTTACATCTTATAAAACAAATCTTGAAACCTGGTATACTAAAAACTGAGAGTTTAATATAATATATGAATAATGAAAGTTAAAATTATACATAAAATAAGTGTACACTTATTTAAAACAAAGAATTAGGGCTTCCTTTATCCTGCAGAATGATAAAAACAAAACAAAAAAAAGCAAGAGTTAGACATATGTGTCTTGGCTTCTCCTTACTACAGATATTTCTGGGAAGATAATGAAAAATGGATTAAAAAAAGAACAGATACTTTGGTGAGAAAAGGTGAGGCATGCATGCATGCTCCGTTAACTTCCACCTAGTATAACTTCAGTGCATCTCAGAAAATGTCTGCCTTCAACAGCGTATCCAGAAAGAGTTGAGATAAGGCTCTCTAGTCAGAGAGCGAAAGCAATCTTTGCCGTCTCTAATGAGATACCATGTAAGGGCAGGCGTTTTTGTGAGCTCACACTGGATGGTGCAGAACATTTTTCTCAGTATTGATGACTTGCAGGTTTTCCATAGAGCTGCCGTGGTGTAACATTATATGACACTGTGAATGGGGCTGGGAGAAGGAGGACATTACTAAATCCAGTGAGAAGTGAAGGACAGCCATGGTAGCAACTGGAGTACCATACATAGTCTTTTTTTTTTTAAAGATTTATTAATTCATTTGAGAGACAGAGAGAGAGAGAGAGAGTGAGCAGGGGGAGAGGAGTGAATCTCAAACAGACTCCCACCCAGTGTGCAGCCCCTTGTGGGACTGGATCCCACAACCTCGAGATCACGACCTGAGCCTAAATCAAGAGTCAGATGCTTAATCAACTAAGCCACCTACGCATCCCTCATACATAGACTTTCAAGCAGTTTGGGAAAACAGACCTACTAGCCAAGGACTTCATCGACAGAAGGCAGAGCATCACCAGTGGGCATGCACAGCAAAGCAAACCAATATTTTCCCAGACTTCCAAGTCATTATGGATCTGGCCTGGTAATTAAAATGTAAGAATTTTTATTATTGATTTTCTACCATTAATTAACTTTTGTTATAATTGTATTTATGGACAAAGAAAGCTCATTTTGTCACATACCTTAGTTCATCCTAATTCCTTAGAATTTTTTTTATTCACCAAATTAAAAAGTCAAGGGAAAGATATGGCCAATATATGGGCAGAAATGAGACATTTCTGGTCACGTTCATGTGAAGAGGTGCAGGCAATAAGCTGGAAATATTTTCTGAGGGCAGATTTTTAGTGAAAGGAATAGTAAGGGCAGGGAAGGAATGAAGCTAGCATCTATTGTGTACTTACCAAATGCTAGAAATTATGAGACACTTTCCATTTTATATGCCCTGCTATATTCCACAGATAATTTAGAGTTGTTTAAAAGTGAACAAGCCACAAAATAAATGCATGAACAGAATGATAAAATGGCAGAGTAACAACATATGGAATTAAAATAGAAAGTCGATAAGAAAATGTTACATCAAGATGCTGAAAATTGTTCCTACCAAGTGATGTTTCAAATAAAAACAAGATGTCTACATGGTGAGTTACAATGTTGTCCTTATCATCATTTCTATGGGAGCTCATAGATTTTCTCTGATCTCAGACATAAAATATTTTCCTCTATGTCAGGTTGAACAATATCCTAAACATCAAGTGGAGTAGAGAATTATAAGGTCATATATTAAATAATCACAGAGTGGTAGCTGAGACAAATCTTAGATATGTAAAGTGAAAACAAATTGACTGATTCATAATACTGGTTTTCAAGGAGATCTGATGTAGCAGAGGAGGCACAGTTTGAGGATGGCAAGTGACAAGATTGTCAGGCACTAACATTTATGCATGCGTTCAATCATGCGTTCATTTCCTTAATATACTACTTAGCAAGCACTGTAAAATGCATTAAGGATACAATAACAAACACAAAATGCAGAATCTGTGTCTTCCTTCACTGAGCTCCCAAACAGGTGATGCCCAGTAGGCAATGACCAATGAGTGGATTGGAGTTAAATAGGATCTGATCCACCGTTCTAAAAGAGAGAATTACGAATGAGTAGGCACAGTGTCAGGGTCCCAGCCCAATGAACTTGGATTTAGTAAAAATGATAGTCTCTAAAAAGAACTGAAGTGAGAGGAAGGGAAACAGAGAGAAGCCAAGAAGAACAGATCCAAGAAAAACACTGGAGGCCAAGCATCCAGCGGATTCAAAGCAGAAAACTCACCAATGAATCTTTTTGTCTTTGTTATGTTTAGGGAGTCATGGCCCTGGTTAACTTAGAAGAGTCCCAGTCTAATTATTAATAGGGTTGTTGTTACTGTCACGTGCTTGGAAAATAAACTATATGATTATATGTTCTGGCAAGTTGTACTAAATGTTGTTCTTTTTCTTTATTTCTATTCCTGACAAACACACCCTTTCACAATATTTCTGAATGTCTAGATTCCAGCAAATATAAGGTAGGGAATGATAGGGGAGTTTATGCAGCTACCATTGGTTCCAAATATACCTCAGAGCTACTGGTTCAGGCCTAGATTTAGGACCTTGAACCCTTAAGGAAACATGGAAAGATTCCTGGTTTTTTGGAGAGAATACATGTCCTGTTTGAATTCTCTAATTTCACGGTAATCATTATCTCATGGGGGCTCTCTCTGCATGGCCACTGCTGAGAAGGAACACGGACATGCCTGTGTAATTTAAATCGTTTGAATCCCTAACATGGCCATTGGCATCATAGCTTTAGTATGATACCATATCATATCATACAGTATCATAGCCAGCATACATACAAGGAGTTTTCTTGAAAGGCTATACATTCAGACATTAACTTTGATTTTTTTCCCAGAATATCTAATCTAAATCCTTAAATATGTCCAAGACAAAAGTTATACATGTCTGTGTTTATATAAATCCAGCCATAGCAATGCCCAAAGCCTTGGCATGGCCTGGGTAGAGTTCAGCGCATCAGCGACAGAAGTGGGGGCTTCAGCCTGGGACTTTAGTAGAGTTTGTGCTGGCTGTGGGTAGCCAGCACCCAGAGATCAAAAAGTCAGACAGCCCCTCAAAGCGTCTGAGAGTTTGGAACAGAGTGAAGTTCACCATGTGGCTTGAATTACTTGTTTTAATGGTTTCTTAGGAATACTTGGAATACTTTATGAATACCTGAGGGAAGGACTATTATTCTCAAAGTCTATAAACTCTGTGCCAATTATGGTTGAGTTGGGGGGGTTCATATTGTTAAGGCAGGTAGTGTAATTCTAAGGGGGACAAATTGGATCAGTGCCAAACCACGCATCTCCTACTGCTTCTGACTTTTCATTCTGGGAATATTACTAAGTACAACAACAGCTCTGTTAAAAAAAAAAAAAAAAAAGATAAGAAATTGGCCCGAGGTTTAATAAAATGAGGGATTGACTAGTAGTATGACGTCAATGAATAAGTTAAAAAAATGTATTTAAATATTCCCATCAATGGGGTATTGTTCCTGAATGCATCTCATTATCTCAGAAATCAGGAAACAATAAATTTAACTAGCCCCTTCTTAAAGAATAATTCCAGAAAACTGCAGAAACAAAGGAAATAAATTGATGGACAGATGATTAATTGGAGAGCTATGGGTAGATAAATAATGGAAATAGATGACAGGTAGATGATAGATAAGGTAGGATAAGAATTTACTGCTCTATATTTTCTATCTTTTATGAGCCTCAGATCGTTTCTTAGAAGTATGTGTTTAATTAAAAACATCAATTTTTGAATGAAACTTTAAAAATTTATTAACAAAAAGCTAATTAAGTCTGTAAATATACATTATGACTGGCTTAATAAAATGAGCATTTTGTTTGTTTGCTTTCATTGTTTAGCTCTAGTTAAGAGAGGTGCTGCTAATTCAGAGGCATTTTCTATTTTTCTTTCATTGACATTTATAAGGTAACAAGACCCAGAAACGCATGAGCATTTTAAATGCGATATATCAAATAATAGTGAATAAATCTCTTTTATTTTACCTTGGCATCCTCTGTCCTCATTTGCCTTTTCCAGGCTTTGTTTAGAGGGAAAATAAGGTTCATTCATTCTCACTGATAATAAAGTAACCCAGTTTGGAAAAGTTATTTTTCTTATATTCATTGGAAATGAGATCTTATTTGAGGTTGACTGCATTTACATTTATTGTGCCTGTAGAGGATCTGATTTAAAAGATTAGGAAGTGCTTTATGCATCATGCATTATGAATATGCACTAGAAATGCCAGGAGATCATTTAATTCACCTTGGTAGTGACATATGACAATGAGGCTCATACAATTTGACCACATATTATATGAATCAGAAATAAATAAAATAACAATAAGATAACAACAAAGATAAAATGCTGCCCTTAGCCAGAAAAAATATATGCCACATGTTAATCTTTTCTTTCCTAAATATAAATTGTTCTAAGGCAGAAAACATGTTTCTTTTTGTGACTAATATAATTGTTCAATAAATATTAATCAAATGTCAAGTAAATCAGTATTACTCAAAATTATATTTGCTCATTTTGAAGGGGGCTGAGAAAGATACTCATTTGGGCCTTGGTATGATGCCCTTTTGTTTAATTTAGTAGAATATTTTTTGAAGAGTTCAGTGAGTATCACACAAGAGCAATAAAACCACATATATAGGATGCATTATGCCTAGATGCAAGTCAGCAACTTTGGTACATGCGATATCCCTGAAGCATCGATTTTAAGGTCTTGTTATATTTAAACACCTGTATAAAATGATCTTGGTTGCAGTTACTGCGGGCTCATTTACATTTTAATGTGGGCAGTACCATTTTGGATGCCACTGGGCCCTGTTTAGAGAAGTTCAAGGACACTCCTCAGGAGTCTTTTGACATATTACAAGTAAGGTTTGTAGTGAATGTCGGTGCACATAAAATGAGGCCATTGTGGTTTACATCTTAAAAAGTAAAGGAAAAGAAATCCATGGATCTTACTACTTCATCATAATATCTACATCTCTGTGTAGAAGGCAACAGAGTATTAGCATGAATACAGATGGATGTGAAGTGTCTAACTCAATAGGTTGAAAAAAAGTCTGTTTAATATCAATATTGTTTTGCTTTACCTAGTCAGGAGAACTTTATGATTTCTCTAAAAGCCTTAACAAAACAAACAGATAAACAACAACAACAACAAAATATAGTTATGCCCTGGAATAGTCTCTATCTCGAACACAAACTATCAAAAAAAGTTCAATATGTTGGTGAGTCCTCTCTAGCTGACACTATGGAATTTATGGGAATACAGTATATAATTCACATCTTCCCCTTTTAAAATTTTTGCTCCTCATATGTTATACTTTTAAATGCCAATAATAAAGCATTTAAATATTCCTCAGTATATATGTATAAATAAAGAGTGCTTTACGTTAAACATTTTAGAAAGAATATAATATGCTAGTGACTTGTAACCTATGCCTCTATGATAGCTAAAATACTGGGAAAAGCATTAGTCATAGTGATAAATATGATGTTATTTCTTAACTGAAATCTACTTCCAAATGAAGCAAAATACCCTTTGGCCCTTTGTTTTAAGGTCATTTTTTAATACTATAAAGAAAAGATTCTTAGATAAAAGCATTTCCTTTTTTTATTAAAAAAATAAAAACATTAAAACATAAAAATATTTTATAAACAAAGTTCTGCTTGACCACCACTGTATTAGATATACACATGTTCTTACTGAAATAAGCTGTTCCATCTACACAAATAGTACAATTAGAAAAAAAGTTATTCAGTGCAATTAGAATATACCCATATTCTTGATACTATGTAGCAATTTTTAAGATTCAGGAAAATAAATATATATGTATGCACATATATACATTACATATTTACATTATGTATATTATGTATACATTATATATGTGTACTGTATATACATATTACACATATGTATCTATATTCTGAATCTTATTATATATGACATATCTTTATACTTATTCTGAGTCTTAAAAATTATTGATGTGAGCGATCGACAGATATTATGTGGTACATCATTTATGTTAACGACACAGTATTATGTTTTTCTTTTGGGAAATATCTACTTATGTAAGTTTTTGGAAAGAGGCACACATAGAAAGACACGTTAAGCTAGAAAGAGTGAACTGAGATTTAACATAGCAGACAAAGTGGGTCATTAGATTCATCTGTTACTTCTGTATCATTTACTAAGTTAGCATGTTCAAATAATTGTTATATAATTGGTATTTCATTATTTGAGGAACTAAAAATAACAAGAGTGTTCCCCACATCCTATTCATGTCCTTGGAGAATAACCCTATTTCCATCCTCATTACGCTGTTTCCTTCCCTGCTCGATTTATTTGATGTCATATTAGATTGTAGGGTCTATGAGAGCTAGCCTCCCATCAGCTTGTTCATTGCTCCATCCTTAACCACATATGCAATGTCTCACATGCTCTTTCTCTCTAAATAAATAAAATCTTAAAAAAACCATCATTGAAATATATATTCTCACATATATGTGCCCTATTTATTATAAAAAACGTTTTTATACATACTTTATACCTTCAATAGTACAAACTCATTATACTTTAACAACTAACTTCTATGTAATTACAATGCTCCGATTTTTTGAAAATAGATTTTACTTGTTCTCTCTTTCCTTTATATGTAAGTCCCTTTTTCCCTTTATTTTCTAACTAGCATGATATATATAAATACAGACATACGATTTTGCTTTAAAGATTGATTTCTTTATTTTAGAGAGAGAGAAAGTGCAAGCGGAGAGAGGAGCAGAGGGAGAAAAGCAGACTCCCCGCTGAGCCTGGAGCCCAACATGGGGTTTGATCTCAAGACCCTGAGGTCAGCCAAAATCAAGAGGCTGACACTTAACTGACTGAGCCACCCAGAGACCCTGAGACATATGATTTTATGATAAGTATTTCTTTTTTTTTTTTTAAAGATTTTATTTATTCATTTAACAGAGAGCACAAGCAGGCAGAGAGGCAGGCAGAGGCAGAGAGAGGAGCAGGCTCCTTGCGGAGCAAGGAGCCCGATGTGGGACTCGATCCCAAGACGCCGGGATCATGACCCCAGCCAAAGGTAGTTGCTTAACCAACTGAGCCACCCAGGCGTCCCTATGATAAGTATTTCTAAATACAATTTTGAAGTAGATAGTCTATCTTAAAATACATGACTTCGATATAAGTTAGAAAGGAACTGATTTCTTACATAGATTTGGCCAAAAAGGAAATGCATGCAAATTATACACATTTTCAAAGGCATAGTAATAATGTCTGCATTATTGGCTAATATTTCTAGAATGAACCAAGTCTAGGCAGTTAATATACATAACATTGCATGTATATGCTTATAGTTCATATATTAACATTTTCATAATTGCAGTATATGAAAAAGTCATTTTCATATCAGAATATAAAAATAGATATTGTTATAAAAATTAAAATACATTTAAATAACAATTTTTCAGAATGCAATGTAAATAAAAATCATAATTTTATTAGTATATTTCTCAATGGGAAACATGAAATATTCTAAATGGCATCTGCTCAAAAGCTGAATTATGTACTGTAAGGCTAAGCTGTTTATAAAAACAAAACTCACTGAAACAAAGGAAAATGTATATTGTAAATAGCGTTAATAGAGGAAACATTAAACACACTTGGGTTGCAAACACTAAAGTCACCTTGGTGAAAATTTAAGTTCTTTAATTAAAAATGCTTTGCAATAAATCTATGCTTACTATAGCCATTCCAAATTATTTCATATTAAATATGTCGTGTGCCTTGGATGTGTAATTTATTATTCAAATCTTGTACATCCTTGCAAAAACACAATCCTACAATCAACTCCTCCTTGCCAAGTGTGAAAGCATTGCAAATAGTGGTGCAACACTGTGATAACATCAAAGTAAACCTGAATATAGATGTACTTTTTTTCTTTATTAAATTAATTACAAAAAAGCTATAAAACTTCCTGTCTAATTATGAATTCTTATGTATGCATATGACTTAAGAATTTATGCAAACCACTTTGCTGTTGTTTGTGATAAAATTTTATCAGTCACACTACAAATGATGATGTATGGTGCTGGTCCTTTGTTTATTCTTTTCAGATAGTTCATGACATTTTATATCTTCTCTTGTGATCATTTTATGCTAATTCAACAAGTATTTTAACAAAACCCTGATGACTGGCACATTTACTATAAAAGATATTTCTAACAAACAAGCAACAATAATACCCAAATGAGGGTGGCTCAGTTGGTTAAGCAGCTGTCTTTGGCTCAGGTCATGATCAGAGGGTCCTGGGACCAAGTCCCACATCAGGCTCCTTGCTCAGCAGGGAGCCTGCTTCTCCCTCTGCCTCTGCCTGCCTCTCTGCGTGCTTGTGCTCTCTCTCCCTCTCTCTCTCTGACAAATAAATAAAATCTTTAAAAAAATAATAATAATACCCAAATGATCATGAATGCAATGCTATATTAAAGCTGCCAGATTCTTTGTTCAGGTTTGTGCAGATATTCTTTGTCCCTTTGTATAACTCTACAGTCTTAAAAAACAACATCAAATGGTCTGATTTTTCTCTCAAAAATAAAAATGATATTTATCAGAAACCCAGGGGAGCATTTATTCAATATTATTTAAAATATGAGGATCAGGTTATTATTTCCATTCAAGTTCTGTGTTTTTTAGGTAAATACTATTTTAGTAAAATAATCTTTGAGAGGGAATTTATGCCTTTTTGTCTCGTTTTAAACAAGATCCACAATTTGTCCTTTATAATTGGGAATGAGTTTATGGCTAGTTATTTATGCAGAAAGTGGGCAGGTGGAGAACATTGCTTCCACATACAAAGTCTATCTAGAAGATAATTTATGCTAACTATATTTGTAAATAAATAGCATTGTAAATGCAAAAGTTGTGAGAAGATAATTTCAATACATTAAATAAAAATAGGCACAAGTAGAGAAAAACTATTTAGAAAAGATATGATACATTCTCTGTATCTTATATCATTCATATCAATTTCTTATATTAATTATTCTGGCAGCCTACTTGGTCCAAGTAGTTTTTTGCTTGAAATTCCCCGGAAGTCTTTTCACTGGTCATTTGATTTTACATTTAACACCCAACAGTCTATTCTGAACATCACATCTCAGATGCTTCTTTCAAACTAAATTAGATCATGCCAATCATTTATTTAAAACCTTGCAACTCTTACGCTCTTAAGGTTCAAACAAAAATCCTTACAATGGCTCACACAGTTCTTCCAACATTGATGCCTATTAATTCTTGTACTCTTCCTGTAACTCACCACACTGGGCTCCATGCAAATCCTCAACTACTTTTACTTTTCCATTGTGGGATCTTAGAGCCGTTTCTGTTTTTCATTTTTTTTTCATTACTACTCATTAGATTTTAACATACTAAATATTTAAACTTCATAGAGCTCTAAAGAAAAGTCTATGAAAGCAGAGATCTTTATCAGTTTTGTTCATTGATTTATTTCAAACTTCTAGATCACTGAGTGGCAAATGGTCATCAATACTTATTTGTTGAATTAGTGAATGAGAAGTGAAAGAAAAGGAAAAAAGGAGAACAGAAGGAATGAAAAAGAAGCAAGATGAAACATTAGTATTCAAATTTTTTGATGTATACATTTTTATTGTCACAGAAAATAAAAGAGAAAGGAGGAGAGAATGAAAGAGAGAAAGGGAAAGATCATACTTTCAGATAGTAAAAATGGAGAAAATTAAATGAAACTGATATAAGGAATATTTGGATAATGTCAGCTCAGTAGGTTTGAGTAGTCAGGAAAACCTGAGTGAGGTGATGTTTGAAATTACATTTGATTAGGAGAAAAAAATAAAAGAACATGGAGAAGAAGGAGGAGGAGAAGGAGGTGGAAGAGAAGAAAAAAGAAAAAAAAGAAAGAAGAAGAAAAAGAGAAGAAAAGGGGGAGGGGAGGAACAGGAAGAAGGGGGGCGGGAAGACAGGAAGAAGAGGAGAAAGAAGCAAAAGAAGTCAGGAAAGCAGGATTTGAGGAGAAAGGGTTCCAACAAGAAGAAAGAGCAAGTATGAAGTCCCTACTTCACACCACAACTTGGCATGTTAATAGTAAGGACAGAGGGGCTAAACATGTACTCGAAGCCAGAAGAAAAGGTTTTGTTTTTTAAGGGTCTTTTCAGCCACTGTGGGAAGTTTGGATTTTATTCTTTGGGCAAAGTGGAGCCATTGGGAAGCTTTCAGATAGATTAGTGGGGTGATGTGGTTTCCTTTCTGATAGGCGTTCTCTGTTGTATAAGTGGATTTTAGGGGTCAAATTCTAGATACAAGAGAATTAGGATGGAACATTTTGCAGTTTTCCAGGCCAGAGATGTGGGCAAATTGGAAAAGGTGGTAAACCCTACATGAGGACAGAGGTGAACATCTTTTGAGTTGGGCAAAAAAACAATGAAAGAGGGAGAAGCTGAAAAGATTTATTAATTCCCAACTATCTAACACTACACCTTCTTACTTAGTCCCTTCTTTAAAGATTTATTACTTATTTGTTTGTTTGTTTGTTTATTTATTTGAGGGGTATGAGGGAGCTGGAGAGAATCTCAGGCAAGCTCCCCGCTGAGCGCAGAGCCCAGTCTCACAACCCCAAGATCATGACCCCGAGATCATGACCTGAGCCGAAACCAAGAGTTGGTCTCCTTGCACCAATGCACCACCCAGGCGCTCCCATTTTCTTACTTAATCTTACAAGTAAACTTAAAAGGTAGGTATAAGCACAGCCCTGTAGCAAACAGGCTCATATCTACGATTAAGGGGGGCCGATTCAATTACAAAGCTCGTAATAGGCGATGCTGAGTTGCACACAGGGCTGCCATGTCGTGGAGCATAGCCTCATTTATCATGGTGCAGTAGGCATACTTCCTTTATAATGGCCACATGAGGGAGTAAGTAGACAGATTTGCCTCCATGAAGAGGCCAAGTAGAGGGAGGGCACAACCTCCACAGTTATGGAATTTTGCCTTCGGACGATTTGCTATCCTGAACTTCTACTGATGTTCTGACCCCATTCTCTAGCCTGGATTCTAAATTTCTGCTACTTGGCTTCTGCACCTTGCCTCCTATTTTTGGAATCTTGAACACTTGCCATCTTGTAGTGAATACACGTTATTTGCCTTCTGTACTAAACCTTTGGTGATCATTGTAAAACTAATTTTGAAGTCTTTTTAATTCATGGTATCTGCAAGTATTCCTCATATCAAGCTGTAACATACTGTCACTCTTTTCTTAACATTTTCACACCCATTAAGCCCATCCTGCAGATCTAGAACTTTTAACATGTTTCCCCCGACACCTAGTCCTGAGCTGTTTACCATTCCAAACAGCTATTAGATTCATATCTAAAATTCAGAGGCCAACGCACACGTGTCTGTGTCCATTTACACTTGGCTAATTGTTTTATTTTAACTTAAGACAATTTTCTCTGCATCATTCTCTTTTCTGCAATGCTTCAGAAAAATCTCCCTTTATACCACTTAGTACTTGGTAACATAGTAAATTGTCTAGTGCTAAATTATATATTCTTAGTGTTATTTTCAAATTGCTTCCTACTCTATGCTATTATTACCTGAGTCTAATTCACCTAACTAAAGTATAAATGTCTTGAGTACAGGGATCATTTCACCTCTTAAAAGTACCCAAAGTAATGTTGACTGAACAGCAATGGTGAATAATGCTTATTGATGGAGGCATAAGAGAAAGAACAACAAAGAACAGAAAGCCTAAGAAAATATGAGGTTTCTTCCTCATTTTGGCATCATAAATACAATGCTTTTGCATGTATAAGTTGAGGTTTATCATTTCTGATATTTTCCAGAATGTTGATAAAATGCACATTTTCATCATGCATATTTTATAACCATGTTTATTCCATCTTCTGGGTTTTTTTCTATTTTAAATCGCCACTTCTAAGTGAAATTGAACTAATTAAATGAAATAAAGAAGGAATCAAAATGCGTCTCCCAAGAATGAAGTTTTAGGTAGAAAATCATTACCTTGTTTGCCCAGAACACAAGGGATTTCATTATAACATTGTGGTACCTGGGCTTAGGGAAATATACTTGACCCCTTAGCCTATTGCTTTGGACAGGAATTATATCCAATCCATCAATTCTAATGTCAAAATGACAAATTCCTGGCAGCAGTAGATTCCTCTTTCAGGGGAAAATCATTTGCTTTTTCCACTGTCAGTTCCTCTATAATTCTAAATATTTAGATGACATTTGCAAAAACAAAACAAATGTGTGCTTAATGAGCATGACAACTGCTAGCTAAATCCACTGGAAGCTTGAATATACTGGAAAAGGACAATAAGTCCGTTTGTTTTGAATGTCAACATACTAATGAATTAATTCAAAACTCTTTTAGCACTGAAAGCTAATATGCTTTCATTACCATTTTCAGGGCTGCAATTTCCTTAGAGGAATTTGAAAGGGCAGAGGAGTCAGTCCTTCTGTGACGTCCGGGAACAAAAATCTGGCTTTTAGTGACATCGTGCCATAGTTTTGTTAGGTTCATGCATTGTTTTCTTGGTCAAAGGAGATTGTGGCAATGCAATGTGTCTTGGCTTTCTGACGGTTTCATCTCTGATGTGCCATATCTGACTTGCCTTACAATCTACTTATTTATTCAACATATAAAAAGGTATACCTCGCCCTCTGATTGCCTAAAACCTTTCCATTCTCTTTCATCTCCTTAGTAATTTCTACTCCCCTGTTAGGACTTCCGTGTGCCTGCCCCTTCCTCTTCACCCCCACCTGGATGCACACCTCAGACTAACTCATCTGTCAAATTTCAGCCTGAATGTCATCACTTACCTGTCACCCAAATGAGGCTGCAGCCCATCATTGTATTGTCTCATGGCACCATCTATTTTTTATCCATATCATTTTTTGTAAATACAATTAAGCATTATTTTTTTTCTGCTGTGCTTAACATTTATTTTCCCTTCTAGACTGGCAGGAGCTCTCCCCTTTTCTTCCTTCTGTCATGTGTCTTTAGCCCAACAGGCACAAAACAGGAGCACATAGTTTTTAATTGCATGAATAAATGAATTAAACCCTACTGTTCTCTATATATCTTCTCTGAGTTGGATATGGGTGAAAAATCTAATTTGTTTCATTTTTGATAGAAAATAAGTTTTCTGGCATAATTAAGAATGAACATCAAACACTCTTAGTGAATACTTATCCACTTACAATTAAGTCCAACTGTATGTTTCATATAGAAAATTGTCAGATGGGATAAGCAGTATCAGACATTAACATATACTTGATAAAATTATCCCCTACTGCACAAGGAAAAAAAAAATTACCTTTTCCTAATGGCTATAGGGTAGCAGAATGTGCCACCTCAAAATATGCTGCTTTGGAATAATGATTATTTTGAGCTGAAAGCACTTGAAAAAAAGTAAAAGCAGGGAGGGACTTTCTCTGATTTCTCCTTATCTGACTAAGGGCAGATCCTCCAAAAAGAACAGAATTGTCATAAATCTCCTCCCCAGAAAAGCTTCCTCAACCAGGAAAGATTGACTCTTATTACAGGAAAGGAGAGTAGAGGTCAACATCACACTCAGACAAACTTTGTCATAAACATTTGTTAAATTAATTAAACAGGGGTGCCCTTTAGAATGAACTTGAATCTAATGCTGCAAGAGGCCTGCATAATGAACCTACATCTGAAGCCGAGAAAAGCCTCAGGGTTATGAAATCAAAATGCTAAGGAAAACCAATCACAAACAGCCAACTAGACTTTAAGGTGTAGCCAGTCAAAAGTTTCCCTTGCAGCAATGTCCACAATAGCCAAACTCTGGAAAGAACCTAGATGTCCATCAACAGATGAATGGATCAAGAAGATTTGGTATATATATTCACTGGAATACTATGCAGCCATCAAGAGAAACGAAATCTTGCCATTGGCAACGACGTGGATGGAACTAGAGGGTATTATGCTAAGCGAAATCAGTCAGTCAGAGAAAGACAATTATCACATGATCGCTCTGATATGAAGAATTTGAGAGGCAGAGCAGGGGGTCGTGGGAGGGTGGGGAAGAGAAATGAAACAAGATGGGATGGGGAAGGAGACAAACCATAAGAGACTCCTAAACTCACGAAACAAACTAAGGGTTGCTGAGAGGTGGGGGGGGTAGGGATATGGACATTGGGGAGGGTATGTGCTATGGCAAATGCTGTGAAATGTGTAAGCCTGATGATTCACAGACATGTACCCTGGGGCAAATAATACATTATATGTTAATAAAAAATTAAACCAAAAAAAGTTTCCCGTGCATCCGCACTTTCTTTATGTAAGTCTTCCCTGCTTTTTGTCTGTGGAGTGCTCCTCACGATGTCAGGTTTGGTACTTGCTTGGGACTGAATTTGGCTCCCATAAACTCCTAAAATTTTAAATATGCATCAGTTCATCTTTTAACACTATCATATCTCTGATCTCTTCTTCTAACCGCCCACTGGTCTTTCCCAAGAATTGTATATAACTCCCTTCCTTTCCCCTATTAAGATAATATTTAATCCCTAATTCTAAGCCACTTTGGGGAGTTACTCATTTTCCCCTGGGTGTGTCCCATGTATACATGAGGTAGACATGTTAGCGATACTTATTTTTCTCTTGTTAATCTTTTATTACAGCGGTTTCATCTAAGAACTCAGGTAGAAGAAAAATTATTTTTCTGCCCCAACATGACCTATGTTTCAATAACTTTTTGTGACTATCTGATAGATGTAATCATAGCTACTCTAATATTATTCTAGTGTTATTCTAGTGTTCTAGTATTCTAATGTTACTCTAATGTTATTCTAGTATCCACCACAGTACTCTCTTTTTGTAAATACACACACACAGAACTTTTGACCTAGGACAGTTTAGTTTAACTTATTGCAGCAATTCTGAGGGAAATGCACCTAATTTTTTTCAGTGAGTGCTACACATAGACTTATAAATAATCAGGAATGTTTCTAAATTCTACATCTGTACTCTTAATTCAAGTTTTTCTCTGAGTTTTTCAAATAATTGGGCTTATGCTAATGATCTGTGATTTAAAATAGGTGTGGGAAAAAAAATGAAATAAAATAGGTGTGGGAGATGCTAGTGATGTACTGCCAGAAAAAAAAAAATGTAATTTTAGCATTCACGAGCACTGCACCAGCACAACCAACGCCACCGTCGAAAATATGACAGATGTGTGAGTTGGCAACGTTATAATGTTCTTACAATGCTCTCTCTTCTCATTGTCACTGAAAATTAAGGGAGGGGAATTGGTGGGTAAGACATACATTATTTGGTCCCAAGCTTCAACTCTGTGTCAGCTGCTAAATGCAATATTTATTTTTTGTTAAAATTTTAATTTTATTAAATTCTTAAATACAAAGTACAATTAATTCAACATATTCAGCAACAGTATCTTAGGCAAATGTCTTGGTTTTCGTTGCTCAGTGATTGGGACATTTACATTTTCATGTTCTATAATTCTTAGGGCAATATCATATCATCAGTGTGACTATGACTCTTTGCCTCAACATCTATATCATAAATTCAGTTATCATACTGGCCAAGATCAATGGTTACCAAAATGTACCTAAAAGATTTGCAGTTTGAAAATTAAAGTGTTTTTGTTGTTGTTGTTTTTTGTCTCTGAGGATATGGGACAGAATTTGAGATGACTTTACAACTCAAAGCCATTTCCTTTCTGAAGGTAGTTTCAGTGAACAGAACTTGGCCCTCAGTAACCATGTCAGTAACTCATGTCTTAATCACACCAATATTAAGGTAGAGAATACTGCAATCAACCTAGAAAGTTCTTTTGTTACTCTTCCCAGTCTACCCTTTCTCTGTGCTGAGACAACTGCTGCTCTGTTGAGTATTTTGTTGTTGTTTTCCACTAAATTCATTTCTACACATATTAAGAGTGTCATACCATTTAATATCCGGACATACTGGCTTTCGATTATAGATGCAGGAAAAAATTACAAATTTTAAGATATAGTGACATGTATACTAGACATGTTACAAAACTCCCAAAAAGTTTCCCAAAGTGTTTTGCTATTTTAAATTCCCAACATTAATGTGTGAGATTTCAAATTGTTCCCCCTCCTGACCAATCTTTGGTCTTTTCAATCGGTGATATTCTAACTATGTGGCAGGATTTAGAAAGAGTTTCATGTCCATCTTCCCTGAGCAATCACACAGGACAGGACAACTAGAAGGATTTTATATTTGGTGTAATGTTCAGCTGTGGCAATCTTAACATTTTTACTAATTTTTTAAACAAATTGCCATGAATTTTCATTTTGTATAGTGCCCTCTCCCCCAAAATACAAAGCCAATTCTTCTTGTTAAATTTGTATGTAATTAGTGATGAATTGTGTTGAGTATGTTTTTACATGCTTATTTTTCATCTGCATATCATTTTTGGTGGAGAGTCTATTCAAACTTTTCCTCGTTTTTTTCTTATTATGGTGTTATTAATATTCTTTATATATTCTGGATATAAGTTCTTTATCAAATATGAGACTTTTAAATATTTTCTCCAGTCTTTGCTTCGTTTTTCAAAGTAGTGTTTTAAAAAGGACACATTTTTAAAGAATCTTGATAAAGACAAATTTATCATTTTTTTCCTTTTTTTTTTTTAAATTGTATTTCTGATGTTGTAGCCAAGATATTTTCCCTCTTGTTTTAGGAGAAATTATTAGCCAGTATTACTTCAAATTCTTTTTCTTCCCCACACTATTGCTTTTCCCCCCTCATTCCGGCATTTTCTCTACCCATATGTTAGACCATTCTGATAATGTTCCATGTTTTTCATGTTTTCTTCATCTGTAACTCTTTGTTTTCCCTTTGCATTTTGTTTGGGTAATTTCAACTATGTCATTAACTCATCTTCAAGTTTATTGATTCTTTCCACAGCTGCTTCAAGTCTACTGATGAGCCAGTCAATGAAATTGTTCATCTCTGATACTATTTTTTCAATTCCCAGGATTTTAATTTTAATCAATATTCCTTCTCTCTGATGAAATTCTCCATCTGTGCATGTATATTGGTCTCTTTTTCACTAGACTCTTTAAGATTTTAATGAGGGTCATTTAAAAAAAACTGGTCTGATAGTTGCAACATCTTGATTATTTCTGAGCCTGGTTTTGTTGATTGCTTTATCTCCTGAAATGGGATTTAATTTTTCACTTTGTTGTATCTTTACAAATTTTCACCGAATGCTCGTTATTGCAGTAAATAATACTGAAGCTTGGCAAGTGCACAGGTCTTTTGTCAGGCCATTAGAGTGGACGGCTGAGCCAATATAGTCTAGAATAGTGCTGTATTGCTAGAGTTGCTGTGATGGTTTATGGTTCTTATTGCTATGGTTACTTTCCAATGTCACAGGTTCAAATGTCTCTAGTGGTGGGTTAAATGCTTAAAGTAGCAGCTGGAGTGCCGGATAGTTTTTCTCAGAGTTAGTGTTCCATTCTCAGTGTCAGCCATCCCTGACTGTCTGTGCCATGGAGGAATCTCTATGTAGTTGCCCTCCTTAGCAATTGATCTTCTTACACCTATTATGGGGGGAGGGGTGGAATTCATCTGTTTTTTTCTGGTCCAGTCTTCTCTCAGTCTTAGGAAACTTCTATCCTTAGAGGTATCTTTCTCAGCATTCCTATATCCTCATCTCTTTGTTGGTCAAACTCAGCCTTATTTCTGTGGTTGATGTTGGCTGTGGCTGCAGAAACCACATCAATATATATCATATCATACAAATCATGTGATAGAATGTTAAACCTTACATTCTTGCCTCTCCATGTGTTGTAGAGAATTTCTCTTTGACTTTCCTTCATCCAGTCTTTACTTATGCCTTGCCAGCGAGGGGCCTTGATGTCCCTCCTAGGACCTTGAGATGTGCTGTGTAGACTATTATTTTGGAGGGAGTGATCACTGAGCACCCTATCATCTTCACAAGTGCTATGCATCTTTGAGTCTTGCCTCTCCTTCTGGATCTTTGGCTCTGCAGGAATGAAGTCTGGGGGTAACTGGAGGGATTTTGTGCCTATCTCCCTTGCAGCAAGTGACAAACTCCTTGGAGCATTGCATAAGAGAGCGATTTCTTCCCACTCCCCGGTGATGGAGATCTTTAGCTTTATACAAGAATAAGTTTAGAGAAGCAGGCAGTGTGGTGTTTGTGTCTTGTCTGCTTGCATTCTGTGATTAACTCCTTTGCACTCTGTAGGCAAAAGGGTTTGTTGCTCCTACCCCAGAGGATTAAGGCATTTGCTTTGTAGAAATAAGGACTTGGGAAGTGGGCGATGTTTCCTACCTGGCCCCCATTAGCCGTCAATCACCCTCTGCTCATCTGAGCTGCTCAACGTTTGCTTTCTGTAGTCCTTTGCCCTACACTCAATTTCTCTACTGAGCACCCATGGGGAATGAGATTTCAAATGATACAGTGCTGTATGGCTGAGTGAGGGCAGTTGCTAAGTGCCGCCAGCAACTTCAGATTTATTAGTTCCCTCTTGACTTTTAGCCAAGGTAAAGTTTACCTTATTTGTATTGTGGCCAGGACAGTTCCAGATTGTCACAGATAAAAAAAAATATGTATGTCCTTTTATTGTTTGGAAGAATTCAAGCCTCTTTGGATTTCACATTCCTCCATTACCCTTTCACTTCAATTTTCCAATAGGAATAAAAATTATGAACTATTGATGAAACAGCTGAAATTTTTTTTCCCATTGTCAAAGTAGAGGTAACTTTTTTTTTTTTAGCACATTTTATTCTAAGTGGAAGTCCATGCACAAGTCGTAGTATGTTCTGTGTTCATTTCCATTCAGTTTATAATATTTTAAAATTTCCTTTAGGATTCTTTTTTTGACCCTGAGATTTTATTAATATTTTATCAATTTCTAATTTAATATTATGATTAGAGTGTACTCTGAATTATCTTAAAATTTTAATATTTATTAAGACTTGTCTTGTGACTCTAAATAAGTTATTTGTAAATATTACAAATGCACTTGAAACAAGTGTATATTATGCAGTTGTTGGCTGTGGCCTGTTATAAATGTTAATTCAACCAAGTTGATTGATGGTGTTCAAATTTTCTAAAACTTTACTGATTTTTCTGTTTTATTTTTTCTGATATCCTGTACTTTTCCTGATTGTTTCTGTAATTTAACAATAACATTTCTTAAAATCTCCAACTGTATTTGTAGATATTTATATTTCTCCCCTTAATCATGTTGATTATTGTTTTATGTATCTTGAAACACTCTATTTTAGGGCAATAAATATTTAGGTCTATAAACAATTTTATGTTTTCTTGATGAATAACTTCATTTAAAAATTACAACATGTCTTTCTCATATCTGATAATATCCTTTGTCTTAACAGTTTTGGTTAAAACCTACACATCACCTCCCTCGAGGTTTGCAGTGTGCATTTTTTCAAATATTTTACTTTAAAACAATCTAGTTCTTATACTTTTTAAAAATTTATTTATTTATTTGAGAGAGAGAGAGGGAGAGAGAGAGAGAGAAAGGGAAAGATAGGGGGAAAAGGAGAGGGAACCCAAGCAATTGCCACACTGATCTCAGAGCCCTATGCTGGGCTCCATCCCACAACCCTGAGATCATGACCTGAACTGAAACCAAGAGTTGGACACTTAACCAACTGAACCATCCAAGTGTCCCTAGTTCTATTATTCTTTGCAAAAAAACATAGTTAGTCTTATTGTTTTTATCTTAACTAACTCATAAATTTATGTTATTTAGGTGGATGTTTTTGTCTATTTATATGTATATACATATAAATATATAAGAATAAATTATATACAATTATTATATGTAATACAATTATATATTTGTCCCACAATATCACTATATAGTTTGTTCTTTTTTTAAACCCAGAGATTTACTCTTCCTTAATTCTTCCCTGGAATTTGTGATTCCATTTGGTATCATTAATTTGTCTTTAAAATTCTTTTTTTAGCATCCCTTATAGTATGTGTTCTACTAGGGATAATGAATGTTAGCTTTTGCCTTAGAATGTATTTATCTTAATGTTTTGCACATTAGTATTGTCATATCTTGCTTATCTCATGTTTGGAAATGTTTTGAATCTCTTTACCTGTCTATTTTCAGCATTTCTATAAAGCTCTATTTCAAATGTGTTTCTTAAAAGATGAAATAAAATTGGGTATGGAGTTTTAGCATTCCAGTGGTAAAATTAAAGCTGTTCACATGTAGTTTAATAAATGACATACTTGACTTAATGTGTTCCAACTGTCTTAATTTATTATTTATTTTACTCTGTTAATTCTTTTTTGCCTCATTGCTCCTGATTTAACTACTACTTGTTACTTTTTGTCCCATAGTCAATTTTATAATTCTACACTGGTTTTCCATTCTGTCAATGGTCACTTACTCTTTCAAGATACTCATTTGTATCCATTAAATGAAAACAAGTTATATATTATTACACTCACAAAGATCTTCTATGCACATACTTCTACCATATAAATCTCCAAAAGTTAAATAAATCTTTTAGAATATTCATGGCCTTACTGTCCTTCTGAACATTTTTTCCATTTACACATGTTTAATGTTTCCCTTTTCTCCAAATTTTTTTGTTGAATACAATACTTATTTTAATAACAAGTATCATTAATAGTTTCTTTGAAATAAGGCCCTTTCACTTTTATTGAGCATTTTTTAACATTGCAATAGACTATATTTTCCATATTAATATATAAATATATATAAATCCAATTCATGTTTATTTCATATATACATATGCATGAATGAATGTATGTACATATATATGAATATACATACACATTATTTTTTAATTTCTCATTAATAATTCTTCATTTTCTTATCATTGCTTACTTTATTATATAATTTCTAATTCTATGCTTAAGTACAGTTATAGTAACCATTAGCCATTTTATTTTATCTTCATTTCCAAACCACATTTTTTGTTCCACCTATTTTTTTTTATTAAAATTTTGTTCAAGGAAACCTCATGGGTGCTAGAATCTCTACATTAATTCATGACCAAGAATTACTCTATCGCTTTGATTTTTACATGGCAACTTGGATATATATATATATACTTTTTGGGATGCATTTTGTTTCTTTAAGGTCTTTGGAGATAATAATCCTCAAGCTATATTGTAGCATCAAATGTTTCTATGAAAAAGTTTGGGGCTAACATTATTTTGTCCTTCTTGTATATTACTTTCTCCATTTTTATATTAATATTAGATGCATATAATGTAAAGCCAAAAGAAATCAATAAGATAGAAGCGTGCATCTCCAATACAAAACCAGTGATAAATGGTATCTAGAATTGCTATTCTGTGGTCATCAAGAACCCAAATTCCCCATTTTCTATTGTACAAACATTGGTGCATGGCTGAAATTCAAGTTCACCTCGTAGTTTAGAATAACTAATGAAACTTCAGCCATCATGTTAGAAGTTTTTATAAGAACACAGAGTAAGAGAGGCAGAGTCAAAGTGACCATATCCCAGCTGATTTTTTATTTTTATATTTCACTCACATTAAACAAAACAAAGCCAAATTAAACAGTACAAGCAAACAGGGCCATGCCATTCAGAGCACCCCGTCTTCTACTCCTCTAACTTTAGTGCATGATGCAAGATGTCTGCTGGAATTCAAAATCCACAATCTTAGCAGAAAGAAGAGGAAATGTGAGAAGAGCAAAGGAGAGTAACCAACCACTAGATAACTCAATTATCTCTATACAGTCTTCGCAGAAGCTTATCCCAAAAGTTTAACTTATATTAATTGATCACCTCTAGCTACCAGCAAGACAGCAGGTTGGAAATGCAATCCTTTAGCCATGCTCTTTGCCATACAGAATAAAACTGGAGTCCATCGTTAAGGAAGGAGAAGCACTAGAAAACTATGTGCTTCTACTGTGTTTGCAAACCCTGCACGAATGACATTATGACATCTTTTTAATCTCTGGAGTTCAATACCTTCACAAGGGTATATTCATTCAAAAATATAGTAGACACTAAGGCGATTTGCTTTTTTTCTGTTTTTATGAAAATAGCACAGCGAGCTACCTAGGCTGTCATAGTTTTTAAACTTGTACTCACTGGCTTTTAAGCTCTGCCAGCTCCCTTCTCTTTCAATCTCAGCAGTCACTGCCTGGAGGCAATCAGAAGCATTTGCCATCTTTGCCAGTACTCCACTGCCTTTTTATGGCAAAGCACCAGGGTTATTTCCCACTATATCTGCATTTTTACAACCACTGTTCATAACTGATCCAATATACATATAGAAGCAATTGTGTGTTTGACCCTGAAAATATTCCAAGTTACAGACTCCCTGGGAACTTCTTTTGTAAGCCATAGGCAGAGAGTTTGTCCCTTGGCAAAATGGCATTTCTTTCTATCTCTTTTAGTAGATCAGAAAGCCCCAGACTCAGTTTATTTCTCACTGATAGGGTTTTGTTGAAAGCATCCACAACAAGCCAATACATACTAACGTTCTGAATTTTTCATATATTTCATAATATATCAGCCTCAGGAATCCTAGCTCTTCCTTCCAAAATGCTAACGGTAACAGTTTGACCTACTGTTTTGCCACTACAAAATGATGGTCATCAGCTTCACAGCCTACAAAATTATATTCTCTATCATACATATTCTCACCTCCTCCAGTTAACCAGTCCTATAATCTGTGTGTTGTTCCTCGTGGTAAAGCCACAAATGGTACTCAGTGTAGGATGAGATTCAACTACATAGGATAGGAATCACACAGCGCCATACCCCACAGAGTGGTTTAAACAAAGTTAAGAGTTTCGATTCTCTCTCAGGCAAACAATAGTCAGCCAGGTTGGTTACCTAGGATAAATATTAGCTTTGTTTTTTTCTATAATCAATGCATGGCTTCTAACCCCAATGTTACTTCCGTCCAAGATAGATTCTGGGTTTCCAGCTCCAACTCTGTATGTCTGGAAAGAAGAAAGTGTTACAAGAGAAAGGGCATATGGGCCAGTTAACCCAACAATCTCAAAGTGCCTCCAAATACAAACGCCATAATGCCCACTACATTTCATAGGTCACAACAGTTAGAAGGGAGTCTGCAAAAAGCAATCTTTTTACTGAATAAACCACTAACTAGAGAATACACTTTGGTTCTTTTCAGGAAGAAAAGGAAAGATTCAACATTAGACAAAAAAAGAGACTTGTTTTGTGTTTCCCTTGCTTTTGCTTTGTGCATGAGATTGAGATTCTTTTACACTTGAAGAGAAATCACTTTGGGAGTGTATGCAGTTGTATTATGATTATGTTAAACCAAATTTGCCTCATATAGTAAACCCTTTCATGCCTTCATATTACAATATTATTTTGTATTTGTTTTCTTCTATATTCATTGAATTTTATTTCTATTCTCATTTTTCAAAACCCTATTCCTTGGTAATATCAAAATATCCTACATCTCGTCCTGTCTATCCAGCAGCTTATCTACAATAATTTTAGTGGTTTTCTTTTAAATTCTTTAATTTTGAGGGTGATATTTAGCAAGCATGTTTGTTATAGCCTTGAATTTATTTTCATTCATGTTCTTTTTCTTTTAATGCACTTTTCCTTTGTCTGTCATTAAAAGAACAACAACTCTACTCTGAGATTTTTCCAACTAGCTTTTTGTTCGTTTAGTTTTGTTTATGGGGGGGCACCTATTGTCTTGAAATTTCCTTGAACACCTCACAATTTTTTCCAGTATTCATTTTTTTTCTATTTTTCTGTTATTTTTGTTCAGAGATACTATTCCCTCAAATCTCATTGGCACTATGAAGAGCTTTCTTTTGTTTTGTTTTTCTTCTTCTGTTCCTTTGTTCATTTATATATTTTTATCTTTTGTTGTTTAATTGAAGTAAATTAACATACTGTGTTATATTAGTTATAGGCGTGCAATATAATGATTCAACAATTTTATATATTTCTCAATACTCAGCAAGGTAAGTTAATTTCCTTTATCTATTTCACCCATCTCCCACCCACCTTCCTTTTGACAACCACCAGTTTGTTTTCTGTGTTTAAGAACCTGTTTTTTGTTTGTCTTTTTTTCTCTTCGCCCATTTGTTTTGTTTCTTAACTTCCACATATGAGTGAAATCATGCGGTATTTGTCTTTCTCTGACTGACTTCTCCATTTTCCCTAATCTATTAAGCCCATTTTTGAAAATTTTCAAATATATCATTTATAAGTTGATTACTTTCTAATTATTAGTTTTGAATGTAATTGAAGAATAATATAGGCCGAGACAGAAAAGTAGTCTCTCCACTGAACTAGACTTGTTTTAAAGAAGAAAAAAAAAAACTCATTCATTGTATTGATCATTTTCTTTAACTCAAAGGCAAGCCTTCACTTAGTTTTTATTATTCCATAATTTATTGTGGCTAGCAATTCAACCATTCAAGTTACAGAATCTTTCTCTTGTTATCTGGCAACAATTTTTTTCCAGCAAATTCCTTGTCTTGAAGCCTATATAAATTTTATATCATCACAAGTTCATCTGGTATCAAATAGAGCCTGGCCATGGACAGTTTCTCCTGCATGCCTTTTACTCTCATTGCACTAATACAAAAGTTTGTGGATACATATATTTAAGATTCATTGAGATATAATTATCACATACAGTGTACCTATTTAGAATGCACAATTCAGTAGTTTTAAAAAACATTTTGCAGAGTTTGCAATCATCACCACAATCCCTTTTGAATTTGTGTGCGTGTATATGAGTTCGGGCACCACATTGGGTGGGGAGTTTATTTCTGTTATTTTTAATTTTTTTCAATTTTTTATTTAAATTCTAGTTAGTTAACAAATAGTGTAATATTGGCTTTAAGAGTACAATTTAGTGATTTATTTTAGTGATTTATCACTTACATATAACACCCAATGCTCCACACAGCAAGTGCCCTCCTTAATACCCATCACCCATATAGCCTATTGCACGCCCACATTCTCTCCAGTTTGCATTCCCACCAACAGTGTAAGAGTGTTCCCATTTCTCCACATCCTCATCAACATCTGTTGTTGTCAGTAATATTAATATTAGGCATCCTGAGACGTGTGAGCTGGTATCTTGTGGTTTTGATTTGTATTTCCCTGATGGCGAATGATGTTGAGCATCGTTTCATGTGTCTGTTGGCCATCTGAATATCTTCTTTGGAAAAATGTCTACTCATGTCTTCTGCCCATTTCTTAACTGGATTATTTGGATTTTGGGTGTTGAGTTTGGTAAGTTCTTTATATCCTAACCCTTTATCAGATATGTCATATGCAAATATCTTCTCGCATTCTGTAAGCTGCCTTTTAGTTTTGTTGGTTGTTTCCTTCACCGTGAAAAGCTTTTCATCTTGATGAAGTCCCAATAGTTCATTTTGCTTTTGTTTCCCTTGCCTCTAGAGATGTGTCTAGTTAGAAGCTGTTGTGGCCTAGTTCACAGAGGTTGCTGACTGTGTTCTCCTGAAGGATTTTGATGATTTCCTGTCCCATACATAGTTCTTTCATCCATTTTGATTTTATTTTTGATACATATTTTTAAGATTTATTGAGATACAATTATTATATACCCACTTATAGTGCACAATTCAGTAATTCAAAAAAACATTTTAGAGTTTGCAATTACCACCTTAATTTTTTTTTACTTTTTTATTACCCTTAAGAGAAACCGAGTATATTTCAGTCATTATTCCATAATTCCCTACTATTAATTTCCTCTCAGGCACAGATAACTACTAATTTAATTTCTTTGTCTATAGAATTGCCTGTCATGAACATTTCATATAAATGAAATCATACTATTATATATCTATACATCTCTATATCTATCTATATATCATCTATTTATCTAAATATTTATCTATCTAATCTGGATTTTTCCTCTTAGCATAATGGTTTTGGGATTTATCCATGTTATGAAATACATCAGCATTCTTTCTGCTTTATTGCTTAAAGAACATTTCATTGTTTGGATATACCACATTTCTCCCCCCATTTGTCAGTTGATGAATATGCAAGGTTTTACCACTTCTTAGGTATTATGAATAATGCTGCCATGAATAATCACATACAGGTTGTGTGAATATATGTTTTCAGTTTTCTTGAATATATACTAAGGAATGAAACTGCGGGGCCATATGGTAAATCTATGTTCAATTTTCTGATAAGCTGTCAGATGTATTTCTATTTTATATTCCCACCAGCAGTATATGAGTGGTCTAATTTCTCTACATCCTTGTACACACTTCTTACTATCTGCTGTTTTCATTATAGTCATTCTAGAGACTGTGAAATTATAAGCATCTCATTGTGGTTTTGATTTCTATTTTATTGAAGTCTCAGGGCCTTAGACATTTCATGCGCTTTTTGGACATTTGTGTACCTTCTTTGGAAAACTGTCTAATCAGATTTTTGCCTATTTATTGTGTTATTTGTCTTTTTCCCACTGAAATAAGTCTTTTATCAGATATATGATTTGCCAATATTTTCTCCAACCAGATGGTTGTTGTATATTCTTTATTTTGATGAAGGCATTCTTCAAGCACAATAGTTTATAATTTTGTTGAAGTACAATTGATCTATTTTTTTTCCTCAGGTGCTTGTAATTTTGGTGAAATAGTTAAGGAACTATGGCTGATGACAAAGACATGTATATTTATCTATGTATTTTTCTATGAATTTCATAGTTCGATTTTACATCCTTCCTTCCTTCCTTCCTTCCTTCCTTCCTTCCTTCCTTCCTTCCTTCCTTCCTTCCTTTCCTTCCCTCCCTCCTTCCTTCCTTCCTTCCCTTGTTCTTTCATTCCTTCCTATCAGGGTAGCACAGGATCCATTTAATGAATTAGAAAGCATATTCTTATTTCTATGTCTTGTAAAAATTTGCAAAGAATTGGTATTAGCTCTTCTTAAAATGTTGGTAAAATTCACCAGTGAAGACATCTGGGCCCAGGCTTTTCTTGAGAATTTAGCTTTATGACTTCATTATTTGACCTTCTCTGTAGATGGATACTAGAAACATATTCTTAGTTGGGTGAGGCAAAATAGAGAATCAAGATTGCTAGTCTTTTTTTTGTCTTTTTATTTATTAGTGCACTTAAATAAATTAATTTTGTGCCTCCCTTATAGGAAAACAGTTCTTTGAATTCTGTGCCCGTTTTCACGTGTAATTTTAGCTAATGACTGAAGTTATAGAACTGAAGCTAAAAAGTCCCTATGTCTATTTGTGTCCATGTCTTGTGCCTATAATCAATATGGTCTTATCCTCCTGGTGAGTAAATACATTTTTTTCTTTCCTAAGAAGTATATAAAAATTTGATTATAACATCCCTTATATACAAACCTATTCTATTTCAATTGTTTTATAGTGCTCTGTAAGTCATACTCAAATCTCCCATTTCCCAAACTCACTAAATACAAAAAAATATAATTTCTAATATTTTAAATGTGCTAGACTTTTGATTAAAAGTCCTATTTACAGAAACAGGCCACTAACAACATGTTTACATAATTGAAGTAAATGTCACATAATCCTATAACTAGAAAGACTTGAAAATATCACACACTAAAAGAATCCTTTCCACAGCATCCTAAGAGATGGAAAATAAGAGACTATACTAAGTATTTTGAAAGGCAGATAAGTTAAAGAATAGTATTTTGGTGCATATTGCTGATGCCTGTGTTGACATCGCTGAGACAATTTCAGACCATACCAGTGTAATACAGTTAATGCTGCCTTTACACTCTATTTTCAGTAGATAAGTGAGGAAATCCTTTTTTAATGTCTTCTTAATCTATCTCTAATCCTTGATGTAGTCGAGTCTGCTTTTGCAAATTGAAATAAAACATTTTTTTAAATGGTGTTTGGTTCTCACAAATCTTCCCACCTCGATTCGGAAACCCATATAAATCTATTTAATATTTGTAGCAATATAATTATTTGCATACAGTAAGAAATCTGTTCTTGCTGCCAGGATATAATTAGATAAAGTAATTGTGCAATCAAGAGGCCATAGCTCTGGTATCACGTTTGTGGATAATTCTTATTTGAACAGGTGTGTCAAGCTATTAAAAGACAAACACTGACTTTAGATTGTGCTAATGCTTAGAGAAACTTGCTGGGGAAACAGGTAGGCATGAGAACTACCTTCCAGGACTGTGGTCTTCCAGTAAAGTAAGCAAGGTCACCTGGTGTCAGGCCAGGAACCTCAGCAAATTTGGGGAGTCTCAAGAAGAAAGAGCTTTACCCACATTTATATATACTGCAGATAAAATTTACTGAGGAAATTTTATTAGCTTGATTTCTTAGCCACAGTCTAGCAAATGATAGAGGCTTTTAAAATCCACTCTTAAATTTCTTTTATTTTTTAATTAACATATAATGTATTATTTGTTTCAGAGGTACAGGTCTGTGATTCATCAGTCTTACATGATTCACAGCACTCATCATAGCACATACCCACCCAAATGTCCATCATCCCACCACCCTACTCCTCCTACCCCTATCCCCTCCAGCAACCCTGGGTTTGTTTCCTGAGATTAAGAGTCTCCTATGACTTGTCTTCCTCTCTGGTTTCATCTTTGTTTCATTTTTCCCTCCTTTCCCTATGATCCTCTGTCTTGTTTTGCAAATTCCTCATATCAGTGAGATCATATGATAATTGTCTTCCTCTGATTGACTTATTTTACTTAGCATAATATACTCTAGTTCCAACCACATCATTACAAATGGCAAGATCCTGGGTTTTTTGATGGCTGCATAGTATTCCAGTGTGTGTGTGTGTGTGTGTGTGTGTGTGTGTGTGTGTGTGTGTGTATCTATATCAACAGTGTAGGAGGGTTTCCTTTTCTCCACATCCTTGCCAACATCTGTCATTTCCTGACTGGTTAATTTTAGCCATTCTGACTGGTGTGAGGTAGTATCTCCCTGTGGTTTTGATTTGTATTTCCCTGATGCCAAGGGATGTTGTGTATTTTTCCATGCGTCTTTTGGCCGTTTGGGTGTCTTCTTTGAAGAAATGTCTGTTCATGTCTTCTGCCCATTTCTTGATTGGACTATTTGTTCCTTGGGTGTTGAATTTGATAAATTCTCTTATAGATTTTGGATACTAACCCTTTATCTGATATGTCATTTACAAATATCTTTTCCCATTCTGTTGGTTATCTTTTGGTTTTGTTGACTGTTTCCTTTGCTGTGCAAAAGCATTTTATCTTGATGAAGTCCCAATAGTTCATTTTTGCAATCTAAAATTTCTTATCAAAACTTCTATATAGAATTTAATTCTAAGACATTGATAGTTACTCAGTAGTATTGTGCAGCTAATGATTTGAAAATTAAACCAAGGAGATATACCCAGTTATTCAAATTCTGCTCATGAAAATAATCAAACCAAACCTAATGAAACTTGTCATTCTGTGATTAATAATAATCTATGAGGACCATTTATGATTATAAAGGGAGAGAATATACAGAAAATTCATTAAAGACGTGGAAATGTAGGAAGAAGCATACTGGATATCTTTTCACTGGAATGCTGGACATTGTAAACAGTGTTATATGGCTTGATATGGTAGACATAAAATTAAATAAAATTAAAAATCCAGTTATTCAGTTTCACTATCTACATTGTTAAAGCTTTCTAGCCACATATGGCTAATAATTGGTGTATTGGAGAGGCCAGATATAAAACATTCCCATTACTGTAACAAGTTCTCTTGGGCAGAGTTGGTATAGGAAATCCTTATAGGATTTTCTGATTTTATTCAATAGGGATTTGTGCTTCTATTCTCATTCTATTTCTGTTGACTCAGATACATTATGAACGTGTGCCCTGATATCTGGTATGCCACCAACTAAAGTCGCTTTTGAGATATTTCTGACCTAACCAGCCACTCTAATCTTGCATTAGTCTATTAACCATACAGAACTTTTAGTGCTGAACTTCTGTTTGGGTTAAGTTTTCTTGCATGTGCTCTTAACTCTTCTAAAACATTCTAGGTGTTCTTCCTACCCTACCATTTATACTAATTTCTACACATTTTTTCCTGAAAGGCTTATCTGACAATCCAGGTTTGGTTGTCTTTGTTTCTATATCTCTTCTTTTCAATATTTTAATTTAGTTGTCTTTTACATCTTTGCACATCTCCAATTTGGCAGTATACTGCACAAGGATTTAAATTCTGTATAGTGTTCAATTCATTGCCTAATTCATTGTGTGGCATCTAGTAAGTATGTGGAAATCATTCTAAAAATAATTACTATTATACTTTATAGCTGTAAAAATCTATCTGACCAATTATAATGTTTAATTCATTTATTGAGTCTTCTATTTTTCCACGAAACGTGAGTTCCTCCATGTCATAATCAATTTTATTCCCAGTCCTGGTTCTGAGCCTGCTATGTAAAATGTGCCCAGTGTGTATTTGGTGAATACATGAGGAATGGATGAATGCCATTGGCAACATTGTTGTTTTCTAGCTTTCTGGTTAAGAGCCATATAGACGGAATATAAATATCGACTCCATAATTTAGTAACTATTTTGGAGTTTGGAGAAATTATGTCCTTTCCTCATAACATAGCCACCACAAAAATGAGTATGAATCAGTAAAGTAAATTATTATTAGGATAAAATGTGATAATGTATTAAGTGTTTAAGACAGTGCTTGGTACTTAACTATTGCTCATTAATTGCAAAAAAAAATTAGAGAAGTCAAATATTTTAAAAACAACATTAAAGCAAAAGGAAAAAATTGCTAACATTTAATAGCAGAAAAAAATATTCTCAATCTATGAACAGAAAACACCTTTGATTATTTCTGAATTCTCTGCTAACAAATTTGTACAACACTTGACTGATTCTTCCTTACATAGGTTAAATATTTCATTAGTACAGAAAACAATCTCATTAAAATTAATAATGCATAAAGTTTAAAAAATATGTACCTCACTATTAAATGGCAAATCGTATTGAAAATTAGATTCTTTCTATATATTCAGTGTATTATTCTTATCCTGAAACTATTGGATAAATAAGACTGAAAGTATTCTCAATAAGATTTAGAAATGAGGATTTCCATTCATAGAAAAAAAGGTATATGTTTAAATTTCAATGGGTTAAAGAAAATCTATAGCAATTTGGAGAAAATCAACTCAATATTGTTACTTAATGAATTGAAAATAGTTTAGAATGAGCCCGATTGACAAAGACACTTTACCGATTAATAAGTGCACTACAGGTAAAAATGATTATTCAGCACAGTTTTGAATGTGGCCTGAAGCAAATGTTAGGATCATAGTTTAATATGGAGCAATATGTGGTGTATAGTTGGAACACTTACATAATTGACCTTGATTATAACCATCCCTCTAAATCTAATCACATTTGAAAACTTTCCTAATGAATAGATGGGGGAATTAGAAAAATTAAAGATGGAAATGCACAACCTATTTTAAAAACAATTTTCTTAGTTCTTTATAATCCCCAGATTGATGCTTTGTAATTTTTGACAATTAGATGGTTTTCAGCTCTTCATTCACAAGTGAGGCATTTATTATAAGTTTAGAAAATTAGTGATTACAATGTTATGCAGATAACTTTCCTAACTCTCACAATGCAAGTGTAATACATTTACTTTTAGGAGGCATCATGTTACAGACAGATATAAAATTTGGAGGTAGAAAGTCTGAAGATTAAATCCCAGTTCCCAAATTTTCTAGGGGCAAGATTTTGGGTAAATCTATTATTATTTATGAATTTATCATTGTTAATAGTTTCAATTTCCCTTGCATAACACTGACATGATATTTTTTGTGGTAAGATTTTAAGCCAAACACATGTACAAATTCTAGTACCTAAAAATAATAGGTAGGTATTTTCTTCTATCACAAAACACTTAATAATAAATAACCATTGTAGAGAATGCAATTAGCTATAATGGAGTACATGGGATAGGCATAGAGACTTTAAAGAATTTTTAGACTGTTTAGTGTATTTACATTTATTATAAATAAGTATAGGTTAAAGTCCGCCATTTTGCTATTTATTTTCTGTTTTCCCTGTTTCTTGTTCCTTTGTTCTTGCCTTCCTGCCTTCTTTTGGGTTAATTGAGTATTTTTTTACTGTTACATACCATTCCCACCATTGACTTTTTAGATATTTTCCCTTATGTCAAATTTTAGTTGTTTCTCTAAACAAGTTTAGGATATGCATCTTTGACTTACAACAGTATCCTGCCAGAGAGTAAATAATTTTATAAACAATATGAGAAACATGCACACTTAAAAGCTAAAAACACAGGAAATTTAGAAATAAAAGTCTGGGAAAGATACCCTATGTATACTTTCCATAGTTACTCTGCAACTCATGTTCACTAATTCCAATATGCGGGCTCTCTGTGCATCTGCTTCTGCTGTCTGTGATTCTCTCGATTATGAATCACATTTTCTTGCTTCTTTTATGTTTTTATTTTTAAAATTATATTTTGGACATTGGTTATATAGGCAGAGTAGAGTTTTAGGTGTATTTACTTACCTTCTGTCAGGATGCAGTAAGAGGGATCAGAGGCAATCATTTCTTTCATTTAGCTAGGTCTGCTGTGGTACTTTAAGTTAGATTCGGTCTATCCCAACCTCAAATATTTTGATGACAGGATCAGGACTTAGCATCAGCAGAGTGACCAGCAATCCAAAGATCGCTTTTTTGTGTTACGGCATGCCACCAGTTTCCAAATAATAGCTCAGTGCCTGGCTTTACCACCAGATATCACTTTCTATCTCTCTTGTTCCCTTGAGCCAGCCTTTAGCAGACTCATCTGGAATGTGAGAACATCACGTCTGTTCGCATGCAGCTGTAAATGTTTATGAAAAAAATCAGCTGGTTTCTTTTACCCCCACCTATGGAAATTTCATTCCCTCATCCATCAATCCTCCAGGAATGAAATCCAACTTTTGGACACTCTTCTCCTAGGAAGAGCTCATTTGTTTTGAGACTTCAGCTTACTTAACTTTCTGTCTTTAGCCAACTGTTAGTGCTATGGAAGAGTAGCTATAGTTCTCCCACTTCACTTTTGAAAATAGATAAAATTAGAGAAAAAAAACAGCATAGAGTTTATAATATTGAAATATTCTCATCATATTTTACAACAATATTTATTGCCAAATTAGTATATGCCCATAGTTTAAAATGATAGGATTATAAGAGATCACTAAGGAGAATCTGTATTTCTCAGTTTTTACCTCCTGGTCACCCTAGATTCTCAGCCCTGTTCCCCATAAGTAGCGACTTTCTCATCTTTCAGTTGCTTTTATGAACCATGCTTTTGTAGTCATGTCAAACCTTTACCTACACGAAGGTCAAACAAGTTCTCAGTATGTTTCAGTGGTTTTATCTTAATTTTAGGTCTGTGATCCTTTAATTTTTTCTGTATGGTGTGAAGTATAATCCTTTTGTTTGTTTATTTGGTTGGTTTTGCACCTGGTTATATCATTGTCCTCAAACCATTTATTGTAAATACTAACCTTTCCCCCATTGAACTGTCTTGGCAATATTGTTTATGAAATGATGATTTTTATAAATTGATCCTATATTCTTTGACTTCCTAAACCAGCTTATTAGTTCTAATAGTATTATTTAATTTATGCATAGATTTATTACTGTTTTCTACATATCAGTTTATGTCTTCTGAAAATAGATTTTCACTTTTAATTTTTCTTTCTAATATGTATGCCTTTAAATTTGTGTCTTACCTAATTGCACTCCATACAATTTGAATAGGAATAATGACAACAGAGATCATTCATTATGTCTCTAATTTTATTTATTTATTTATTTATTTATTTATTTATTTATTTTTTATGTCTCTAATTTTAGAGGAAGATTATTATTTTGGCCACTTACTATGATATTAGCTGTTGGATTATTTTGTAGATACTCTTTAATAAGTTAAAGATGTTCCTTTGTATTTCTAGTTTTTGTGAGTTTTTACAAGTAGTAGGTATTGGATTTTGTCAAATAGTTTTTCCACATCGATTAAGATAATCATTTGGTTTGGGCCTTTATTTTATTAACATCGTGCATGTGGTCTATCCTAAAAAATATCTTATGTGAACTTAAAAATAATATATTTTCAGCTTTGGAGTAGAATATTTTATAAATGTAGATAAGGCAAAGTTGGTTGGCAATGTTTTTCAACTCTTTAAAACCTTTACTGATTTTGCACCTCCTTATATAATTACAAATAGCAGAATGTCAAAGTCTCTAAGATCAATGGTGGACTTTTTTTTTTTCCATACTTTCAATTTCTTCAATTTTCACATCAGCTACTTTGGGATTCCATTGTTAGGTGCATAAGCATTTGTAATTTTTACATATTGAATCCTTTGACATTTTGAAAAGTACTATAGGAGTCTAGTGGCATGTCTCATCTTAAAGTATATTTTGTTTGAAATTAATACACATTCTGTAGTCTCTATAATATAGGGTTAATATGGCTTTTCTATCTCTTTACTTTTTCACTTGCTTGTGTCTTTGAATTTAAGTGTGTCTCTCTCTTTTTTTTTTTAAGATTTCATTTATTTATTTGAGAGAGAGATCAAGAGAGCACAAGTAGGGGATGCGGCAGATGGAGAGGGAGAAGAGGACTCCCCACTGAGCAGGGAGCCCCCCAGATTGAGGGCTTGATCCCAGGACTCTGGGATCATGACCTGACCCCAAGGCTGCTGCTTAACTGACTAAGCCACCCCGGTGCCCCTGTAGCCTACTTTTCAATTTAGTCTTATAATTTATGTCCTTCAATTGGAGTGTTTTACCCAATTCACATTTACTATAATTACTGATATTGTATTTAAATCTGTCCTTTGGCTTTTATTTTCCATAGTTCTCATATCTCTTTTCTTGTTCTTTTTTTTTTTTAAGTACTGGCTTTACATTAAAATTTTTTTTAGGGGCACCTGGGTGGTTCAGTCAGTTAAGCCTCTGCCTTTGGCTCAAGTCATGATCCTTGGGTCCTGGAATCAAGCCCTCTGTCTGTCACTCCCCCTGCTTGTGCTCATGCTCTCTCTCTCTATATATCTATATATGTCAAATAAATAAATAAAATCTTAAACATATATATTTATGTATAATATATTATTATATATTATATTATGTATAATAAAATATATAATATAATATAAATACAATATATAAAATAGAATATAAAATAAAAATACATTATATATAAATAATATATTTTAGTGTACTACTTAAAATCCTTTAAGTTATCCCAATATCCTTTGGGTAAATGCTGACTTACTTCCAGCCAAATATCAAATGTAGCAGCTTTCTTCCAACAGTTTCATTTTCTCCACCTCCATTTGTTACTATCATCTGTATTACTTGTCTCTGTGCTTCTCTCTCACATCCGTAATAAAACTTCAACACTGTGTTTTAATTGTTGTTTTATGTAATTTTTATTTTTTAAAGAAATTAATAAAAGAAAGGAGAACATACGTTTATGAAATCTTTCACATAATTATGTCTGCTGCTCTTTAGTTCTTTCTTGGCTTTAAATTACTCTCAGGTATTTTTTTTTTTTTTAACTAAAGGACTGTTTTTTGTATTTCTTGTAGGACAGGTATCCTATGACTGAATTATCAGTTTGTGTTTATCTGCAAACATCTCCTTCCACCTTCATTTTTGAAAGCTATCTTCAATGGACATAGAATTCTTGGTAGAGAGATTTTTCTTTTTCTTTTAGGGTTTCGGAAATGCTATTCTACTGTCTACTGGCATTCAGTGTTTTTGCCGAACAGTAAGGAATTAAATACATGGCTCCCATGTACGGAGGGTTCTTTTATTATTTAAATTTCTTTCTCCTCTCTATTTTTCAATTTTTCTCTTTGAATGTCAGCAATTTATATGTCTAAATGTTGATCTGTTAGTATTTATCCTATCTGAGGCTTTTGGTTTTTGTTTGTTTTTGTTTTTTGTTTGTTGCTTTTAGCTTCTTCAATCTAAGGATTAGAAGTTTTTCATCAAATCTAAGAATATTTTTACCATTTTTTAAAATTCAGTTTTTCTTCCTTTCTCTCTCTCCTCTCCAACTGCTACTTCTATTACATGTATGTGGATTCTTTTGACACTATTCCATAGGTCTTTCATGTCCCATTACTTTTTCTTCAATCTTTTTTTCTCTTCTCCGTTATTCATGTAGGACAATTTTTATTGTATTATCTTTAAATTCACTATTGTCTTTTCTTGCCATTTCAAATCTTTTGTAGAAAGTAAATTTCTTAAATTTTGGTAATTTTATTTTAGTTTTCATGATTTTCAATTTTATAATTTACATTTTGTTCTTTTTATAATTTATATTTCTCTATGAGCATTTCCCTCTTATTGAGATATTGAATTTATTTTTCCTTACATCTTTAGTTATATTTAACTCTTTGAATATATTAATACTAACTATTTTGCAGGGGGTTTTTTTTCCTGCTAAATCTGGTCCATTTAGAGGACCAGATTCGCTTCTTATTACTTAAGTATGGATCACTTTTTTCTACATATTTACATATCCCTTATTTCTGCTTAAGAACTGGGAACTTTAGAATGCTTAGTCCAGCACCTTAGGTTCAACTTTTTCTTCCGTGGTTTCCTTTTTATTTTCTTTTTTATTTATTTTCAATACTGTGCTTGGATTAAAACTCTGGACTCTGTTTCCTCCTTGTTGTGTACTTGCTATCTGCTTTTTTATGCTGTTGTTTGTTTTATTTTGTTTTGTCTTTATGCTGGCTTTCTAGGGGTCATCTTCATGTCTGGTAGTCTTAGTGAATATCCAGTGATTAGAACTTCACCATTTTGGTAAAGATTATCATTTTCACCTCTTTGGTCAGGGGTGTGAAGATAGAGCAGGCCCAGATAAAAAGACTGAAGACATCTGCTATTCTTAACCAAAAATGGAGATTTTTCTATTAACAGTTATGCATAAATTTATTGTTTTAAAGTACTAAAGGTGTCATTTAACAATTTTTCCAAATTCTATACCTTTTTCTGAGAAGACATTTTTGACCTTTTTACTTCTCCTAAATGAATTCCCTCATTGTATCTGCAAACATTTACTTATCACGTTTATGTGCCTGACACCAGTATCATAGGGATGGGAGCGTAAGTCCCATGTGTGGCTCTCTCCACATGTTGCTATTTTCTTAAGTCTCAGATATGTAGGGTACATTTATACATTTGGAATAAGTATTGTGACTTTTAAGTGACAATGGACACATTTATTTCTTGATTGGAGTAAACATTTGCTCTTTGATTAAGATACTATGAAATTTTGGGGGATGCCTGGGTGGCTCAGTCATTAAACATCTGCCTTTAGCTCAGGTCATGGTCCCAGGGTCCTGGGATCAAGCCTCACATCAGGCTCCCTGCTCAGTGGGAAGCCTGCTTCTCCCTCCCCACTCCCCTTGCTTGTATTCCCTCTTTGGCGATCTCTCTGTCAAATAAATAAATAAAATCTATAAAAAAAGGATACTGTGAAATGTTCTTTTCAGTGAAATATACTGAATGTATAAAACAAACCATGAATAAAATTTTCATTCTTTAAAGGTTTTTAGAGATGATATAAATAACTAATCTTTATCTGAATATTTTATGAATAACTAAACTAAAACTTACAGTGATAGAACCAAGTTTTCTGGTACATAGGGATAATTAACTGAACTCTCGTAAGTTTCCATGATTCCTACATTTCCTTCCAGTCTTTTTTTTTGTCAAAATATGAAATACTTAATTTTCTTCTTAAACATTTAAAATAAGAAAAATAATCAATTATTTAATAAAGAATGCCCAAACACTACAACTTTTTATATTTTTTAAAGAAAATTTTACCAAAATCTAATTTATAAGGAAGGAGTATAATAATAAAATATCAGGATGTGCTAGAAAAAATGTCTTCCTTGTTTTTTTAAAAAATAGTTTTTTCCAGGGGTGCCTGGGTGGCTCAGTGGGTTAAAGCCTCTGCCTTCGACTCAGGTCATGATCTCAGGGTCCTGGGATCGAGACCCGCATCAGGCCCTCTGCTCAGCAGGGAACCTGCTTCCTCCTCTTTCTCTCTGCCTGCCTCTCTGCCTACTTGTGATCTCTCTCTCTCTCTCTGTCAAATAAATAAAATCTTTTAAAAAATAGTTTTTTCCAGGTCAAATAATGTTAACATTGATTATTTATCTAAATAATTATTTAAATTAACAAATTGAATGAATAAAAACAAATCAATTCTAGATTCACAGTTGATGCCTATAGCAAGACATTACTGTTTTTTTTTTTAAGATTTTATTTATTTGACAGAGAGAGACACAGTGAGAGAAGGAACACAAGCAGGGGGAGTCAGAGAGAGAGAAGCAGGCTTCCCGATGAGCAGGGAGCCCGATGTGGGGTTCATCAGATCCCAGGACCCCAGGATCATGACCTGTGCCAAAGGCAGATGCTTAACGACTTAGCCACCACGTGCCCCAAGGCACTACTTTTTGATGAGTACTTCTGAGTGTGTAAGTAAATGTGTGTGTCTCTATAGGTATAGCCACTTATCATTAAAAATATACTTTAATCATTTAAGAATTATTGTTAATAATGTTTATAATTTGATACGTACAGTTATCTTTGATGCATTTAAAATTGCTTAACAAATCAACAAAATTGTGCATATATATCAGGGAGAATGAAGATATTCAATCAATTTGGGTTACGTAAGTGCTGTTATTATATATGCTCAAATTAACTTCAAATTACATAGGCCCTGTCTGACTCTAGTGTGAATATTTTCAGAATTACTTAAATGTCACCTTAAAAGCAAAAAATCTGGTAACTGTCATGTGAATGGAGTCACCATGGAAACATTAGCATTTATGTTGTTCAGTAGAACTATCTAAATTGTGGCCTGGCAACTTGTGAAAAAGATTCCAGAGGGACAAAAACATATGTTTTCTTTTATATCAGGAAATTTAGTTTTGTTTTGCTATAGTACCAGTAACAAATAATAAAAATACAATAAAGTGTCCTAGGAGTTACTCTGTATAGACAGACAGTAATTGTAGGATCTTATATCTATATTGCAATTACAATTCAAAACTCTCTGGCACTATGATTGGTGGAGGGTTCTTAACTATGTTTTATATAAATCCACACTACAGTAATTAGGTAAAGGGTGTGTAGTTAGATAAGAAAGCACTGCTTCCAGCTTTCAATATTTAAATGAGATTTACACTTACAACGGCTTATAAATTTTAAATACAGTGCCACCATTTACTTACCTCAATTAGTTAATAATAACTATCAAGAATGTTAACCAAACAAAAATTACATTAGTCCTCAATTTTAAAGGATATTTCAGTTCTCTCAAGAGACATTTCATCATTTTGCATATATTATGTAAACTAAAACAACCATGTGAGACATACTGGATTTGTTTTATTCAACTTCCATGTTTTGTAGAAACTGAAAAAAATAGGGCGCCTGGGTGGCTTAGTTGGTTAGGCAACTGCCTTCGGCTCAGGTTATGATCCCAGAGTCCTGGGATCGAGTCCCACATCAGGCTCCCAGCTCCACGGGGAGTCTGCTTCTCCCTCTGACCTTCTCCTCTCTCATGCTCTCTCTCACTGTCTCTATCTCAAATAAATAAATAAAATCTTTAAAAAAAAAAAAAGAAACTGAAAAAAATAAAACTATATTCCATCAACTCCACTGATGATAAGGTTCGGGATATGAATTATTGTTTACCAACTAGATATACTTACAAATTTAGAAGGGAGAACATTCTAGAGTGTTTGCAAGTGTCATTGTTTACCAAACTCATGAATTTCCATCTAAGCAGTTTTTAATGTTCATTCTCGATAAGATTCACATCCTGGATCTTGTGAAATAGCGTCTATGGAGATGACTTTCATATAACTTACGAGGCTTAGGATTGTAACTTTGGATGAACCTTCTCCAGCTTTTAGTGTTCAGAGGCTACACTGGCATAAAATTCTGAGAAATAGCTCCACATAGTTCTGAGAATAATTCTAAAGTATGTGGACTAGAGCTTGATTTTCCAACTTTCAATAGATTTTATAACCTCCATACTGTCTGCATTAAATTTCTTTCTGATTGACTCACCTGTAGGAGATTTTATATCCTCTTCCAAATTCAAATTAACAGTATCTACTTATATAATATTAAACTATACCTTAATGAAGATATAAAATATAAAAATAAACTATCCTGAGAGCCAATAGCTTGAAGATAATTTTGATTTCAAAAATTAATGTTTTTTCTCTTGGAATAGATTCTTTTATTTATATTCCCATGTAAGGACAAATTTCAGTAGCCTTTATTTCTCAATGAAAACCTATAATACTGCAGATGTAGGCATTTTCATATGCTTACCAGGAGGAAGAAATCTTTAGAGTTGAAAAACAGCAACTTGGTAAACTTTTGAATCACACTGACAAGGTCCTTAGAGGAGAATACTCTATGACAAATGAATTTTAATCATGTCCCTGTGTTACTTATATCATGATGTTTAAGAGGAAAATAAAAATTAAAATTTTAATTGTAAATCAATTCATCTACTATTGATCCTTTCTGTCACTCAGTAACAGAATAAAAGTATGTTCATTTGTAAATAAGTATGTAATCTAAATAGTATATTGATTTTGAAAATTATATTTAAGAAAGATGTGAGCTTTGATAGAAAAAAAAAACCTGTAAGAATTTCTGTTCTTTACTTGATTATCTGTAAGCCCTGGATGTAAAATTTTGTTCTCTAGTATTATCATAAACTCAAGTTTCCATATCTTTTAAAGATTTTACTTATTTATTTATTTGAGAGCAAGAGAATGCACACATACACATGAGAGAGAGAGAGAGAGAGAGAGAAAGCATGCACGAGCTTTTTTCTATGATATGGTCTTTTATTTTTATTGTTAATACCTCTTACTGCCCAGAAGATGACTGTCATCATTGAATAACTTAACAGGGTTTTCCCCATTTTCCCCCTCAAATTACATAATATTAGAATTTTAGGTTCAAATTTATATACAAATTATATCTACTACTTAATTTCTGGAGGCCTTCCCAAATAGCACATCAATGACATATGCTGGTATTTGTTCTATAAGACCAACTGCACCACTGTAGTTTTCTATTTAGTGTATATCACTAAAATTGGATAGTAGAATTTTCTTACAAAAGAAAGGAAATAAAAAGTGGCACTGTGGATTAGAAGACCATGGTTAGATATTATCCAACTTTTGTATCAACATGGACGGGACTAGAAGAGATTATGCGGAGTGAAATAAGTCAAGCGGAGAGAGTCAATTATCTTATGGTCTCACGTGTGGAGCATAAAGAAAATCATGGAGGGCATCGTGAGAAGGAAGGGAAGGGTGAATGGGGGGAAGTCGGAGGGGGCGATGAATCAGGAGAGACTGTGGACTCCGAGCAACACCTGAGGGTTTTGGAGGGGAAGGGGTGGGGGGTTGGGCGAGTCTGGTGGTGGGTATTGAGAAAGGCACGGATTGCATGGAGCACTGGGTGTGGCGCATGAACAATCAATCTTGTAACACTGAAAAAATAAAATAAACATTTTGGGAAAAAAATAAAATTAATAAAATAAAATAAAAAAAAGAAGACCATGGTTAGTGAATGGGATATATGCTAGATTTTATCTTTTAAGCAATAACATGAGGACATCTGGCATCACTAATGTTCTCATGTGAATTTTTTCAATAAGGCAGCTTCCTTTTAGAAAGTGAATTGACATATCGTGTTTTCTTAGAAATTTTGAACTTTACGCAAGTTGGTAGTATATTTTGAAAAATTCTGGCAATGTGTTTAGGTTGATTATTTGTATCTACCTTCAGAGTTAAGCTAAATAAAATAAAGTTCTAGTAACCCACTATTATTGTCATAACATAGCCTGCATATTAGTATTTATGTGAATCATTTTGCTTACAATTTATAAATTTGTCTTATTTTTATATCACTCATCATGGCATTGATATAGTCATGGATAAATGGATAAATATATTTGTATATCATATAATATTTATTTTCTGTAACACCTAAAAATACGAGAGTAGAATTTTTATCTTCTTTAAATAGCATACTTTATATAAATTTCATTGTAGCATCACCCCATAAATACACAATGAATGAATAAATAAATTATAGATGTCTGTATCTTCTATATATGAGATTTTTTTCTAAGTTTTATGGATCTAATATGGGCAAAATAGATGGTTCCTGTTCCCACAAACTTAAATCAACTAAGGTAGACTTTCTATTAAGGTAGAAATCCTTTTTTTTGTAATTCCCCTGATAAATTGTAAAGTACAAAATGTTATTTGATACTGATGCTTCTGGGCAAAAGAAAAAAAAAGGAGTAAAGTGGATCAAACAAAAATAAGAAAAAAAATCAATATATTAGACAAGAGGTAATGACAGCGTAATCATTCAGAATTGGGAAATTAACATGGCAAGTCTGCTATTATTTGTCCCTACAGCCTTGATAGAGTTTCTAAACTAGGGAAAGAAAGTAAAACTGCCTGAGTTGAGGAGAACAAACTGACAGATTGAGAAGAAAAGTCAGGTAGAATTCACAAAACAAAGTACTAGAGAGGAGAAACCTGCCAAGAAGGATACATTCTGGGCATTGTAGAGTCCTTCACAAGTATTGCAGAGTGCTACCCAGTATGTTCATGCAGAAAATAGCTCAAGTTGTAAAACAATCATCTGAGAGGATTAGAAAGGCCATCTCATTTCTGTTCCAAGCGTGGGCTAGAACTGGTTCCCACCAAGCAGACAAGTTCTGCTCAGAATTCAGGGATCACTGGATCTGGTACTCAGAAGATCTTGCCTCAGCAGTGGGGAGTAATTTGCCCTAAGGTAAATGCTGCACTGCTCTAACTTAAAATTTCTTAAAGCAAAATCCAAAAGAATCAAAATCCTTTCATTGATTTAACTGAATTCAAGGAAAAACTCAAGAAGGGATAGATATGAGTAATAGATAGGTAGATTGGAATACAAAAATATCTAATACCCAATAATGTAAAATTCACAGTAACCCACTATAACCCACAGTAACTCAGATGATAATCTGATCAAAGATTGTCAGGCATGCAAAATTTAGAAAAATATAACTTATAATTAGAGAGGAAAAAAATCAACAACCAGTCAAAACTCAAAAAATTTGTGATACAAAATTTACACAAATGTTCAAATAGCCAAAATAGTAGCCAGAAGAGTAAATGAAAACAGTTATCATAATAGTATTCTCAATGTTCAAAAAATAAACAAAAAATACAACATATAAAACAGTCAAATTGGAATTCTTAGAGATGAAAGCTATAATGTTTGAGATTAATAATACACCAGTCAAGATTAACAGCCAAATTTATATTGTAGACAAAAAGATAAGTGAACTTGAAGGCATAGAAATGAAAAAAAAAAAGACAAAAAGTAACTTATAAAATAGAGTCTAGTCAGTCTAACTTACTAATAGAGTCTAGGTCTATGAGAAAATTTCAAGATGTACAATATATGTGCAAATAGAGTCCCTGAAGAAAAGAATAGACTGGAGAGGATGTCATAAAAATATTTGATAAATTAATGGCAATTTTTTTTAGTTTGATGAAACCATTAATGAGCAAATACAAAAATTTCAGCATTTTCAAGCACAAAAGGCCTGAATAAAATTAAACAAAATCATATCATAATCATATCACTCAAAAGCTGTGAAAAAGAAAATATTTAAAGTAGGGACAAAAGATATATTACCTAGAAAACAAAGAGAAATATTATAGTTTTCATAATGGAGAGAACACAAGTGAAAAGAGAGTGAAACAATATATTTAAGTTCAAGAAACAAATCTATCAACCCAGAATTCTGTGTCTGGAAAAAAGAGCTATATATCAAAAGAAAAAAAAAAGCCAATGGGTAATTCTATGTCCAACAAAAATATTATTTAAATTTCAAGGTGTAATAAAGACATATAAAACTGATAGAATTCATCCCAAACAGACTCATATCCTAAGCATAGATAATCCTTCAGGCAGAAGGAAACTGATATATCAATATGGATTAATATAAAGAACATGGGAAAAAGTAAATGCAGAGTTGAATATAAAACATTTCCTTCCTATGTAAATAGTTTAAAAAACACTGACTATTTAAATAAAATAATAACAATATATTGTTAGGATTATAATATATATTATATATATACATATTATTTATATATATCTTCATATATATGTATAGTTTATATATACTATAGGACCATCATAGTATAAAGTATGTTAAGGAAGAAATAAAAATAAAATATTTTAAAATTCTTATATGTGAAAGGTTATATAATTTGAAGATAGTCTATGATAAGTTAAAAATTTTATAAACATTAAAGCAGTTCTTTTATAACAGGACATTTATATCCAAAAATGAAATGTAATAATAAAATATACTCAATTAAAAAATTCAAAATATACTCAATTCAAATAAAAAATAATATAAAGGGAACAAATAGGAAAATGGAACAAATAGAAAAAAATAGCAAAATGGTACATTTAAATCTAACCATTCAAATAATCACTTTAAATATAAATAGTGTTAACATCCCCATTTAAAAAACAGATACAATTAGATTGGCAGGCGATGATAGTGGAAAAGAGGAGTAGACTTAATTATGTACTGCTTATGGAAACATACCTTGAATATAAAGACATAATAGGTTAAATTAAAAAGTGGGAAAGATATACCATACTGACACTTGCTAAATAAAGCTGAGTGTCGTATTACCATCATTCAAAGTCGATTTCAGAACAGACTATTATCAGAAATAGTGATCAAGGGATCAAATTCAAAGGAAAATAATAAACCCAAATATTTATACGCCTACCACATCTGGAGCAAAAGCAGATCTGCAAGGAGGAATAGACAAATCTACATTTATAGATGAAGATTTCAAAACCATTCTTTCAAAAAATTATTCAGAAGTCTACAACAATTATAGTCAGAATGTTTTACATACCTCTTTGGACCCTTAAATTTTGTTGTAATTTGTCGTTCTTAGTCAAGTATATTTGACGTACTAGGCTTTTATTTGAAACAACTGAATAAGGGAGAGAAATGTTTCCATAGGTTGCCTACCTCTTCTATTCTACCATACTAGAAGTTTTTTACTGTATACTTAGATCCTTGGAAGCATTTTTTAAAAGATTTTATTTATTTATTTGACAGAGAGAGATCACAAGTAGGCAGAGAGGCAGGCAGAGGGAGAGGAAGAAGCAGGCCCCCCGCTGAGCAGAGAGCCCCATGCGGGGCTCGATCCCAGGACCCTGAGATCATGACCTGAGCCAAAGACAGAGGCTTTAAACCACTGAGCCACCCAGGCGCCCCTCATACCTCTTTGAAAAAGCAAAATTATTGGTACTAGAGCACAAAACTAGTAGACAAAAAGTTAGTCAGGAGATAGAAGTACTGAGCAGGACAAACCAACTGTACCAACTGATATTTATGGACCATACTACGAGGGCAGCATTACTCTGGTACCAAAATCAGACAAAAATATTATAGGAAAAGAAAATGACAGATCATTAACTGACAGAACATAGATGTAAACATTACGGCCAACAAATTGTAAACATTATGCACAACAAATATTGTAATGAATATGTGCAACACTGAACAGTATGAAATACCCCAGAGAGAAATGAAAGACAGATAAGTGGAGAGATATACCTTGTCCATGTGTGGAAAGACTTAAAATTGTTAAAATACCAATTCCTTCCAAATCATTCTTTGGCAGAGGTCCGTACACCTTTCTGTGTAAATCTGGATCATAAATATTCTGGGCTTTGCAAATCACAAGTGTCTCTATCACAATTCAACTTGCTCCTCTAAAGCAAGAAAATAGCTCCTCACAGTATGTCAATAAATCCTATGGCAGTGTTTCAGTGAAGCTTTATTTACTAAAACAGTTTAGCTAGAAGGCCATAGTTTGTCAATTCCTTATCAATTTCAAAAGCACCAGCCCCCAAATCCCAAAAACACTTCCAGTGGGCATTTTTGATGAAATTGACAAGTTAATTCTAAAATTAACTTGAACATGCAAAGAGCTTAGAAGAGCCAAAACAACTCTGAAAAATGATAATGATGGTGACCTCTCACTACTTCAAGTCTTATTATGAAATTACAGTAATCAAGCCAATGTGGTATTGTCAACGTAGACAAAAAGAAAAATAGAACAGAATAGAGGTGAAAGATTCTGGTCACCAATTACAACATGTGGTTTGGAGGTTTCCCCCATACCAAAAAGCAAATCTCTACCAGCTGGGTGTCCTACAATTTAACTCAATGTTGATACTCCCTACTTTGGGATAGCATCCGAATCCACAGGTTAAAGCCTCTATGCACAAGACTGCACCCCCCCCCCACACACACACACTTGCACTTCCGTCACCAGTTGGAGGCACAAGTCCATATCATCACCTGTCCTTCTGATCTACCAGATACAGATGATAGACAGAAATTTGCAGTGACCCCTGCCTTGGGTTTGATTACTTTGCTAGAGCAGCCCACAGAACTTAGAGAAACATTTTACTTACTAGCTTACTAGTGATTATAAAAGGATATAACTCAGTAATAGCCAAATGGACGAGATGAATAGGGCAAGATGTGGTGAAAGGCTGCAGAGAGATTCCATGCCCTTTTCTGAAAAATCTCCATACATTCGACAGCCTGGAAGTTCTCCAAATCCTGCCCTTTTGAGTTTTTGTGAAGCCTTCATAAGATGAGCATAGTTGATTAAATTATTGACCAATGGCAACCGCTTCAACATCCAACCCCTCTCGCATCCCTGGAGGTCAGGAGGTCGAACTATGGTTTCAACCTTCTCAGTACAAACTTGGTTCCCCTGACAACCAGGCATTATGGGGTTCAAAAGCCAGTTCATTAACTTAAGAAAATACATTTTGCTGCTCTCATTTCTTAGAAAATTTATAGAGTTTTAGGAGCTCTGTGCCAGAAATGGGAAGGGAGACCAAATACATATTTCTTATTATAAATTACAATATCACAAGAATTGTCTTAGTCCATTTCAGTGGGCTATAACAAAAATAGCACAAATTGGGCAGTTTATAAGCTATGAAAATTTATTTCGCAGAGTTCTGGAGGCTGGGAAATCCAGATCAAGCTGTTGGTCAGATTAGGTGTTTGCTTCCTGGTTCATAGAAGGCAGTCTTCTTGCTATAATCTCACATGATGGAAGGGTCCAGGGATCTCTCTGGGGTCTCTTATAAATAGTCTCATTCATAAAGGTTCTACCTTCAAAACTCTCAATGAACTCCCCAAATCCCCACCTTCAAATACCATCACATTGGAGATTAAGTTTCAACAGTAAATATTTGAGGGGGCACAAACATTCAACCCGGAGCATGGGTCTATAAATAGACATTTATATGTATAAACAAAAGATTTTTGAAAAAAAGAATAATTGAAGGCAATTTAGTGAGGAAAGACTAGTCTTTCTAACAAGAGTTGCCAGAACAATTATATATCCATATACAAAAGATAAACTTGTATCCATATCTTGAGCCATATGCAAAATTGTGCCTTATGCAAAAATTAACTGAAAATGTATTGTAGGTCTAAAATGAAACAATACAAATTAAAATAAAACTTTCAGAAGTAAGGATAGGAGATAATTTTGTGACTTTGGGTTAGACAAATAATTTTTAGATATAACAAAAGTGTAATCCATAGAATTATAAATTAGAATTCATAAAAGTAAGACACGGCAATAATAATAATAATGACTTCTGTTCTTTGAAAGATACTCTTAGGAAAATAAAAAGACAAAGCACAGACAGAGAATATATGTGAAGTTCCTATCTGATAAGGGGCTTATATTCAAAATATGTAAAGAACCTGAACAATCAATAATAAAACAAGCCAGTATAGAATAGGCAAAGTTTTTGAACAAATATTTCACTAAAGAAGATATACAATTGATAAGTATATGAAAGATACACAACATTACTAGTCCATGAGGAAACACAAATTGTAATCACAAGGAGATACCATTATTTACTTGTTAGAATGGCTAAAGTTAAACTACAAACAATGTTGCTGAGATAGTGGACTATATGGAACTCTCATGCATAACTAGGGGAAATGTAAAATGGTTACAACCACTCTGGAATATAGTTTGTCAGCTTCTTAAAAAGTTAAACATGCATTTACCAAGTTTAGCCCTTCCATTCCTGAGTATTTATCAAAGAAAAAAGAAAAGTTACAGGAATGCTTCTAATAGTATAAATTGTTATAAACAAACAAATCAAATCCCAATGTTCATGGACAGGGAAATGGATTTAAACTATGGTATACCCATACAATGGGATATTTTGCAGCAATATAAGTGAACATACATAAAAATATAGATAAATTTCAAAATAGGTACACAAAGTGAAAGAAGGTAGGCCAAAAAGTGTGTAATTCAATTCTATAACTACTGGAAAATTCTATCTAATGTATAGTGACAGAAAACAGTTCAGTGGTTGCCTTGTTGGGGGCTCAGAATGAGCAGGGGGAAAGGATTATAAATGGGTTCCAGGAAACTTTGGGAGATGATAGAAGTGTTTTATTTCTGTTTTTGTGATGATGAAATCTCTGTGTGTGTGTGTGCACGCACACACACATATGCAATAAGAGCCACCAATCATGTGCTAGATCAGCATCACATTATAAAGGTAATCTCATTTAACACCTGACCCCCCCCCAAGAAATCTTTGTGGCATCATGACACTCATTTTACTGACAAAAAAAGAAATTCAGAAAAGTCACAGTTGCAAGGTATACATATATATAAAGTTATTCAATTTTATCCTTTAAATATGTACAGTTTATTGTATGTTAATTATTTCTCAATAAAACAGTTAAAAATGATATGTGAGCAAAACTAAATAATGTGTCACATGATCAGAGGACAAGCAATAGATAAGAAGTACATAAGGCGGGGTGCCTGGGTGGCTCAGTGGGTTAAAGCCTCTGCCTTTGGCTCAGGTCATGATCTCAGGGTCCTGGGATCAAGCCCCACATCAGGCTCTGGCGATATATATGGCATAAACAAACATTACAAAATGTGACCAGCATGCTTGCTTTCTTCATGTCACTTGGGGATTACTATTGAGCAGAGCATGGGATATGAGTATCTAGAAATAAAGGGCTGGAGGAGTATATTTTTAAGTTACTTAAAAACTCAGGATGTTTTGGATATCTAGTGTTTAAATTAATTAATCAAGTTTGCAGAAACATACATCCCTATGCATCAGATTTGGAGAATTTAATTATAAATCTATTGTATCATAGTCTTAAATACCCCAATGGAGAGTGACTACACCTTAGAAGATACATTGCTATTATAGCAAAGCACGCTTTGGGCTAAAAATCCTTTGTTTTCAAGTACATCGATGATATGCCTCAAGCTGTTCTGTAATTGCATGATTTCAGGATTGTTTTTCACTGATGTTACCAAATCTTTCCAAAGTAAGGCTTAATAGAAAGAAAGTTGAAAAGTGTTGCAGCCCTATAATAGATAGGTTACAAGTAATTACCAGAATGAGTCACCATTCCACATGGTGAGTAGCATTGATTTTTAGTCCTTTAGGGATTTATTCTTTTTTTCCTTTTAATATCTGAAAATCTTCAGTAAAGAAAGTGCTATTTAAACATAAGCTTTTAAAGCAATGACATATGGGATAAATGAGTCCCTTATCCTTCTTTCAAAATATATTTGAAAAAACATGGGGCTGGAGACAAACTTGGAATACCTTTTAAACCATATCAAAATGTCGACATTATTTCAGGATGAAAATGCTTTATATTATTCTTAAAACTGTAGATAGATCTATAGATAGATTGGTGTCAAAATTAAGAGCACGTTACACACAACAATTTTAACTTGCTATTAATGTTTTATTAAATGTAACTACTTTCAAATGAATGATAAAACCAGGAAACCCACTCCTCAGAAGCTAAATAGGCTTCTTTCACTGACTTGCTTCTAGTTTTATTCCCTAAACTATGTCTTCTTATGCTGCAACTATTCTTTATGATGAAAATATATCTAGAGACAGACTTAGAGGTGAAGAGGATGATCTCTATTTGATGGAAATCATGATATAATTGACTATTAAAATTTTTTCCAATTTGTGTAGCTAAGATCACATTTAGTATTTTAAATAAACCACTGAAAATAGTTTTTTTTACACTTAAAGCAGTGGGGTGTGTGTGTGTGCATGTGTGTGTGTGTGCATTGTTGATATGTATATATATCAATTAGGTAATCAGTGAATGCTAAAGCATTTCTTTCTATGGTCCTCAGAGGTGTTTCCTTGAAGACAGCTCTTCATTTTGTCAACAGACATTTACAGCCCTAAATGCCAGTCATTATGTTAGCCACCAGAATATTGACAAATATTGACAAATGAAAACAAAGTCTCTTTCCCAAAGGAACTTGCTGGAAGTGTTTTGTGGTGATTAGAAAGAAGAAAGAACACCAATTTTTTTTTCAATAATGCTTTCCTAAGTCACTTGTGGACCGGTGTTGGTGATTCCATGGAAGAAACAGGGGCATAAGTCATACATATCTATCCATGGAATTACATATTCAGATGATACAGATGATCATATACAGATGATATATGTATCATCATCATGCAGATGATACATATACATGTATTTGTATATGTATACACAGATACATATATGTACATATACATATACATCAGATACATATTGATGTATATTCAACCTGTACATATACAGATATGATACAGATTTATCATATCTGATTTATGATAAATCAGACATAAAGTTGTCTGATTTATCAGACAAATCATGATATATCCTTGTACTTGATCATATTTATAAGTGGCTTTACTGTTTCCTACCTCTAGAACCTTGTTTAACTTAAACTTTCTGTCTTCAATTTCCTTTTTTGAGAGATAGGGATTAAATACAACCTATATAAAAGGTAGTTGTGAAGATTAAATAAGATATTTTATGGAAAGCCCTTAGAATCATGCCTAGTGAATGTATCAGTAAATGTCAGATCTTTTATGTTTTTATTAAATATTAAGCAAAATACCATTTTTCAATGTTGATTATGCCAATGGAAATTAAAATAATATCAGATATTGAATAATATTTTACATTTATAAACAAAACCCAAATAAATACTGTAAATATCCAAATGCTTCTTTGCCTCCTAGTTGATAACATGATAATATTTTTATTCCTCTAATAGATTGAAGCATCTTTCTGAAGTCCTGTAATACTACACATCATAACATTCACCTTTTAATGACGTAATACTTTTCAATGTTGCCACACATTCTTCTATGTCTTACTGTTTCTTTTGTGCTAGTTCTGTTTTCCCACTACTGAATTTTAGTTACATCAAGACAAAGAACGGTCTTATTCTCTTCTGTCCCCCTAATAGAAATATATCTATAAACTAGGGAAATATTTTTAGGTTTTATTTTAAATAATTTTAACTGTAAATGTTGCTTGAAAGAAACTATATTTTAAGATTTAAAAATTGGTAATGATAGGAGTCATTTATCTTTGGTTCAATTTGAAAAAAAAAATGAACCCTAACCCTAACCTGTAAGAAAGCCGTTTTCTAAATTTTATATATGACGGTCCTGAAGTTCACAGAGGTGAAATAGTGTGCTCATTATAGCAGAGTAGCATAAGAACACAGGGCCAAAATAGATTTGTCTAACCTCAAGGCTTAAAATGTCAATTAAGAAAATCTCAAACAATGTATAACTGATTTTATTGATTTGTATATGTCTCTGTTTCCTTAAGCCTTCCTTTTTTATTTCAAGAAATATTCTGGGGATATAAATACTGAGAATCATATTCAAATTTCATAGAAAGAAGCAATGAAACATTTATACCATGTTTCTGTTTCTTAATGAAATAGCCCTCCTTCCACTCTTGCTTGAGAGAAATGCCTTTGTTAAGTACCTTCATAATTTTATCAAAAAAAGACTGATTCAAACAAGCAAGCAAATAAACATTTCTGAAATTTCAACAACATGAGTTCTGTCAAGCATATAATTTAATTTTTCCCATGCATCTTTTCTACATTCTATTTCTGATCAGAGGGTTATGTCTTCATCATATGGCCTAAAATTCACCATGTGAAACTGAGCTCAGGTACAGGGTAAGCATGAAATGAGAAAGAAACTTATGGAAGAATAGGTTAAAGAGTAAACTTCACTTTCATGTGCAGACTGTTATTTTATGCCACAGGAACTGTTGATAGAATATTGGTTATTTATCAGGTATTTCTAATGAAATAATGAAGCTATAAACTGGATAATTTCATATAATTTTTGTTCTCTGTGATTTTTCCCATATTTGAAATATTTGTTGGATCTCTGCATCTTCAACTATATTATAATTCTTAAATATTGTTTTACCTATTTCCAATATAGCCTTTAGAGCATTCTACAATTATATAGTGGTATATGTTCACCTTGAACTAAAATATGAGTACCCACGTACCTGAAGAGACTTAATTCCTAAGGGAAATGTGTATATAAATGCACACAAGAATGAATGAGTATGGTCTACACAGGTAATATGAATGATGTTTGTGTGGTGTGGGTAGGAGGAAGAGGGACTTATAAGGGTGGCAACTTTATCTAATGCACCATAATTTTACAATTTGGGATTTCATAATAAATAACACATTTTCCTTAGGAATGAAGTCTCCTCCTCCTTTACCACCCTTCTTTTCCTGGCAAATTGATATTTATCCTTCAAAATTAATTTTATATACTGTATTAGTTATGAATTTATAAACATGAATAGGATTCTACACCAATCATGACTTTTAACTTATCCCAAAGTGAATATTATTATACTTCTTTATTTATATGTCTTTTTCTTTGCTCAATATCTTGTTTTTATACTGTACCAGCTCCCTTTCATTCCAAATGGTTGCGCTGAGCCTCAATCTTACTATCTTATCTTCCCTTTTGTTGTATTCTGTAGTATGTGAATCAGAAGGTGGGGAATCATGCCCTCTGCAGACTACAGAGGTTGAATTCAGGCATATGATAACAACAGGGTCAATCACAGACTTTCCTGTTAATGGTCTGTGGCTACTAGGAAAGAGTAACATTCTTTCTTTGGGATAGCTGAGCTGGGAATCTTGCCTTCTGGCTGGTGAGAATCTGCAGTAAAGTAAATCCAGGTTTGGTTAAGCAGACCCAGAAGATAAACGTGTATTGTGGTTGTGGGTACTGCTGGATCCAGCCATTCCTGAAACTACATCCATCTCTGGACTTGAGAGTTTTGTAAAATATCATGTTTCTTTTCTAATCATGTTAGCTGAAGTTGAATTGCTACCCTTTTCCATCAATAGTGTCCTGACAAACAGAAACTGTTAACAGAAGTACAGTTAAATAAATGGACTAAATAAATGGAATAAAAAGCAACAATTACCGCACTGGCTCTGGCTACAAGTTTGGAATTGATGAGCATGATAACTAAAAGTTTGTAAATTATATGTTGCTTTCATTTTTAGCTTAGACCACATCTTATCAAGTGTATGTCTTTAAGATACTTGGTAGTAAAAAAATGAAGGGTCAGAGTATGTTAGTTTCTTCATGCCACGCTCACTAGCTTCTGGATGCAAAGGACAAGCTTCAGACCAGGCTGTCCTCTTTCTGACAGACCTTCATGTGTTTATTTAGAGACCTCATTGTATCTGCCTCCAGCTCACAGGTTAGACTAGAGATCAGATGATCAAATATCCAAGGGACTTTCCGATAAAGCTAAGAATTGAGTCAGAGAGTTATAAAACAGGTTGCTATTTTTTTCCGGATAATAAAGATTCACATGATGACCAAAGCACACAGGTGATTGGAGAAAAACATGTAGCACACAGAGTTCTTGCACTTGGAGTTTGATATAATCCATAAAACTGCATTTTGAGAAATTTCTTTTTTGGGAAGATGGTAAGAACATATGTCTTACACTTCCAATAGTTACAATGAGACATAGTATGATATAATAATGTTGGATTTTTAATATATAGAAATACACGTCTATCTCTATATTTTTTATGGTGGAAATAGAACAGAAACTAAATTTCTTCCTCATATTTCTTTAATATACAGTGGAGAACTTCTGGTTCCCAGCCACATTCTTGTGCCCAGACTGTCAACTGCTCTTGCCTAATTCATATAACTAGTGAATCTGAATGTCTCCTGACCCTGGGAGTAAATAGTGCGTGATTTGGGCCTCGCCATGATACTGGGCCATGCATGACATCTTTCTGCATCATTGGTTAAAAACATGAAGCCAAGACCAAATACTAAGGCAAGTATAAAGGGGGAGAAAGAATCTTTTTCTCAGGGGAAAGGTGAGTGGGGAGGGATCAGAGTTGTTAAGATAGTAAAGTGCTTAGTTTGTGGGAATCTGTCTACCATTTCCTCTGTCTAATGGAGAAACTGTTGAGAGGATGATTCCAAGCTTAAGAGAGACAGACACCTGAGATGAAAGGAGAGTTTTGACTGCATGTTTGTGTTTTTTTGTTGTTGTTGTTACTCCCAGTTGAGACAAACAAACAAATAAAATATACTTTAGGGTCCATTTAATATATATTCATACCCAGACCTTTTTAAAAGATATTTTAAATAAGCTATTCTTGCATACTTTAGACCTTTGACAAAAAAATTTTCTGTAGGCTTGGAGATAGAAATATTTGTTACTCATAATTATATCCCAGTGACTAGCCTTTTTTCTGACAGTAATCAATTGGTAAATGAAGGAAGGAATGCAAATATATTAAGCTATTAGTGAACATGCTTAATTATTATTATAACATTAATAGGATTATTATTCAGATGAGATTGCTTTTCTTCAAGATTTCTCTTTTCTAAAAATAAATCTACTATATGCCATATTTAGAATCATATGTGCCTCATAAATTAGGATGACTAGGTTTCAGTTTAAATTGTGTATGTGTGTCAAGAGTATGAGACCCAGGGGATGCCTGGGTGGCTCAGTCAGTTAAACATCTGCCTTTGGCTCAGGTCATGATCCCAGGTTCCTGGGATCAAGCCCCACATCAGGTTCCCTGCTCAGCAGAGAATCTGCTTGTCCCTCTCCCTCTGCCCCTCCCCCATTCATGCTTTCTCTCTTTCTTTCTCAACTAAGTAAATAAAATCTTTAAAAAATTATGAGACATATATGTTATCCTTTATTTAACCTATAGTTTAAAAATCTTCTTCATAAAATTATATGTGAGAGAAAAAAAGGAAAATGTGGAGGGATAAAGTAAAAGGAAAATTAAGTATCAAATGTGGTCTCTTAAGAATATATGAGAACACTATTCATTATTATTATGAATTTCCAAAGTTATTGACTTTTCAGAATAACCAGACTATGAAGAGAAACTAAAGCAGTTTTTTAACAGTTAATTTTTAAAGAACTGTACTCTAGTGGTTTATATTATTTAATTTGCTTATGCTGAAAAATAACTTTAACCTGTAAATTGAAAATAATAACCTTCATCACCCAAATGAATTTAGAAAAATGTAGTGATAAAACAGGTCATTGACATTTCTAGTAAACATAATTATATGAGTAAATGAAAAATGCTCTATTTTGAAAAATGAAATTTTAATATTAGAATATATAGCATGATTAGAGGTTACAATATGTTTTAGTTAGAATACAAATGTGTTTTATAAAAATAACATAGAATGCAGCTTTATTGTAACCTCCATTCATTAATATAAAGCTCATTTTATGCCCGGTTATATCACCTCATTTGCATTTAAATGTATTTTAGATTTATATTTTAGGAGAATATATCTACATATATTTCTAGTCCAACAAGATAGGCTTAATTATATTAACATGTCCCTAATACAAGTAAATGTTACACAGATATTTTTATTAAATGCTTTTGTCTCCAAAGACCTTTTTTATAGAATGTCTGTAGTTACATATATAATTTTCTCATGTACGTTAAGAGAATAATAGTGATCCTTTTTGCTCAGCTTTCTGATTAAAATATAAGTGGCATATTAAAATGTAGTCATCATTTAAATAAGAAAGATAACATGGTGCTGTGGTTATAAAACAGGTTCTGAGGTCAGTTACTCTAGATTCAAATCCTATCTCCTAGTTATCACTGACCCGATTTAGAGTAATTTTTATAAGCATCATTTTCTTAATATGTACAGTAGTAACAATATCCTTTAGAATATATCAGTTGGAGTAAATGAGACATTGAATACAAGATAAAAGAAATATATACATATTTTGAGAGCGAGTGAGAGCACAAGTAGCGTGGGGGGGGCAGCGAGAATCTTAAATGGGCACCATGTTCAGCATAAAGTCCAATGTGGGGCTTGATCGCAGGACCCTAAGATCATGACCTGACCCGAAACCAAGAGTCAGATGCTTAATCCACTGAGCCACCCAGGTCCCCCAAAAGAATATTTTTTATTGCTATTATATACTTATAAAAATTGAAGATGCATTCCTACTTTTTTTTTTTTATTTCAAAATGCTGTGATAGTACCTCTGCTTCCAGGAGGGTAGGGTACACTCGATTTTCCTTACTCCTTCCACTAAGTAAACTTACAAGTTTGGCAATTATATATAAAAAAATACAGGAAAATGCTGAATGGTGGAACAGACAGATGAATAGATGTAAAAATCCTTAACAACATATTAGCAAAGAAAATTCAGTAAAATGTACAAAAATAATTACATACCACAACCAAGAAGGGTTTATTCCAGACATGCAATGTTGGATCAATATTTTAAAACCAATCAATGTAATCCAAAAGAGGAATCATACGATCTGATTTATCAATGTAGGAGAAAGCATTTGAAAAAATACAACACTCATTCAGAGCGAGAAAAAATATTTGTAAGCCACATAGCTGACAAAGTACAAGTATCTATATGAAGAAGTCTCAAAACTCAGCAATAAAAAAATGCAATTCAAAAATGGGGAAAATACATTTAAACAAATATATACAGATGGCTAAAAACATATAAAAGATGTCAAACATAATTTACCACTGGGAAAATACAGTTGAAAACACAATGAGATATTACTGCACACCCATCAGAATGAATAAAATTAAAAAAAAAAAAAAAAAGAGTGTCACCTATCTTTCCTGGCATCTGAAGAGAGTCTGCAAAGGAGAGAAGTGTATATTACAGAAGGAAGACAATCAAGAGAATGTGGAAGTTCTGAAGGCAGGTGATACAGTTGTATCAAAGAAAAGGATGGATGAACAATGACAGATGAGACTAATAAATCAATCAAGATGAGGACTGCAATCAAGGGTTGTATTCTATGACACTGAACTTAATGTTGACCTTCTCAGAGTAGTTGTGGTAGAATAGTGGGTGTAGCACTTGTGACACAACCAGAGAAACAACCGGCAGGAAATATATAGTAAGGAATTAATTTTGAGGTATTTGCTTCTGCAATTGAGGGGGGCTCACTAGGCAAATTGGAAGTCCATGGGGCAGGCTATTGGGCAGAACAGGCTGAAACTTCCTGCAGGAGCTGAAGATGCAATTCACGGGCAGAATTCCTTCTTTTCTGGGGAGTCTCAGCTCCACTCTGAAGGCCTTTCAACTGATTAAATTAGGCCAACCCTGATAATCTGGGATAATGCCCTTTCCTTAAAGTCAACATGAATCATATCTACAAATACCTTCACAGCAACATCTAAATTAGTGTTCAATTGAATAATTAGAGACTTCAGCCCACTTAAGCTGACACATAAAACTTGGCCATTAGAGGGGATATGAAATGCATATAAAAGAAAATGGAAGAGGAATTTAAGCCGTCAAATAAATCAATTCAGAAAGTCTTACAACAGAGAGGAAATGTGTCAGTAGCAGCATATTTTAATGCTGCTGGAAATGATCCATAGGAGAAAAAAAAAATAATATAAGTTTTAGAAGTTAGAACTGCTAGGGCAAGATTCTTAGGTGTTTAAAAGGGAACTGACTCTTGATCATAAATTGAAGTGTTGGCCTCAGATAGCAGAAGGAAAGTGTACTTCTCATCAGAGGATTTGATGCAGAGAATACAGGTTAAGATACTTGTGGTCATTAAGAAGAAAAGATAGTGGAAAGAGGTGTAAGTTCTTTTTCAGAAAAACAGTAAATAACATTCGTGGAGAATGAGGATGGAAAAGTCTATGACTCTAACATTGTAAGTAGAGATCAGGCATGAAATAGCCACCAGGAGGTTCGTGGATATTAAGGGACTTGGGAAATGAGCCAATTAGGGTACACCTGGGGCTCAATTTTATGATTTTTCCAGTGAGAGCAGTCATTGTGGTTCTGTATTTTTCTCTAGACCTGCTTAGCTGCATGCGCCATGCTGATTAGGTAGACAGTTCAATTTCAGTTCTACCTAGCCGCTGAAGGAAGAGAGTGCAGAGAATGGAGAAGAGTGAAGCTAATGGCGGCAGTGGAAGTTAAGCGTCTAAATAGGAAAGTAAGAACATTTATGAAAAGAGGTAGAATGAAAGCCTTCTAGGTTCTAAGGGACAATCCGATTTCTAGAGCACAGATGCTAGACGGAGTAGGTGGAAATAGAAGTTAGTTATCAAAGTGTGGGATGCCTGAGGATGAATTTATGGAAAGATTGCTGTTATTAATAATCCCCTAGTCTAGGAATTACCCTGGGAGTAAGACATGGACACAGAGTGGATTCCAGGACCATTCGGGGAGCAGGAATGAAACAACTAGAGATGGGCATTATATGTCTATTGACATCATAATGAATTAAGACAGAAGGTAATCAGTAAATAATTCTTAATAAAAAAATAAATACATGAAGGGGTATAAAAAAGTTGAAGGTTAGCCACTCAATTAGTGGCAAATAATCAATTATAAAAAAAATAACTTCAAAATTTAGAAAATCCTTCACAGAGAATAAATAACAGGGTCATATTTTCCTAATAAGTGAGAGTTGGACAATAGGACAAGAGGTCAGGAAAATCCCTGTGGAGAACCCGGACAAAGAGAACAGCAATGGACTTAACAGCTTAGAGGACAATGGAAGGAAGCTCCACACACTGGTGTAAAATAAGGAGGGAGAAAAGCATCATCTGATGGGTGGGCTCAGATCAGGAAAGGAGTTGAGACTTTTGAAGATTTTCTGTTTTACCCAAAATGCAGTGGACCGTTTTGACTGGGTTTGAGGAGAGATAACTTTCCTAAAAGGTCTGAGTTCTTAAGGATTCTGTCTCTATGGAGTTGCTCTAATCCTCCACTGACATTTACTGTTAGATGTGGAATTAATAGGAGGCTCCCTACTGAGTCTCTTGAGTTACATTAATAGCCTCTCATTCTGTGGAAGCAACACAGTATTAACAGATAGTCTTACTGGTGGGGACCTTTAGAATATTGCCTTTTTCTGCCCTCAGCTTCAGGAGAAGGAGAAGCTCAAAGTGGCCAAGTTATCAGTCTCAACCTCTAGTTTAATTAAACCACCGTGATGATTAAGTTGAAGAGAATGGATATCTTAACAATAATGAGTCTTCCTATCCATGGTCACATAATCTTCCTCCGCTTATTTAGTTTATCTTTGATTTATTTAATCATTATAGTTTTCTGCATACAGATCTTGTACCTATTTTGTTAGATTTGTATCTAAGTATTTCATTTCTTTTTTTGATGCTATTGTAAATACTTTTTTGTTGATTTTGTTTTGCTTTTATTTGTTCTGCTTGCTTCTACACTTGCTTCTTAAGCTGAAGTTTAATTTGCTGGATTGGACACAAAGAGCACATTCATTCATTACAGGGCCAAAATGAGTACATGTGCCAGAAGGATGTTACTAAAAACAGCTTTTGGAGTTTCCCTCTTCCCCAATATTTGGAACCTAAATTTTATGATGTCTTTGCTAAGTCATGGAATGAGGTGAGTTAAGTTGTCTAATAATAATGTCTAAGGTGAGGTGAGGTGTCTAATGTTCCAGACAGAATCTTCTTTAAACATGCGCGTGTTTTTTTTTTTTTGTGGTTATATAAGCATCTTTCAGTCAATTGTCACATGAGTCTGATATCTGTTTTTCTTGAAAAATATTTTAGTACTCCTGAAGGCAGGATAATGAGTAAACCATGCCTTATTGTAGTTTCCAATGCTACTGTGTAAAAATGACCCATCAATGGTTTCAGGCAGTTAGTTCCATAGCTGAGAGAAACTTAGCAACTCAGGCTTGACTGGAGTGGACAGTTACACACCCTTGATGTATTTGGTCTTATTTTGTTTTAAAATGTCACTTTGGATGAGGAAAAAATAAAAATAATGAGGAGAAACAGTCCTTCTTAGGTGATATTTACTTCCAAAGAATGCTCTTTCACTTGAATAATTTATTTCAGCCGTTTAGATCTTTATAAAGCAATGTTTACTCAAATTAAGTCAGATTGACCAATAAGAGTTTCCATTTAAGTCAGATTGACCAATAAGAGTTTCCATTTGTTCTAGGCATTACTAAAGGACTGGAGATGTAGGAGAATTAGTGATACTGAATGTGTACTTAAGGCTAAAAAAAGGTCAGATTTAACTGGACTCTGAGATATAGATCTAATAGTTACATATACATCCTACCTACAGTCCAACTGACATCTTCTTTCTTCAATTTTCATAAGTGTTTTAAATCAGTAATGATATTGTGAATTAGGAAGCATAGCAATATGTGAAAAGTTAGAAAATAAAATTGTTTCTTAGATAATATTTTAGATTGATCAATTGCTTTCATTTTTAAAGGACAAATAGTTTTGAATAAAGTGCTACCAACCATTACAGAAAAATTCTTCTCTGAATTTGTTTGATTTAAGGTTTCAATTATCTTTTTGTGGAAAACCTATGCAGTGACCCCCATGTAGAAAATTTTAAGTATGCAATGAAATAGAGAAGCATTTTAGTTCATTAAAATGCCAAAGGGATACTTAAAATACATTATTAATAAAAATGTAAATCTGGTGATTTTTCTCTTTTAACTTAGGCCTGAGTAACAAATGAGATGAGTTTAGTCTGCAGGTAACCTTAAAGAAAGACTTTTATACAAAAATAAACTTGAAGGAAACCTTTGAATTTATTTGACAGTTGTTCACTATCTTATTTTCCTACTGTTTTCCAGTTATATGCGTTTCATTTAGTTCTGCTCCCTCAATTCTCAGTCATTTCTGATTCATCCTTGGCTGGTATTACAAACAAAATTTATCTAGTTAAATACACACATAACAGAACAGAATTTGATGTGCTATTTCAAAGTAGCAGCACCAAAAGAAAAGATAATAAAAGAGAACCATTTAAAAATAAAATTATAACTTAGAAACTTTCTGAAATCCTCTTTGTCTAATTCCCATTCAATGACCCAAATCTTTAACTTCTCATCAAAATAGAAGTATTTTTAAACATACTATTAGCTCAATCAACAAGTGTAAGGTTGGTTGGCTCCTCTAATGTAGGGAAGAGTTGATGTACCAGTTTATGAGTGATTTCATCTTAAATACTCTTTTAAAACTCAACAGTAAGGAACATTATCCATTCAATGGAAATATTGCTGCTATTAAAAAATTTTGCAGAAAAATATGAAATAATGCAAGTAAGGAAACATTTCTTGTACTAATTGAACATGCTTAAATCCCAATGGTAAACATTGGAACCATTCAACAGAAATAATACTATTTCAAAAGCCTGCACAGAAATACACAGTATCTGAATGAGAAAAAGTTTCTTACACTACTTGTTTAAAAGTATCTCATGATATACATACTGCAATATGAAGGCAGTTTAAATTCAAGCCAAACAGAATATTTTTAAAAAGCAATTATCCAATACTATAAAAAAGTATATGTCAAAGTAAGTTTTAGAATCAATTTTTTTTTAACGCTAGAAAACATTTTTGGTTTTCATTTTGCTATATAGTTTGGTCATCTCATAAGAACAAAAGCAATCATTCCCTCAATTTCATAAATTAAACTTAGAGTTGTCTGGTTTATTTTTATTTTTGTTTTTTGGGGTGATATTTACATGGGAACTTATTCATTCTTGTTTAAAAAAACATTTGGAAGAAACCTATCATTTATGGAACACTGACTAAGTCCCAGGAACTATGAAAGTATTATATTCAGTTTTTTAAAACTGAATATAGGGGCGCCTGGGTGGCTCAGTCGGTTAAGTGACTGCTTTTGGCTCTGTCATGATCTCAGGGTCCTGGGATAGAGCCCCACATCGTGCTCCCTGCTCAGTGGAGATCCTGCTTCTCCCTCTCCCTCTGCCTGCTGCTCTGCCTACTTGTACTCTATCTCCGTGTCAAATGAACAAAACCTTTTTTAAAAAAACTGAATATAATACTTCTCTACTTTTGCTCCTCAAAAATATATCTGTAGCCCACCACTTGTTTTGAGGGGATTATAACATGCGGACACTCACAATCTTCAGTTAAGTATAAAAAGAGGCAAAAACTCTCTGAAAGACAATTCCGATTTATATATTTTGTATATAACTAACAAGTCAACAACAACAACAAAATCAGCCTAGTGAAATAACATTGGATCAATGTGAGGATTTAGATCTGTGATTCTCTCTACTAGAGAAACATAAAAATTCAAGGCCAAATATATGGATGAGAGAAATGCATTGGGCTCCTTATATGCTATCTATCAAATTGATTTATCTTTAGTTAGTAAGGGCTTTTAAAAATGGGCAATTTCCTCACTTTAGTCTTTGATAGAACATGACACTATCTTCCCCACTGTACAATTTATGGGCAGAAGTATTATCATCTTGTTTGCTTATTGATCCCAAGTGCCTGAAAAGCATTTGGCACATAGTGGGCACTTAACATATATTTGCTAAGCTGAATGACTGAACTATGTGAATGCATTTATTCAATACTTTGTGAGGAAGAAAAGAACATGTCGCAAAATAATATTTGCTTTCAGTCACTTTCTGACATTGTATATTTCGTATGTTTTAAATATATGTTCATTTAACAGAAAACAATGGAAGAATATTTACCAAGGCATAAACAGCAATTATTATCCCTTGGTAAGTAGGTGATTGCTTGTTGGTTTAGATAGTTGTTTGCCATTGTTTCTATTTCTTTTGTAAGGAACATATATAAATATACATTACATTCTCATTCAAATTCAAATTGAAAAAGATGCAACACACTTCAGAATTGCAATGCTTTTATATTTCAGTTTCATTTTTATGTAGCTAACATTTAATGAATAGCAAGTGAAAGGATACTGGCATTATTCTGAAATGATTTAGTTAATGAAAAAACAAAATTCAAATAAAACGTTTTTGATTTATTTGATTTGATTATTTGATTTATGTATATATACATACACACACACCTCAGAGGAGGAAATAATTAATTTTTAGGTGGATAGCAACTACCATTTGTTGAAAAATTCATCTTTCTTTTTTTCTCCTCTCAACAGTAGCCCATACATAATAATTCCAGTTTTAGAGAAAATATAAGTTCAGAGCTGCCAAATCATTTGGCCCATGGAGGTCACTGGGTAGTTGTGTGAAATGAAGTTGGCAAGGTAGATTGAAGCTTAAATTGTCAAGTGCTCCTAATGTCATGCTATCAGTTTGGAATTCAGCCTATTGACAATGTAGAGTCAACAGAATTTTTGTTCTGTTGTATTTTGTTTTTAAGAAGAAAAGCACTATCTTATAAAATGGAAAAAGAGTACATGTAATTTATGTCTCTTTTAAATACACTTGCCTTTCCCAAGATATATTGAGTAGAGACTGGTAGTCATACATTTCTCCTACATTGATTGTTCTTGTTTCGTATTTTAAAACAGGTATATCAGTATGTAAAGGAAAGACCTATAGAGCTCCAAGTACACATTTAGAGTCATGGCCAGGCAAAGCTCCTATTCCTATTCTGGAAAATACAAGTTGTTACATTACTGAATAATGTCAGCAATCATAATTTCTCAAATTTTTCACCAATTTGAGAATTATATACATATATTATATATATTTGCACAAAGACCATCTAATTTATAATGTCTGTAATACTGATATTCTTAAGCATTAGAGATTTTTGTACACAGAGTATAATTTAGGAATATTACCCATCAGAATGGATTACCTTTTAATGAGTGCAGAGAATAAATTGAGAAGAAAACATAAAAACACAATATGATGTCCTTTGCATTTTTAGTCTGTATCTAGTAGAAAAATATTGCATTGGAAATAATAATCACTGCCATTTATTGAAGGATGAGTGTTTACCAGGTCATAAGCATTTTTTTAATGGATTTTATTTTGTAGGGCTATTTTAGATTTAGAGCAAAATGTACCATAAAGTGCAGAGAGTTCCCATAGCCCCCTGACCTTGTTCATGTCTAGTCTCCCCACACTATCAATATCTCTCACCCAAATGATACATTTGTTACAATCCATGAACCTACGCTGACACATCATTAGCACCATAGTTTACATTAGGATTCACTCTTGTACAGTCTATGGCTTTGGATACATGCATAATGACATGTATGTGCCACTATGATTTTATATGGAGTAGTTTTAGTGCTCTGCTTATTCATTCTTCCCTCCTCCCTGACTCTGGGCATCCCCTGATCCTTTTATACAGTTTTAGATTATGTTGTCAGTGTGAGAAAAAAAAAATGTATGCTGTAAAGGATATACTTAAATTAATGTCATTATTACAAGAACTAGTGGTCCAGTAGTGTTTGTTGAGAAAACATGGAATGTGAATTCGATGTCTCAGGATAATCCTTTCTCACTGGGCTGAAGCTCAGCCTGCCCAGGCTCCTTTCAGATTTGGTGAAAATTGGAATCTTTGTATCACCAGCTGAGGTCTGGAAACTATGGAGGTTTTGAGCCAGAGGAAGAAACTGAAGTAAGGGAAAGGAGTTTGTAGTGTGAAGAGAGCAGATTCATCTTGCACATGCCCTGTGCTCTATTTTTTGGTCAACTTATGAAGTTTTCCTTAATTTTTAATGATTGCTACTCTTGTTGATGTCTGGAATTTTTGCTATGTTGGAGAAATTAGTCCTTAATTTATATTGTAAATATATTTCCTACATTTTACATTGTTTGGGGACCTGAATAAAATATTTGCTGTACAATTTTTTAAATGTTTATATAATGAGATGTATTAAATTTTTCATTTATAAAATCTGTTCCATTTGCAATGTAAGGCTAATCTTATTATACAGATTTTGTGTTATATTCTAATATTCTTATAGTTTTCTTTTTAAAATATTAATTTTTATCTGTAATTTACTTTTGTGTAAACATTTCTTTTTTAGATGATTGTACTGTGGTGCCAAACAAATATCTTTGAGTACAGATTTACCTGAATTCTAAAAGGTTTCCCTTCAATGGTATCCCCTATGAATCTTCCCTACCATTTTGCTTGATACTATACAACTTTGGTTTGGGTTTCACTTTGTCACAAGAGTTGAACTTTGTGGGGTTTTTATGTTTTCTTTTGCATTTCTATTTAAATGTAAATCCTGAAATTACTTTATATATAAAAACTAGATCTCCAGATACCTTGGTGAGTCTGTCAGTTAAGCATCTGCCTTCGGCTAGGTCATGACCCCAGGATCCTGAGATCCAGTCCATATTGGGCTCCCTGCTCAGCGGGCAGCCTGCTTCTTCCTCTGCCTACTCTTCCCCTGCTTGTGCTCTGTCTCTCTGACCAACAAATAAAATCTTAAAATAAGTTAATACATATGTACATACATACTAGATCTCTGTTAGGACTCCAAAAGTATTTGTATTGTATTTTATTAATTTCTGAAATCTTTACATCAGAAAGATAGATTATATCTCCATTTATACAACAAGTATTTTGGGTGTTTTTTTTTACAACAAAACCTGACCTGCATTGATGGAGTCCTGTTTATGGTGGTTATCTACCCAACTCATGTAAATATGCATATATTTTTTAAGTTTACTCTTTATCCTTAGGGTGTATTGTATAACATATATCATATGCACCAGATTGCCTCTTTAAAAAATCTGAAAGGCATCTGCACCCTTTGATTTTGGATCTGTTTTATGGAACTAATTGATAAATATGTTTTCCTACTACACTGTCTACGGTACACTCTTCCTTAATTTCATCTAACCTATCACCAGTTCTTGTTTTTTCCCTCCAAAAATATATCACAAATCTCACTCTCTGTGACATCACTGTGGTAAAAGCACCATTATATCTTCTCTGGTAGTCTGTGCCATCTGCTTGTGCCCTGGTGTCCCCACTTGCCAGTGTCCCACCACTTTTCAGAGAAGCACATCTGACCCAGCTCCTTCAAGCTAAGGAGAACCAACTGTTAGTTTTTCAGAATTTGGGGAAGCTGGTTGTTAAATAGAGCCACTATTAAAAATTACATTTTATTAGATTACCATAAAATAAACGACTTTAAAACAAAGACAATCAATACTTGCATCATTTCTAGTTTTCTTACATTTTACTGTCATTTGTGCCCTTCAAGTTATTTACATCTATTAAATCTGTATGGTGGAAACATTATTCCTCACTCATGCATATGGAGAGGAGGAGGGGGAAGAAGGGGAAGAAAAGGGAGGGGAGAGGGGAAGCGGAATAGAGGAAAAGGGTGTAAAAAAGCAGGGGAAGGGAGAAAGAGCGGAGGAGGAAGGAGGGATAGGAAGGAAAAGAGAGAGAAGGGGGAATGGAGGGAGGAAAAGGGAACTAGCCAACCTGGGGTCAGATTTGTGGGACAGGAACCCTTTGATAGAGTTTTTTTTTTTTAGAGTTTGATCAATTTGGGGGTCTGCCCTTGTGGCGCAGCAAATCTGAGGGGTAGTACAGGTTGCCTTACTTATCAGTGGTGCAACCTATGTGAGGGCAGGGGTGTCTGCCCATTTCATTTGCACATGTTTAGTGACTTTTTAAAAAGATATATTCACTTATTAGAGAGAAAGCGCCCCTGCGAGTGAGCATAGCAGGGGGAGGGGCAGAGGAAGAGGTAGACAAGCAGACTCCCCTCCAAGGAAGTGCGCGCTGGTTGCTGAGCCCCAGGAGCATACAGGATCCTGAGTCCATTATCTGAGCTGAAATGAAGAGTCAGAGGCTTAAGGGACTGAGCCACTAAGGCGCCCCCATGTTCAGTGACTTAACAAGATACTCTGTTGCTGTGACAGCCTTATTGTGTGGGCAACCCTGTTTCTCCACTTCTTTTCAGATACCTTGTGCACAAATGAACTCCCATGATTTTGAAAAACAAAAAAACAAAATTACTTCTTTATCATAATGGTTGTATCATCTAATTACTACCACCAATTAGCCTACTTCAACAGAGGAATGAATTCAATTCTTACTCAGGGCTACTCCCTTTACGATTTAGGAATTCTCAATTGCTATCTCTCCGCATAGCTATTGAATGTGTTGTTAGTTATCGTAGGAATCCTATTGTTAAATTAATTAAACCCAGGAGCCCTAAAACTGAGGTGGCTTTAATGTCTTGGAAGCCTTAGTAAGCAAATGGAAACCTGTGCCGGTCGTCAGGCCACAAAGTTAAGAAATGAAACCTAAGGACAACCAATTACAAACACCCAACCAGGCTTTCTCAAATAATGCACCTGCTTAATTGCAGCCAAATAATTTTCTCGCTTTCTTCTACTTCTTCTCTTTAAGTGTCTTTCCCCTGGCTCCTGTCGGTGGACCATTTCCAGTTTGGTGCTGCTTTTTCCTCAAATACGCTCAAAAATTGAAAATGCTTCAGCTTATCTTTTAACACTATTAATTTGATACTGAAATAATCTCCAAAATTTATCAGTAATTTTTCCACTATAGGTGATTTATAGAAGATGAGCATTGACTATCCTTGGACTTATTTCCATGTTCTTAAATCTAAAAGCCTTAATAGGAAAGGTGTGCATAGTTTTCTATGTTGCATTCCCTTGTTCATGTTTGTCCTTATAATCTAAATATTCAGGTAATTCCTGTCCCATAACTTTCAAAGAAGTTAAACATTTATGTCTCCCATTTGTTCAGTTCTGTTTGTGGGAAATTAGTCTTTCATTTCGACTCTACTTTTGCCTGTAAACAAATATCTTTCATTTTCTTCGCATAATTTTAATTCTATTTTCCAAATAGAATTGCTCATCCTTTATCTTTTGTTTTCAAGAGTGACTTGTTTTATTGTATTGCAATCATTTTAGTGTTGATTTTATTTTTATTCTGCATCTCTATCCTCATTTATGCCAGCTCACTTTTTATCTCCACCCATAGTTTTATCTGTAATCCATTGAAATTTTATTCTTTTTTTCAGCTCTTGATTAAAAAAGAAACATCTTTTACGACACTTTTTTTATATTTTTCTGATTCACTTCTCTGTTGGCACAGCTATTAGAGGATGCTTGTCCTTTGCCTTCCTTTTGTCTTTCATTTTCTGTATATATGCTTTTGTTTATCAAAGGTTTTTTTTTTTAATTTCTTGCTTTTTATTTAATATTGTTACTTGCCAGAATGGGACCTTTCCCCCCTGTGAATATAACTTCCTAAAGGGATATGGTGAGTGATATTGACAACTAAAGGTAGAAGACTGGTTGAATTTGGGTACATTTTCTCTAAAAGCACTCTTAACATACTTCTGTAAGAGTATGTTTCAACAGGGTTGCAAGAACATTACCTGGGTCCTAATGCTGAACTGTTTGTCACACAGTTTGTGGGTGACAATTTGCCTTATAGTTCTCATGAGCTTTCCAGAAGTCTCTATCTTGATTTTTTGGTCCATCTAAGTTAAATTTATGTTATTTGATAAGAAACATTGGACTTAAATGTAGAAGATCAATATGAGGGCTGTAGTTCTGTCGCAACTAATGTTTTTACATCAGGCAGCCTACTTAACCAGTTAGAGACTGAGTTTGTGCCATTAAAAATTGGGAAAATAAATTTGTTGAGGATAGAGAAATGTGATAAAATTATAATAATGTATTGTAGGGTAAGAATTATAAAAATCCGAGTGTACGATTGTGATGAATAATAATGTACACATGTGTTCGTTATTCACTTTGAGTCAGTCCCAATGCGAGACGCTGTGACAAATAGAGAGGTAGACGAGACATGTTCCTGAACGAAACTAAAATCCAGTGAGGCTCTGGCGTGACGGTGTGGTGTGCTGCCCAGAGACCCCCTTCAAGATACAGGTGCTCACTCCCAGCCTGGTGAGTTTCGGCTGCTGACAGCTCACACCTAAGCCCTCTTCAGGCCTCGGAGGGAGCCACCTAATACAATCTGCAACCCCTTCTAGGGAAGCCAGAGGAGCGGTCTGAGGAGGAATACGAAAGTCCCTCTAACTCTATTGGAAAATTCCTAAAAGCCATCCGCCCCAGAGCTCCTGCTTCTGGCAGGTTATCTCTGCTACAACTACTGCCAGTCGCGGCTCTGTCAGACGTTTTCCTGTTGTTGCGGTGGTTGTTCTTGTTATTTAAGATTTATTTACTTATTTATTTCAGAGAGAGAGGGAGAGATCACGAGTGGCAGAGAGGCAGGAGGAGAGAGGGGGAAGCAGGCTCCCCGCCGAGCAGAGAGCCCTGATGCGGGGCTGGATCCCAGCCCCAAGATCATGACCTGAGCTGAAGGCAGAGGCTTTAACCCGCTGAGTCACCCGGGCGCCCCAGATGTTTTCTGTTTTCGTTTTGTTTTTTCCTAAAGGCACTTACTAATCAACTTCCTGCCTACAAACCTGACTCTCAGAATCTGTTTCTTGAGAAACCACCCTCAAACAGTCTGAGAGACATAGAAGTCACATTCTGAAATTCGAGGATCCAGGGATAGGACAAGGGGAAAGTGACCTGTGCTGAGTAAAAAACGTGGTGTTGCTCATAGGGCAGCGCTCATATACGCAGCAGGGTACATCTTGTTAAATCTTGTCACAGATACTATGTATCCATCTGGAATGAAATCCCAACCAAACTGGAAATTTGGAGTTAGACAATTCCACTGTTCCTTTTCTCTTTTTAGAGGTGGAGTCTGATGCACAAAAGAAAATGCATCATAATTCTTGCTTCATTAAACAGTATTATATGTTGCCCTAGAATTACTATTATCCACTTTTATTCTATTTTGTATTACTTATTTTACTAAGCCGATAGGCAAGACCCATCATGCAACACAATAAATTAAAATTACCGATAAGTTACATAGCCCTGTTTACACTCTGCCAATCAGGCAACCAGTTTCCTTAAATTCATCCCTGATGCAATTCATTAATTTCCCAAATGTGTGTGTGTGTATTTAACTAAACATAAATTACTTTTATTTGTTTTTAAATCAACTTAATTTTTCAAAAGTTATATTCCTTATAGTCTCTTGTGGCTCATATTTTTTTACTAAATATTATGTCACTAAGATCCCTCCAAGTCATAATATGGACATGTATTATGTTCAGTTTTTTTGTGTAATAATCCATTGGGTAAGTATAGCATATTTGGTTAACTCTCTTCTGCTCAAGGAATATTTAACTTGTTTCAATTCTCATCCCTTATTATCAACAGTGGTACCATGGGATGGAGATATATATATATATATATATATATATATATATATATATATGATCTCCTATTATATGACTACAAGAATATTTCTTATGTATATTCTTGGGTTATGTATACTCAATTTATAAGATAATATTTTTTTCAAAGTTATCATGCCAATTTATACTCCCATCAGCAATGTGTGTTTGTGTGTGGGTGTGTGTATGTGTATATATATATACACACACACATTTATACAAAATTTATATATTATGAACATCTATATACAAGTGATGAAGTCATTTGGAAAAGCCATGTTCTACTCACTTCATGATGCACCAACATGTTATTGTGTAGTGTTTAAATTTCCAGACTTTGGGAACAGATATAGGTTCAAGAAAGTCCATTTCTACTTCTATTACTACAAGCATGGCTTCCTCATCTGTAAAATACGATAATAATAATCTACTTTATATGGCATATGCAAGAATCAAATGATATCCAACCAGAAGGTGATTGATATATTGGCAAGAAGATGTGAAATGATCAATTAACTTTTGCATCAGTAATGTTGTTATTACCTTTTATCTTCATGTTACATATCATAAATTAAAATGTATGCCTTGTTTTTAAATTTTTTTCTTCCATCTTCCTGATATATTTTTTAATGATTTGATGATCTCACTTTTAAAATTAAATTTTTAACTACGGATTTATTATTGAAATTTATTCCAATGTAGGGCTTTTCTTTAATTCAACATTTGCATGTAAATTTTTAAGTACCAGTACTACATTTTACAAAGATACACACAAACTACAACTGAATGGGTAGTTCTATTTGGTGTAAATCACTAGTTGTTGTTGTTTTTTTTTCTAAATCTAATTTTGGAAAGATTCAATTGCAGGATATAGGAGGGGAATGAAAATGGTAGTTATTTGTTTCTTTGTGTTTAAGAAACCCATATTCCCTAAGATGCGGGGGAGAATTGAGTCCATTATTTCGCAGCATTATTGAAAATCACTCTATTTCCCCTCTGGGCTTGTGGAGCAGAGAAGAATTTGAGACCATCTACTGCATGACATTACTGAGGTAATGCATTCCATTGTAAACTTCCAGCCTTAAAAAAGTCTTATGTTTTTTAGTTTCTAACTTATTGCTGGGATCTAAACCCTTAGATTGGTCCAGGGATTTGATATCTGGATAGACTGTTAATGTTTTCCTTTTAAAAGCTCAGTTTGTGATATTGAGTCTGTTCAATTTTCCGTAGATAAAACAAATATCAAAGATAGGAATGCCCTGGCACTCTGCTCATCTCAGTGATACGTGGGTATCTTATAGTTTTGAAGAAAATGAAAAGAGTTAACATGACAGCCATTAAGAGGCAATTTTAGGAAACTTTTAAAACATGTTTTTCTATTAATTACTCTTAAAACCACAGTTTCTTCCATTTTAAATGTACACCTACATATATTTATATAGAGTACTTATGGAAATTAAATGGAAGAAAAATATGCCATTAATTAATAATAAATTATAATTTATAATTGTAAATATATAATAAATTATTATAAATTATAAATATATATATTGATTAATAAATTGATACCATAAAACAATAAATATTAATCATTTTGCTAATCATTAAATCCTCACAAGGAATATATAAAGTATTATTTATAATCTTTAATGGATGAGAAATAATATACATCTTCCAGGTTCTTATAACAATCCCCCTATCCTAAATTATTCTGGGTAAAAATATGGTCAATAATTTGTCTTTAATATGCATGCTTCCCTTTTCTTTTTAACATTTAAATTTTGGAAAATCCAGGTAGAAACAGTAGGATGAAAAAGATGAGAGAGGAAGAGTTTATGAATGAATCCAGAGAGACCATTATGTCATTCCCGGTGTGTCCCTCATATACCAGGTAGGTTAAGGATGAAAAGGTAAAGAAAAGAGGAGATAAATAATATTATTAATGCAAATATCTATTCTCAGCACCTTAATATCTTGTTTGTCCTGTGAGGTTAATGTGATCTGCATGAGATTCTACTTTTTGTGAACTCAAGGACCATCTTTGCCTATTGTTGTGTTCTCATCGCTTCATTCAGCTCTTGGCAGGTAGTAGGTGCACAATCTTGTAAATGAATGAATAATAATTAAATGGAACAATGAATGAGTCAGCGAGTGACTGAGTAAGTGGGTAAATGAAAAGACATGTATCAGAGGAGACTCTTATTTGACTTAGTAACGTGTGCAGTTTCTGAATCTTGGTCCAGACTCAATGCAAGAAGCACAAAGAAGAAAAGAAACCAGTAGCCTCCTTGACCACAAAGACTGTGTGCAGTGTTAAAACTAGGTTTTTTGAGTAAAAGCAAATTCACCTCTGAGAAGGAAACATGGAAGTGGCCTGTGGTGTCTTTGTTGACTGTTCCAAAGATCCCTCTATATTTTCGCCCTCTATAACTATGTTTAAATCTTGCATAATATTTCCACTCATAATCATACTTATTGGTTGTACATGATAGGAAAAATAGACAGAACAAATATCTTGGGTATATATTAAGACGGACTGCACATAAAGGAAAAACAAAGTATTTTTGTCCTTAGCCTCAATCAAAAATATCCTCTATACTCTAAAATAGAATGCCCATCAACAATCATTCTCAGTCTTCATCCTCCTTGATCAATGAAATATTTGACAGAGTCGATAAACATTTTATTTATTTGAGAGAGACAGAGACAGAGAAAGAGCAAGCAGGAGGAGAAGCACAGGGAGAGGGACAAGCAGACTCCATGCTGAGCACAGAGCCTGACACAGGGCTCCACATGGGGCTCCACTCCCACATCCCTGAGATCATGATCTGAGCTGAAACCAAGAGTTGGAGGCTTAACCCACTAAGCCACTCTTACATACTCTTTCTTTTATATGCGGAATCATGTATGCATTATGCAAATTATTAATAGGTATTTAGGTAACTAAGTTTTTGTGCCTTGGGATTTTGGCTCATACTGTTGTTTTTCACTTAGAATATTCTCCCTCCATCTCTACATCTTCATCATGCCAAGCTGCACTTAAAGCTCATGTAAAGTAGGAGCTCTGTATTTGAACACCTATTGTACTTTATTTTCTTTTCATATGGGAGTCCTATAATATCTTACCTTTTTAGTTATTTACTTCTTGCTTTTTCTATTGTATATAATTTCAGAAGCATATTGGTATTCTTTTTCTTTTTGCCTACATCCACACTCAGAAATACAGTATTTTAGAAGTAAATATTAAATAGGTATTTGTTGTCAGATGAATAGTGAAGTTACTTTATTTTATTGAACTAATATGATTTCACATTAGCAACAACAAATAGGTTCATGAGAGACTGAGTCATATGATTGGCTTGGATGGAAGGAAAAATCCCATATAAATATGAAATTAGTAAATCAATTATAAGCCTGGGTAATGGTTAGTTACCTAACAAAACAGAACTTTGGAAAGAGGTATTCAAGTATAATAAACATGAAAAAAATGACATGATATCCTATAAGACAGAGTTAAAGTGATAGGTAAACAGAATCCTTACACTTAAACAGTTAGCCATTCATTAAAGTAAACACATTGGAAATATTAGTGAATGCATAATGGTGTTAACATAGACAATATTCAGATAAATCAATTGAAAAAATGGGAGATTTCTAAGATGCAATTAATACCCTTTAAATATGTTTCCTGTTCTACTAAATTTACCTTTTTATTTCCCTTAGTCCAAAATGTATTCAGAAAAAAATGTGTGTGTGTGTGTGTGTGTGTGCGTGTGTGTATAATGTATATTTATTATATATAATCTATAATCTATAATAAAAATATATAATATATAAAATATATAATATGTATATAACATGTATATTTATTATATATATTTTTTCACACTTGTCTTTATGTTCCTATTGACAATTGTTCAGGTCTGGTAGCAAAAAGAACCCTTATCTGCTATTCAGGAACCAAAAGTTTTTATTTTAATAACTCTTTTTCAGTATAAAAACCATCAAAGGGATCAGCAAAAAAAACCCTCCATGGCAATTAGCAAGACCCATTTGAACAGTATGTTTCTGGGAGGCACCTTTTGGTGTCACTCCCCACCCCACGTCTCTGCTGGATGAATTACAGCATTGGCATTTGTCTAATGGACCATGAACACAACATTTCACAAAGCAATCAAGAAACAACTAAAACAAGCTGGTTTGGAATAAAATTGTAAAATTAGGTTGCAGTTGAAACTAAAGCACTGCTATTTATTCTACGTAGCGGTTTGATGACCTAATGATGTGAATCCAGCTCAGCAGTTGGACAATTTTGGAAAGTAACAGAAGCAAACATTCTATTATTGAGTGGAAATTACAGACACAATGTGTGAGGTCAACAGCATCATGACCCACAATGGGTGTTGAAGCTTTAGCTGCATCCGTGGGAATAAAGAAACAAAACAAACATTAAGGGGCCTGAGATTGGAAAGAGACTTAATTCTGGAGATTAAATAGAGTTCATTTAGTTTAGAGAAATAATGCCGGTGGTGATTTTTCATTTAAAAATGTACTTAAAGTTGCTAATGATGATTAAGTGTCTGCGGTTGCTTAAGCAACACAACGTTGTCCGTATGTGTGAACCATGGACTGAAAGAGAGAACATCTCCCTCCTCTTCCCTCCTGACCTTCTGTTGAGGACATAACTCCGCCTTTAGAGAATGACCTAACTCCCACTGGCTATGTTGTCCTATCTTGCAGCAATATGAATTATATGTATATCAAGAACCTCAGTCAGCTGACTCTGGATGTTTTCTTTGGTTTTTATTTGTTTGTTTTAACCAAAGACCACTGCTTCTTTGAAAGCTGTGTGCTCAGAATAAAGCAAAATAGCATAAAAATGTTATCTTCAATTGAAGCAAGTTTTTTCCTCACTAGATTTTGCACAGACACAATTGGAATGATCCTACAAAAAGGTCAACAGATTTGGCTGAAAATACACACAGGAAAGTTTTGTTATTCTCTTCTGCAAAGCCAGCAATTTCAATGATTGAGCTATCACAGAATGACAACTTATTTTTTTGGAAATAATTCCTGGAATTCCTAGAAAATCTAATGAATATATGTTTTCCATTTGGTGATTTCCTAATTGGCTTAAGAAAAGTTTCTATGGTGTGCAATACTACTAGTATTTAGAAGTGTAAGTACGAAAATGTTTACTGTCTTGGCATATGTACTTGACTAATAATTTAGAGATATTTTAGAATTTTTGGATATTCAATGTAACATGCACTAATAGACATTTTGAGTAGTGAACTGAATCATCATTAAATAAAATCATGTTGAATTATAAAGGTAGAATGTACTTATGTACTTATTCAATATGCTCTCCATTTATAACAAAAAACAGCCAATTCTGTTAGAATAAATCCTAAGTTAAAATCAGAGTTCCATTATTTGTCAATAGTAGTCCATATTTTACCAAAATAACTTTGAAATAAAAATATACAGCACAACTGACCTAAAATTTGGTGGGTTCACTTTATTTCCAGGGTTTACCTGGTTGTTTTATTTCCCTACTTTCAGCTTTTGGGGAGAGAAGGCTCATACAAAGTAACAATTCAGAGCTAATTACAAATGTCTAAACATTATTCTGTGTGCCTCAACCTTGGCTGATACTTTTTTTCATTTAAAATTTCTATAAATTTTATCAAATAACATCTTTTGTTTTTCACTATTTATATATCCTTACAACTGTGAGATTCAACCACTACCTCAATATTTTTTGATAGCCTATAATGTGCAAAGCATTGTGTCACATATGGATCAGGACTAGAAAGCCCTGAGTAGAGTTTGAATCAAACTCTAACTTTGATAACTGCCATGTTGATAAGTAAAGGCCTTGTCTACTCTCCTTCAATCCCATACCTTAGACTTCCCCTTTGATCATATCACAAAGCCCCTATCTTCGCTTTTCTGATAGAATATATCTTTATAAAATAATAATAGTTGTAAAATGTAAAGCCTCAGAATTGTAAATATAATACTTAAAACTTTGTAGCTAAAATACCTTTAAAAAGACTCTGACCTCTTTATTGTGTACGAATTAACCAAGGCAGATTCTACTGTGTTCAGTGAAATGCAGTGATTAACTGGTAAGTTAGGATTACTATTTCAGTGACAATCTGGTTCAAAAATGCACTTCTTTCTGCTATAGATGCCTCATACAGCTGAAGCAGACACAACTGGGTTTGGGGAATTTGGGAGGATTGGTATCTAAGCTCTTTACCTGGATAAGTCTGACGAAAGTAATATGCATTTATAGGCTGTTCTTAGTGTAGGCTCAACCATTACTCTCTTCAGCATTTTTCAACTCTCACAATTAGCCTCTCAGAGTAAAAGCAGTTTCTGTTTGTTTCCCCAACTGTTCTCACCAGTAGACAGTGTACACCCTTCTTAATGTCTGTCCCATTTTTAACCAGGGGACTTGCTGTGCGGAATGCAGCTTTGTCCCCGCCTCAGCTGATCTGCCTTTCCCTGTTCACAGTCATGGGGAAGTTACCTTTCTTTCCAGAGCCCTGAGGCCCCAAGGGTTCAGGCTTACCCAGGGGGCTGCTCTATCTTAGTAACTGCCTAATGCTGGTAAATGCTTGCTCAACCTTTGTTAATCTAAAAATATGTTTATTTTTCTTTTTCATTGAAAAATAATTTTACTGTGTGTCCATGTCAGGCTGATGTATGAAAAAAAGAAAGAAATTTTTAGTGTATTGGTTTTCTCAACTTATGGAGGTATTTTTGACAAAATAGTGTATTTGTAAAGTATACAGTGTCATGGTTTGACCTACATATACTGTGTGAAATAATTACCACCATCAGGCTAGTTAATGCATCCACCATCACACAAAACTACCGTTTTTTCTGTGTGTTTACTCTCTTGGCAAAATTTCCAGTACACAAACCTACAGCTGATACACAAAGGAGAAAGAGAAATTGAAGTATATCACTATAGAAAATTTCCAATTCACGACGAAGACAGCAAAAGAGGAAGAAAGGAACAAAGGATCTATGAGATAACCAGGAAACAGGTAATAAGATGGCATTAATAAGTTCTCACTTATCAATAATTACTCTAAATTTAAATGGGTTAAATTATCCAATCAAGGCATGGAGCAGCTGACTGGAAATAAACAAACAAACAAACAAATAAATAAATGCAAAATCTAGCTACATGCTGCCTACAAAAATTTTACTTCAGCTTTAAGGTCAAAGGTTTATAGGTTCAAAGCGAAGGATTGGAAAAAGATATTCTATGCAAGTGGAAACACGAAGAGAGCAAGGGTAGCTATAGAGATGCCAGGCTGGCATAATTTTTTTAATTGGCACATTGAGAAAAGATTCTCTCCCTCTCTGGCTTCCGTATTCCTGTGTGAAACTCTGCTGTTAATGTACATATTATTTTATTAAGAAATCATCTCTTTGAAATTACTAGTTGCTATTAACATCTCTTTGGGTTTTGCAATCTGAGATAACTGATATTCCTGGGAGTTTCTGTTGGTGGTGGTGTGGGTAGGAGTGTTTGCTTTAAGCATGCCTAATAGTGATGTGTCGAGGTTTGTTAATATGACTATCAATGTTTTTTTTAAACTAATTCTTGAATTATCTTTCATTATCTTGTAAAACACTCCCTTTCATTCTCTCTTTTCTCATCTAAATTAAAAAAAGATAAAAAGTCTTATTATTCTAATTACTTTTCCATTTTTTTATCCCTATCTACTATGGCTTTTTCCCTCTGACTTTAGAAAAACCTTCTTTAGCTTTACTTTCAGATCATTGTTTAGTTGTGTTTGCAATTAATTTGTTATTAAATAACCCAGTTAACTTTACATTTCAACAACTACGTATTTATTTCTAAAAGGTCTATTTAGGTGTGTCTCAAAACATGCTTGGTTATTTTTGATAGCCCTTCTTTAACTGATAAGAGTTCTACTTTTACTAGTTTTGATCTCTGAAGATTTTTTTTTTGCCAGCTCAACAATGAATTAAGATATTTACCTTTAAAAAAGATCTTGGCACCTTTATTGATTTTTATTTAAGTAGGAAGATTAATCAGATTATTTTGCCTCCATAATATTGGTAAATTTAATTTATTGGAGTTCATCTTGCATCTTTTTAACTCCATAAATGAATCTCACTTGGAGACCTTCATAACCTTTCCTATGTAAAGTTAACTTAATAGAGGACATGGGGACTGGGGTAGGGCAGGGGTTAAAAATCAGTTTTCTATTTGGTATTGTGCACATATCTTTCAGGCAGTGAAGTTGTTTAATCTTTATTTAATCTGGGGTTTCCTCTACAGGAAGGATTATTCCCTCAAAATTTGGTGAGATTCAGACAGATGGGAGAAGGGCTCACTGATCGTCCAGCTATTCCTGGGTTTATTCTTGGGTTTCCCTTTGAAATTTTGCTATCAAAATTCCCTTTATTCTTGTTCAATAACTGGAATTTTCTGATCCCTTGTGCCCTGTCCACATGTGTAAATCTGAATAATTAAAAACTCCAGTTTCCTGAAATGTACAAAATATAGAATGTGTTAATGCCTCTGTGTTTTAAATTATAAAGAGTAGTCAAGAAGAGACAAGAAGAGGCACCTGGGTGGCTCAGTGTCTGCCTTCGGCTCAGGTCAGGATCCCAGAGTCCTGGGACCTCCCTGCTCAGCGGGAAGCCTGCTTCTCCCTCTCCCAATCCCCCTGCCTCTGTTCCCTTTCTCGCTGTGTCTCTCTTTCTGTCAAATAAATAAAAATCCTTTCAAAAAAATAAAAAGTAAAATAAAATTTAAAAAAAGAAGAGAAAAGGCCAAAGATCATGAATGTTGAGTCTGTGTTGGGACAGTAAGGTCTCGGGTTCTCATTTCCTTTGTTGTTTTTTTTTTACCCCCCTCAGTCCTGCGCTGCAGCCTCTTTGAATGGTAAAGCCAGAGACATTCATGCCGACAAAGCAATGCATTCAAAATGCTGTTATTTTTAGTCAATTTGGTCCAATCAGATAGAGTATAAAGGAGTGGTTTTACATCTCATTAAAGTTTTACCTCAAACTTTTAGGCCAGTATCTTTGCAAGTAAAAACAGTACTGTGTTTTCTTTTGTCTTTGAAACCTGTGTTATCTCAAAGTCCTCCAGGGAAAAAATTCAGCTGCTCAAACACAGATTTATAGTATTGGGAATCTTGTGATTCCAACTTTTACTTTTTTGTCTCCAAATAACTAGATGCTATACATTTTAAAATCCACCTCACAGGAAATGTCTAGAGCTCACCCTGGGAAATCAGAGATCATGTCTGTAATTTGTTTACTATGCTCAGTCCCATAAATATCACCTCATTGATTCCAAACATGAAGCAGAGTTTTTCCTAATTTGAAATAAATAGAAAACAGGTAATAAAAATTGACCCATGAGGTAAATATCACAGAACCACAGTTAGATAAAAGAAATAATTATTTGTAAAAGTTTGCCTTCCATTTGCAATTTAGCGAATGCCTAGAGCAGCTGTCCTATTACACAGTAAGCCATATTTTGATATGGCTTTCAGTGGTAAATTAAAGAAAACCAGAGATCACTGGAGTTAGGATTGTATAGTGTCTAGTGGCTGGCTTTGGGTGTATTCTGTTATTACCTGGGGGAACTTTACAAGATACAATTATGTGGATCCCATCTCCAGAGAATCTGGATGCCACTTGGAGATTCCTAGAGACACGAAAACTCTAATATGCAGACAAAATCGAGGAAAAAAAAGTGGTACAAAAAAAGGAGTAACAAGCACCAACAGTCTACTGCTCAGAGAAAGAACTGCATAGAGAAAAATACATTTTGAGGTACAGGTGTACAGAGAAGGTCTAAAGTAGGGAAGAGTCATTAAGGCAATCATTAAGTCATTCAACAAACCAGCCACCACCCTAAGGACAAGGTACCAGTGGAAGAATCTGAAGTCCATGATACACTAAAACAATAAAACTCACATGAATTCAATGCTTGAATAAATTAATTCAACTCTGCCCACTAACATGCTAGCAGAATATGCAAACATATTTGCAGTTATAAATACAAAGTAAAAATTCAATACTCAGATATGATCTAGCTGTTGGAACAGACAGGAAATTTAAAATAACTATGATTAATGTGGTAAGCCCTCTAGTAGAAAAGGTGTCCAGCATGCGGGAGCAGTTGGGGAATTTCATAGAAAAATAGAAACTATCAGAAGACTCAAATGGAAAAGGGAAAAGAATCACAGCAGAGATGAAAAGTGCCTTTGATGGGCTGATCAGTAGACCAGAAACAGCAGAAAAAGAGAATGCGTGAAAAGAGGTAAATAGGAATTACCCATAATCAAACACTAAGAGAAAAAACAATTTATAAAAATGGAAACAAACAAAATCAGCATCTTTAAGAACTGTAGGAAATATTCCAACCATTTAACATGCTCATAAGTGGAATCCTGGAAGCAAAAGAGAGAATGCAGTAGATAATAAATAGAGGACACAGGATCAAGATAGTTCCAAAAATAATGAAAGAAATCAAACCATAGATCCAGGAAGCTAAGTGAATTAAAGAGGATAAATATCAACATAGATACACACACAAACACATCATATTCACATTACTGCATATTAAAGATAAAAAAAACATAAAGGTAAGTTGAGAATAAAATATTTATTACACTGAAAGGAATAATGTTAAAGTTATAAGATAACGGACTGACATCTCCAAAGTGATGAAATAACAGCAAATCACTGCCAACACAGAATTCTATATAGAGTGAAGGTATATTTCACTAAAAATGTAGAAAAGGACTTTTTTCAGACAAACTAAAGCTGAGAGAGTTTATTACTAAGTGATCTGTACTATAAAAATGTTCAAAAGTCGGTGGGAGGAATGAAATACTAAACAGAAATGTGAATCTTTAAACAGAAACAATGATCGATATAAATGATTTAAATGAAGGTAGATATAACATATATTTTTTATCTCTCTAGATGAAAAATGCATGTCTAAAGCCAAAAAAGTAGCAATGCATTGATTGAAATGTATGAAAAATAAAATGTGTAATAGCAATAATACAAAGTAGGGAAGAAAAAATTGGGAATATACTGTTATAAGATTTATATATTACATTTGAAGATGTGTAATATTCATTTCAATCTACACTGTGATAAGTTACATAACTGTATTGTATACTAGATGAAGGGAATATAAAGATAAAGACAAATTCATAAAAAGAAGGAAAAAAGAAAAAATGGGAATAAATAGTTACAACTATCAAGATAGACATTTAATGAAACCAGTTTAAAAATTGCACTAAGTGCAAGTGGTCTATTCATATTAAATTACAAACGAAAGTAGGTTCTGGCTATATCTGTCTACAGGAATCGTACTTTAAATGAAATTATATACACTTTATGTAAAAATAAAATTATTGAAATATATATTATGTAACACTAATAAAAATGGAGGCTTTTTTAAATCAGAAAAGGTAGACTCTAAGAAATATTCAAAGGGGAAAATGTCTATATATCTAAAAAGAAAACCCCAAGGTCCAGAGAATTTTCTAGTGAATAGTCTCAAATATTCAAACAAAAAAATACCTGTTAACAAATTTTCAAAAATAGAAATTTCCCATCTAAATTTACAACACCAATATTTTCCTGACACCAGACATGGGCACATCTTTCTTAGAAAACTCATCATAACAATAAGGAAAAAAAAATCATGTGAAGATTGGAAAGGAAAAATAAAATTCTTCCTGTTCACAGACCATATGATCTCTCTACATGGAAAATCTCAAGTAATCTATTAAAATGTTACTAAATCTAATAAATAAATTGAGCATTTTCACAGACTACAATATCAATAAGCAACACCCATTGTGTTTCGATAAATGAGAAAAAAACAATTGGAAATTCAAAGTTTAAAAAAAACATTTAATCACAGGATATTGTATGGAAGCGAGGAATCACATTATAGTTCTGAAACTAAATATTACACTGTATGTTAATGAACTGGAATTTAAATAGAAACTTGAAACTACAAAAAAAAGCCCCCACAATATTATCAAAACCATCAATTCTACTGAAATCTAAACTCTGTGTGTGTTTGTGTGTGTGTGCGTGTGCGTGTGTGTGTGTGTGTGTGTGATCTGTATGGGAAAACTGCAAAACAACTTTGAAAGAAATCAATCAATACTAGATCAATTCGGCATGATTCTTTAAAAACAAATAAAAAAAAACCTTTGTTTCTACTTCATGTTATATACCAGTAATCATCTTGAAATTTATTACCAGGAAATTCTGGTAGGCATCAAATATCACAAGATATGACATCTTTTAGAAGGTTCTGTCAGTGTTAAGCTTGGAATCCACCCTCAGAAGTCTTTAAAACTCCTTCTATCACTTTTCTTCTTTCTGAATATGGCCTAATATAGAAACTCTTATGGGGCGCCTGGGTGGTTCAGTGGGTTAAGCATCTGCCTTCAGCTCAGGTCATGATCCCAGGGTCCTGGGGCGGAGCCCCGCATCGGGCTCCCTGCTCAGCGGGGAGCCTGCTTCTCCCTCTCCCTCTGCTGCTCCCCTACTTGTGCTCTCTCTCTGTCAGATAAATAAATAAAAACTTCAAAAAACTGAAGAAATTGTTTGGTACACCTTAATAACGGATGTCGTAACTAGTTGCTCACCTGGCTATTCCTTACATAAGCTTTGATTGTGAATAGAAGATAAGTAAGATATGAATGTGCTATTAAGCCATACATAGCCATGATACAGTGTGAAGTGTTCAAATAGATGCTCAAAATGTCGTGAAAGCACAGTGGAGAAACATGTTCATTTGGAACTGATTTTTAAAATGCATAGAGCTCTGTGAAAGTCTTTCTTTTAACCAGTAGTGAGGTTGTTAATCTCACCACCTGCCCCACTACTTCCTCCAACCCCTTCTGTTCTGACAACTCTTTTTTCCTTGCTACTGAATTAACTTTATACCTTTACTCTACCTACAGGTAGATATTTCTTATAGGAGCTGAGGTTTGGTCAGTTCGGCTTGTTTTTCTCAAATACGTTATTTATTTGAGAGAGAGAGAACGCACACAGAGGGGGGAGAGCTAACGTGGAGCGCGATCCCTGATATCAGGACCTGAGCTGAAGGCAGGTGATTAACTGACTGAGCCACCCAGGTGTCCCTTGGTAAGTTTGAGTTAGACAGTAACAACCTGAAACGCATTTTTTAAGTGTATCCATTGTTGTTTGCTTCTGAACCTCAATTAAGTCTTACTTCTTATTTTAAATATTATTAGCTTTATTTTTAATCATTTCCTGATCTGATATTTATGTTACAATCTTGTATTTCTCAAGAAATAAAGACTTTTGCTACAGTGACAGAAAACACTTTAGTGTACGTTGATAAAAAAATTGGGAGCCCAAAAAATCATATTAAAGCCATTTCATGTTGGGGAAAACGTACAATGAATTTTGGAATTAATTTTTCACGTTAAGCCCAATTGCTAAAGGATCTTTGAAAGAAAGGTTAAGTTATAGACGGTAAGCATATGTTAAAGGATAAAATTATTGTAGTCTCAAAATATTCTGGTGTCAGTATTTTTTTAAAAATTCATTTTTCCAGGCTTAATAGAAATACACAAACCATTGAGTAGTCAAGGAAATATCATGTATCACTGGGAAGAAAGAAAAACAATCGTCAATGTTCACTATTCCAAAAGTTTGGGGGAAATGAAGCTACTAACTGTGATGAGACTCTGCCTTTTCTGATGCTCAAAATATAGCTGGGGATTGGGAATTCTGCTTGGTAATAAGCTCTTAAGCACATTTGTAGCATGGGATAAAGTTCTTACTTGGATGAGTGATGTTCATTCAACAAGAGCCGATTTTAAAGGGATAGAATATAGGCCAGCAGATTTCTGTGACACACTCATAACCTTTCTGTAAAAGCACTGCCTTTATTTCTTATATCAAATGAATGCTAGGGTTTCAAAAGATATTATTCATAAATAGAATATAGTTTCTCAAAGGGGAAAGAAACCAGCCCATAACATACTGACCCCTGGGAAATAAAACACCAAATCATTTCTCCTTTAACTCCAAAGGAAGCCTATATTTTTTTTTTATCAGTTACTTTTTCAAGGGAAGAAATCACTAGAGTTTCACCATCTATCTCTGTTTCTATTAGGTTGTCAATTTGGTTTGAGTTTTCATCAGAGTTGGATTAACAGCTGGAAGAAGAGTTGTCTCATCTAAACATTCACCAGGGGGCAATGAGAAAAATCTATTAAATTTGACATAGGACAATGGTACTTACTCAAGAAGACACTGTGAACATTTGTAATGGAAAGGCAACTTTTTTGTAAAATTTGTCCAGATAATTCTCACAAATGTAGGATTTGTGATTCCTTTCAATTGAGAAAGTAATCTAATTTAACAAAGGAGAAATAAAGAGCTATATCTATATAGAGTATTAATTAAGGAAGTATTATAAATTAAGGAATTAAAGTAGGATCCCAAAGGAAAATGCCATATGATTCTAGTGCCAGGTCTAATGCAAAAGAATAATTTATACATAATAAAAGACACATATTACCCCCAGGTTTGTTGAAAGGAATGAAAGAAAAAGGGTTTGGGGATAGCTATAGTTACACCACTAGTGATATTTATTTTAAAAAATAGTTGAAATAAACATATTAATATTTACTAATTTGGCTGATGGCAACAGAAGGTCCATTACATTCATTTCTAAGATTTTCTATATATTTTAAATAATTTGCGGTTTTCTGTAGTTACAAAAATAATGAAAACTTTTATAAGAGAAAGAAAGGCATTATTAATGATGTCATAAAAATGAATTTGATAAAGAAAGTAAAAATATTTGCATGGTTAAATGTAAATTGTAAATAATTTTCTACTAGTTTAGACTTTCTAATAAAAATCTAATAAAATATTAACTATTACCAATGATGAAATAAAATAAACATATTCAGGGACTGACTGTGTGACTCAGTTGTTGAGCGTCTGCCTTTGGCTCAGGTCATGATCCCAGGCTCGTGGGATCCAGCCCTGCACAGGGCTCCCTGCTCAGCAGGAAGCCTACTTCTCCCTCTCCCACTCCCTCTGCTTGCGTTCCCTCTCATGCCATGTCTCTCTCTGTCAAATAAATAAATAAAATCTTAAAAATAAATAAATAAATGAACATATCCACTTTAGAGTTAGAACAAGGAACTACCTATAAGAATAGTAATCACAAATATATATATATATATATATATATATATATATATATATATATAATCTGTTTCACTGAGCTTTAAAGAGTGCTATGTATTTATAAGTTGAAAATTCTGGGTCAAATGGTACATGAGTTAATGAATTAGAGTTATATAAGGTATAATGTACAAGATCATTTATATTTTATTCAAATATAAACCATACACCAATTCCATGTTATATTAGAAAAATAAAGTTTCTATGTGTGAATTCTATAGTGCTATTGACTTTAAGTAGCCCCATGAGAGAGAAAGAAAGAAAGATTTTTAATCATCATTCTTGTATTACTCACTGGATATTAAAGGAAGTATCATGCCATCTCTTACCACACGCACAATCACAAAATTTTAAGTAGTAAGGTACAAAATATATAACTTTCTCCTTTAATAATGAAGACTTTCATAGGTATGTTTTCTTCTAGGTACCTGCAGTCTGACTCCCACAAGTCAATTTGAACTTCAGGTCACTGGCTTAAGTTGTGAATATTCCTTCTGTCAATTAGTGTTAGCATAGTATAATAGCTAGAATTTGCCCATGCTCTCACATCCACCAAGCATTAGGCATAGAAATAAAATATCTCCCTGGCCCATTTTAACAGGTTGACCTCTACTTCTTGACAGAGATGTTTCAATTACTTTTCCTTTGTGACTACTCCTCAAAATTGAAATTCACTTATTGATCATGATGCATCTACAGAGATTTGAAACATATTCATGAAATATTCTGAGCAGTTACACATAATAAACTATCAAACTGCTATAATGTATCTTCTTATAGCCCTTTCTCTCAGGAATAATTCTCAGGAATTATTCATAGTAACAAAGTCTTATTCTTGGGTTCACATCTCTGCAAAAAATGTATCAGAAGCAATCTTTACAATACAGAAACAATAACTATATTACCTGAGATTCTTTTGTGGCTCCCCATATAAACAATACAATCAAAACACTGTATTTTCTACAATGGGAAAGATAGTATTTGAAATTGCAGAAAATAATTGATGTAATGGTATTATTTAATTATTTGTTAATGTTCACTTATCTATATGATATGTTTATTTCAGACCTGTAGGAGGAGATATCAGGGAAAGTGACTAATCTGACCAATGGGAATTTTTAAAGGTTAACATTCAAGGACTTGTTTCACATTCAGGTGGAACAATAGGTCGTGGATGACTTGTATGTGGCTCAAGCTCTTGTGTATTCCTTTCTTTTGGATCCTTGACCAGGAACATGAGATATTTCCCTTTTTTTTAGTCAGAGCCTATTTCTACCATCTAACCATGCTACAGCTTTTCTACCTATGATGAGATCAACAGTCTGACTCTGATGAGTTCATTGTCTAATCTATGATTAAAGAATGGTATTTCCATACTGTTTTGTAAGAATGTAATATTTCACTAATGTATAATTTATGAGATATTCATAAATATATTAGTTTAGACAAAGAAAGGGAGTTGGTATAAAATGGAACAATCATAAAATGAGAGACTTCATCATAATTACAATATCATTGCTGAAGTAAAATTTTTAAGATGAAATCCTAGAAGAGAAAGTTGAGAATATTTTCGGAGTAAAAAATAAAATGTGTTAGAAAATGCTATAAAAAATTCAGAAAATATGGAAAATCAGAGTTCTATCATCTATGTAATAATTTCAGAAAATACGAAGTATATATAAAGCATATATATAAACATATATATGTGTGTGTGTGTGTGTATGTGTATGTGTGTGTGTGTGCGTATATATATATATATATATATATATACACATGGATTTTTTTCAATACCAAAAGAGGATAATTTCCTGAAGCCAAAAAAAATGTGCATGACTATTGACTCTAGAGAAATATAACTAGGGAAAACAAAACAAAACAAGAAAAATTTCTCCAAAATTATCACAATATCTAATCTATTCCATGTAAAGTTAAATTCTAAAGATACAGATAGATAATGGATAGATAAATAGACAAATATATAGGTAAATTTAAAAAATCTAACTGGGGCGCCTGGGTGGCTTGGTGGGTTAAAGCCTCTGCCTTTGGCTCAGGTCATGATCTCAGGGTCCTGGGATCAAGCCCAGCATCCGGCTCTCCACTCAGCAGGAAACCTGCTTCCCCCTCTCTCTCTGCCTGCCTTGTTGCCTGCTTGTGATCTCTCTCTCACACTCACTCTCTTTGTGTCAAATAAATAAATAATCTTAAAATAAAATCTAACTGCTCACCAGGAACCAGACTCATACCAAGTAGCAAGAGAAGCATCAAATATAAAATTGCAGATTAAAATATAGTGACAAATATGTGTTTAGACTATGTTAAAGATTTAACCTAGAAAACATTTTTCAAACCAGCTATCAAGTAAAAAGGATTAAAAATATAAAATTTTTTTAGAAATTTTAAGTGCTATGCAATCTATACACACTCTGCAATCTGTACATATACTTGTACACATGCATTTATTTATCCTATAATATAGCCAAAACATAATCAGAATTTTTTTTTTCATAATCAGAAATTTTTTTAAGCATTTTTTTAAGATTTGCTCAGCAGGGAGTCTGCTTCTCTGCCCCTCCCTTGGCTTGTGCACGCTCTCTCTCTCCCTCTCTCTCTCTCTTGCAAATAAATAAATAAAATCTTTAAAAATAATAACTTCTAATTTTTATTTTGATTTCCTAATTAAAACACTGAAATTCCTATTGACCATATCTAGTAAAATTTTCATCTGACACAACTTATTTTTTCATCCTTTAAAAGCTTAATTTCTATAACTTTTAATATTTACTGTGCCTGCTTATTTGGGTATCTGGAACATACTTAAAATTTTTTTTTTTAAAGGTTTTTATTTATTTTTTATTTATTTGACAGAGAGAGAGATCACAAGTAGGCAGAGAGGCAGGCAGAGGGAGAGGGAGAAGCAGGCTCCCCGCTGAGCAGAGAGCCCGATGTGGGGCTCGATCCCAGGACCCTGAGATAATGACCTGAGCCGAAGGCAGAGGCTTAACCCACTGAGCCACCCAGGCGCCCCAAATTTTTTGAAGTTTCTTTACTACTGGTTCTAACATCTCTACTTGTTCTTTTTTTTTTTTTTTTATCAGTCTTACACAATTTACAGCACTCATCATAGCACATACCCTCCCCAATGTCCATCACCCAGTCACCCTATCCCTCCCACTTCCCTCCAGCAGCCCTCAGTTTGTTCCCTGAGATTAAGATTCTCTTATGGTTTGTCTCCCTCCTGGTACCATCTTGTTTCATTTTTCCCTCCCTTCCCCCCACAAACCCCAACTCTGCCTCTCAAATTCCTCATATCAGAGAGATCATATGGTAATTGCCTTTCTCTGATTGACTTATTTCGCTTAGCATAATACCTTCTAGTTCCATCCACGTCGTTGCAAATGGCAATATTTCATTTTTGATGGCTGTATAGTATTC
>CM052808.1:71103377-71128989 GCA_028533885.1 Nasua narica
CCTCACACCACAATTTTAGAATGGCTAAAATCAGCAAGTCAGGCAACGACAGATGTTGGCGAGGATGCAGAGAAAGGGGAACCCTCCTACACTGTTGGTGGGAATGCAAGCTGGTACAGCCACTCTGGAAAACTATATGGAGGTTCCTCAAAATGTTGAAAATAGAGCTACCCTACGACCCAGCAATCGCACTACTGGGTACTTACCCTCAAGATACAAATGTAGTGATCCGAAGGGTCACATGCACCCGAATGTTTATAGCAGCAATGTCCACAATAGCCAAGCTATGGAAAGAACCTAGATGTCCATCAACAGATGAATGGATAAAGAAGATTTGGTATATATATACAATGGAATACTATGCAGCCATCAAAAGAAACGAAATCTTGTCATTTGCAACAACGTGGATAGAATTAGAAGTTATTATGCTAAGCGAAATAAGTTATTCAGAGAAAGACAATTATCACATGATCTCTCTGATATGAAGAATTTGAGAGGCAGGTCAGGGGGTGATTGGGGTGGGTGGGGAAGAGAAATGAAACAAGATGGGATGGGGAAGGAGACAAACCTTAAGAGACTCCGAAACTCACGAAACAAACTAAGGGTTGCTGGAAGTTGGGGGCTAGGGATATGGACATGGGGGAGGGTATGTGCTATGGCAAATGCTGTGAAATGTGTAAGCCTGATGATTCACAGACATGTACCCTGGGGCAAATAATACATTATATGTTAATAAAAAATTTTTAAAAATGCAAATGCAACTTATGAAATGGGAGAAAATATTTGCAAACCACATATCTGTTAAATGGTTAATATCCAAGATACACAAAGAACTCGTACAACCAAATAGCAAAACTACAAATAACCCATTTAAAAACTGGGCAAAAAATTTAAATATACATTTTCCCAAAGAACACATAGAAACGACCAATTGATACATGAAAATTTGCTCAACATCACTAATCATTGGGGAATGCAGATTTACACTAGGACAAGATATCACCTTATACCTGCTAGGATGTAAACTATCAAAGAGACAAGAAATAAATAATGCTGGCAAGGATGTGGAGCAAAGGGAACCCTTGTGCACTGTTGGTGGGAATGTAAACTGGTACATCCCCTATGGCAAACAATAGAATTTCCTTAAGAAATTACAAATAGAACTAATATATGATCCTGCATTCCCGCTTCTAGGCATACCTAAAAAAACAAAAATCACTATCTTTGAGGCATAGTTGCACTGCCACCTTTATTGTACCTTTATTCATAAAGACTCAAGGTGAGAGAACAACATAAATAAAGCTCAAAAAAATAAAAGCATTGGATTTAGAGCACAGTTATCTGACTTTGAACTCCTTCACTGACTTTTTTTCCAGCTTTATTGAGGTATAATTGACAAATAAAATTGTATATATTTAAGGTGTACAATGGAATGGTTAATTCTATATACTTTCATTTTGAAATGATTACCAAAATCAAGTTACCCTGTTTTTTGTACCTTTGCATATATTTGGGAGGAAGGAATTATGCATTAATTCAGAAAAGTATGCAAAACAATTATATGTAATCTTCTGAGTTGCTGTAACTCAAAAGTCTATAAAGATTTCTGCTTTGATTCTACTTCAAGTGACCACTTCATCAAAAACCCCAAAGTTCATCTAGACCTAGGCATATTTCACTGTAACATCAGAAAATCAATATTGAAAAGAAAATCTTAAAAAGCTGCCAGTCAGAAACTATATGCTTTCTCTAAAGTACCAATATGTAAACTAATAGCATTTTTTTGCCTTCCTTGAAGTTAATATTTGTATTAGTTGGGGTAAACTACCAAAAGCTCCCAGTAATCTAAAATAAATCAGCTTTTATTTTGTCCCCCTAACAAATTCCTATGCAAATGTTTGGCAGATAGCTTGGGTCAGAGAGCTTAGTTCCTTCCACAGGTGCACTTCCTGAAACCCTAGGGACTCAGAGTTGCCCAGGGGAACCTTTGTGTCTAGCCAGTAGATGCGGAAAGGGAGAGTGAGTTCCTAATACCTATTCTTCACTGACCTACCTCTATCCATGGTTCATTCACAAACACTAGCCCCTGGGCATCACTCAAGTAAGAGGCTAGTCTCAGTCTAGCCATCCCAGGCAGAAGAGGGCATTAGTACTGTTTATGAGAATTGGCAATCTTTCTACATTATTAGAAGAAAGAAAGGAAAAATCAACCTATCAAATAATAGAGTAAAAATATATAACTACACAGATAAAAGCAAACAAATACTAGGAGAGAAGAGTTCCATCAGGAAGTTATTAAAAGAACTGTATGACATAGAGAAGAAAGATTTTCTCTAATCTGTTTCAATCTACACTATCGCAATTTAAAGTCACGTATATACATACATACACATAGAAATGCTATTTTTCTTTTTTTACCTTTTTGTGTGTTATGTTTTATAATTTTTTCTGAGAAATTTATTTTTTAGTGACAATGTTCCAGTACAATATATGAATGTAGTAACATTCTTTTGTTGCTGTTTTTTGTTGTTGTTGTTTTTAGTGTTAGTTGTACATTACTAGTATTGGGGCTTCAATCAGATGCAATATCCTATTCAATAAAACATACCTGAAGCCTTGCCCCAGCTGATTTTACAATTTGCAGGATTCTGTTAAGTTAGCTATACTCAGAGTCAGGTCTTTTTTTTCCTATATCTATATTCTGTTACTCTAGGTCATAATTTTCCCTGGGTCTCTCCTGAAAATTGATACAAATATAGAATTTTATCACATTAGCTTTTGATTTTTTTCTTCAAAAGAGAAGAAAGGCCTTTCTTCACTCTAGCATGGACCCTAAAGTCCTTAGGCAAATGAGACTACCTCTTAAATTTATGTGTCTCTAAAATGCTTCTGTCAATGGCAGGGAAGACATATCTATACCATCCAAAGATCATATTTCTGCTTATTATTTTGAAATCCTGGAGAAGCTTATTTAGTTTACTGAAATGAAGGATTTAGCCAAAAAAAAAAACCCCTTATGCTAATAGGTATTATGATTGATATGCCAGACTTTATGACTCACAGCTTACCATATATATCATGCTTGAGCAAAATCTATACAGCTAAAATGGATGGATTTAGGAAACTGAGAGACCTTTGCATTCTATAGCAATGATGCTTTTAATGTACCATTAAAAATTTCAGAATTCCCAAGAAGTTTCCTTTCATCTACTTTTAGCATTCGCTGGCCAGAATACCATATATTCCATACCAAAGTCCTTTAGCTGACAATTTATTTATGCAATTATTTATATTATCCATATACTATATTTTATCAACTCCAAGTTACCACTTAATATATAATTAGTACTAATATGTAAAAGGAAATTATAGTTGTAAATTGTTGATTGTGAAACATTTCTGGATTACTGATAGGCAAATTTGTGGGGAAAAAACATGCATTTTAACATTAGTGTAAAATGCTATAACTCTAAAGAGATAAGTATAAAATATTTTGAGAATCCAATCAGTCAAATGCTCCCTCTTTTTCAATGAAATCATGGAAAAGATTGATTTTGCAGAGAGTATTTCTGTGTATTGTGTATATTGGTGGCATACTATGTGAAAATTAAATTTTAGTGTGCATATTTTCCTGTGTCTATTATGTGAAATCTAAATTTGTAAGGCTGGCTGCAGACAGTAGTGCGTCTAGGGACGCAGTTGATTGATTCTTTTGGCAATACCATGGCAATAAATGGCAAGACTTTAGACGATTTAACTGAGCATGCAAGTTCTTCAGTTGTGTCTCTATAATTAATTGGTCCATGATCTCATAAGTGTCCACTGCTAGAAAAAATGGATTATCAACTTTCTTCAGGAATTCCAAGTACACATTCAAAGAAAGAAAAGGAGGACTTAACGCTGTGGTGGGGTGCCACTTTGATGAACGGTACTTAGTATTAAGATACCACTTCCAAGGTGCCATGTGGTTCTCTTTTAAAAAAAAGTTTATGAATTTGCCCAGCGTGTCTGTCTTGTGCATTCAGGCAGATTCAGGGGATCTTATAAATAGAAAGTTCCTAGAGATAGTAAACTAGTTTGTAAGGGCCACTGAGAAACAGCATATTTCAAAACTGTTTTTTAGGTTAGGAAGCCATCAAGTCATTAAGTGATCGTTTTTAAATTCTTATGGCAGAAAGTAGAAAAATTCAAAAGTAGGTAACAGTCAGTCATGATGTATTATTTTCATACTTGTATATAAAGTCAACAACTTTTTGCAGAGAATGATGTCAGGATAAAGCTCTAAAAGAAATCTGAATGGTTTATATAGAATGACAGCCACATAAATGAAAACATACATGAAATGCAGAATAAATCTCAAGCCTTTGCGATTCTGTGTAAGGGAAGACTGGAGAAGACTCAAACATTAGTCAGGCCCCTGGAAACTTCTCTGCAGTCCACCTGTGCACTTTTTTATAAAACCCAGTTTCAGCAAGTACCCTGCTAAGGTTAAACCAGAATCCACCTTGGAAGTTTCCTCTTAGTAATATTCTATCCACTGATCCCCACCCTACTCTTGGCTACAAATCCCCACTTACCCATGCTGCATTTGGAGCTAAGCCCACTCCGTGTTCCCCACTGGAAGATTGTATTGCAGTGCCCCAATACCTACCACAGTAGTTCCGAATAAAGTCTACCTTACATCTTCAGTAAGCATCATCAATTTTTTTCTCTATAATACCTGCTAATTTATGACAGAGTTACAGAAAAGATACATATAAATGCAATAAAAAATGTAATACCCGGCATAAAAAAAAGAAAACAAAATAGTTGTTTGTACTGATTGACACACTTGCTTTAAGTTAGCACACTTACTTCTAGGGCTTTGTAAGAGCCCTGAATATAAAATTTTAGCTGGGGACACCTGGGTGGCTCAGGTGTTAAGCAGATACCTTTGGCTCAGGTCATGATCTCAGGGTCCTGGGATAGAGCCCCACATAACTGAGGACTCCCTGCTCAATGGAGACTCTGCTTCTCTCTCTCCCTCCCTCTCCGTCTGCCCTTTCCCCATGCTTATTCTTTCTCTCTCTCAAATAAATAAATAAAATCTTAAATAAAATAAAACAAAATTTTGGTTGGATCTGTACAGCTGGGACATAGTCAAAGACAAAAAGAATCGCAATTTAGAAATGTTAAAGATTCGTAGAAGCTGAAGTTATTATACCTAAAAAAAGGCACTTTTCAGCACATAGTAGCCATAGTTTCTTCATCTATCTTAAATTTTTTTTTAATATTTCATTTATTTATTTAATTGACAGAGAGACAGAGAGAGAGGTAACACAAGGAGGGGGAGTGGGAGAGGGAGAAGCAGGCTTCCCGCTGAGCAGGGAGCCCAATGCAGGGCTCAATCCCAGGAACCCAGGGTCATGACCTGAGCTGAAGGCAGATGCTTAAGGACTGGGCCACCTAGGCACTCCCATCTTTCTTAATCTTAAACTAAAAGTCTAAGCCCTAGATCTTTCAGAAGAATTATAACCTGAGTTAAGGCTGAATCCTATGTATAAAGCCCTCAAATCCCACCTTTCAGTGTAGTTGGTTACGGGACTCTACTCCATAATCATCCCTACACACAGACTCTGAGAAAGGGGACCCCAAATTCTAGTTTCATCTTGGATGAAAATGCCCAGCACATCCAGGATACATGGCGGATGTGGTAGCCAACAGTTCACAAATGGGCGTAAACCATTAAGGTAAAAAACTATTAGGAGTCCCAGTTCATATTCCTTCCAAGGGGAAGTCACAGTGTTTCTCTGTATATTTTCCATGCTTGTAACTGTTATAAACATGATTGGCAGGATTTCAACCCGTTTTTCTGGTTTGTCTTGCCAGCAGATAAACTCCATAAGCTGCATGCACAAGCCAAGACTTCATGCCCAGGCTCTCTACCTGCACTAGCTGACTGCATAGATAAACCAAATTTTCTAGAAAATAGAAATTTGTAAGGGCAGTCTCAGAAAAATTGGTAGAGGCAGTTTCTGCATTTTGTCCAGTAGGTCAGACTGAACAAAAATAAACATTCGTAAATTGAGCAAAGGTGAAAGAGTAGGTGAGTACCTTCAGAGAATGACTAACATATTTGAATGCCATTTGGGAATTGCAACCACAGAAAACGCTCTTTGGGGCCATATTTGTCCATGGCCTCCACCCCAAAGTTCAAAAGCAATTTTAAATCACTTTAGTGAGCAGAGCTGAGATGCAGAGATTCTGCAGGGACTGAGACAGATGACTGATTACTGTGTACGCTGTCAGTCAAAAAAATGGGGAAGATACAGACTCAAAATTTATGGCCCTCAATTTAGCATTCCCAAATTATAAAGAAAAAGATTGTGGGACCATCAGGATCAAGGGAGGAACTGTCAATATATTAAATTCAATAAAACCGGTTCATGGAATTTTACTTTTTTGTGTGTCTAATAATACGGTAAGCAGTAGAGACACTAGAAAACCCAGTATTTTAAATGATTTTTGTCAAACACTCCCAAAAGCTCCTCTGGAAAAAAAAAAAATGAAGGACTTGTCAAGTTTGAATACTGTGAGCACAGTCTAAAAACAGAATCCACCTTAAACTCACTTCCATCTCTATTTCTAGAATTTATATCTCCTTGTTTCGGTATGAAAATCCTATTGAGCAAATGGACATTAGGCTAATTAACCTATGTTGCAAAAAAATATAAGTATCTGCTTTCAAGTTCACTCCCCCCACCTCCACTCCCAAATTTTCTAGGCTCTTTGTAGAAAGGGAACATCACCTCCTATATAAGGCATTTTAATTTTGGATACATTTCAATGTAAAGTTTAAAAGCCACAAAATTCTTATGGATTCAACCCTGTTCATCTTTCTGTCATCACAGAGTAGTATAGATGCAAAAGAATAAGAAATTAAATTATAATATATGTTAGGTAAAGAATATGCCATTTAGTTACCTGAGGCAATTTCCTTTGCCCTGAGGAGAATGAGAGCAAACTCCTAACAGGAGCTACTCATCTGAGCCACACAAAATCATGAGTAGGAAAACCCAGCAGATTGTTTTCATCAATTCTCATTCCATACAATATCTTCAATTACGGTAAGTATGTTGTAAGTTCTTATAACTTGCATATAATGTAAAATCTTATTATTCATATATCAGAAAAATATTTCCAGACCCCTTACCAACCTTGGCTACCAGCTACTTCTGCCAACTGGGACGAGGTAAAACAGAGCAAAGAGATGGTAGGCATAGCATTAAATAAACAAAACTAAACTGAACTCATCCTCCTAATAAGTAGTGACTTTCAAAAACAGTAAGTAGTGACTTTCTGTTTGGCTCTTTTTTCTTTGAGATTCTGGACTCCCAGTTCACAGACTCATTCTTTCCCGATGAAATGGGTGTTTGCCAAATGATTTTTCTGTGCTATATTAGTTGTCCCTATAAACATACATGTTTGGTAGCTTCCTACTGCTCACATTGCTTTCCCAGTGCTCTATTTTTCTAGATACACATTCCTTCAGTTAAGTGATGTGCCCTGAATGCAAATATCTGACTTGCACCAAATCCTCTGGCTGGCCACACTGAGGTTGCCAAGAACTGACATTTTACATATATGCTACTGCAAAGCTAAGTAGTACCAAGAAGGTTAGCCTGCCCACCTGTCATTAGCAGTTTCATTTTTTCTTAGCATTTACCAACTTAATGAGTTCCCTAAAATCTTAGTAAGTATAGCTTTACTAAATCATACCACCTACCCTTCAGAAGAAGTCCACTCACTGAGAAAAGTGTACACTGACCTTAACAATGGATTAAAATTTCTAGGTGAACTCAATTAGACCATAAGGAAATTCTTACTAGAAAAAAATTATCGAATGAATAAATTCAACTGAAAACCTTTCAAGAATGTTTCCCATCTTGACCTAGACCATTTCCACCTTAAAAATACAAATTAAAAAAAAATTAAAAAAAAAATTAAAAAAATACAAATTAAAAAATAAATTAAAAAATACAAATAAATTGCATCTTTGTGACAAATCAGACTTCAAGAAAAAAAGACAACTTTTCACCACTGTCTTCACCAGTCCATCTCTCATTTCTTTAGGAATAAGCTCATTTTTGTTGCTACATGATCTGGTTTTTGAATAAACCAAGAGCCTTTGAAATAGCAGAATATCACCAATGGCAGGAAGAAAGTTATTCCTAGTTTGTGCATAATCATTGTGTACATACAATTCCTAGCACTGGTGACATATTTCTGGGAAAGTGACCCACTCATATAGACAAAATGATTTGTGATTTTGAACAACTTTCTTTCAAATTATTTCTCCTACGACATGACTTATGCAGCTAAGATTTATGATTCCCAAACCAACAGCTACTTCTGATAACATAGCTACTAGGCCATTTATTATCATAGTTGAGTGTAAAATTTCACCTGAAACCGTTGTTCCTGCCTAAATTTCCAAGTGAAGAACCAATACATGATTTTGCTTATCCAACCACATGAGTCAGTTTTTGCTTAATTCATGCTGCCTAACAAAACACCCTGAAAGCATTTTTTTCTTTCACTTATCTGTAGATTGGGTAGAGAAGCTTTGTTTCAGGCCTGCAGTCAGTTGGCCTTGGCTTTAGGCTTTGAATTCCATTTAGATCCATTTAGTTCTGCTCCATATTGGCTCCCCATCATCTTTGGATCAGCCACTAGTTTGTGTACATTCCTCTCATCATGGGTCACAGGAGACCAGGAGACAAGGCAGGAACATGGGTAACCTCTTGAAGTCTTAGCTCAGAACTAGTAAGACCCCAATTTCTAAACCAATTCCATTGACCAAAAATTCCCATTGCTGAGCCAAATGTATGGGGAAGTATACTCTGCACAATTTCTTACTTTGTAAGGTAACAAGCTAGAGGGAATAAATAAAGGACAACGATCTAGTCTGCCATAGCAAATTTAAATACTGGAAACTGGAAACTAGGCTTATAAAGCCTTCCTTGAAGAGCGAAACACCCTGTACTGTGAAAAATATAACAGAAGAAACCATTTAGCATGACTTCCTATGAAGTCTAGTGATATAATCTTTAACAGAAAAAAGAAAAATAATAGTCATGGTAATTGAAACTCAGGATTCCACGAGGCAAAGAGAATCATGATTCAGAATCTAAAATAATTGAGTTGGAAAAAAATCTACTTTATCTAAGAACTTTTGAATAGTAGACATATTTCTCTGCAGACAGTAGGGGGAATCTTCAACTGTCTGGACATTAGAAGGAATAATCACAAAAAGTTAAAAAGGGACATGTGTTATAAGCCACCAAAGGAGCTTTTGTTATCATCAATCTTTCTTCACATATAAACATATGCATTTTCAAAGCAATGTAAACAAAATCAGCCCATTTGAGCATGTGTGAACGTTATACTGGGCAGCTGCCAAGATTGGAACCAATCGACCCAGTAGGCCAAAGAAAGAATCTCAAGTTCCTCTCCTTGAGAAGACAAAGATACCACACAGAAATGGATACTATTGATTAGTGAGATTGCATGACTCTCCCTAGGGAAATATTGGAACCTGTTTCATTCGCTTATTTTTTGTTAAATGGGTAGTTGCATCATATTAGGTGAAGGTTCAGTATTACTGGGTCTCAGAAGTTTAAACACGATGTGATTTTGTTTATACAGATTGACTAGTTAAAGGCAGGCTGATGGTATATAAAAATCATTGGTTCCCTCAACTCCAGTCCAGTCCCCTGATCTCTTCCAATGTAGCTCATAGTTTGTGTCCCGCATGCAACCGGGTTCCGACCAAATGATTCATGAAATGGGATTTGGAAAAGGAGCGAGGCTGAGCGGTGGCTTTCCTGAAACTGGAGGTAGGCGGGCAGACGTATTTGCTTCCAAACATTGTGGCTGTCAGACAGCAGGGCCGGCACATCTAATCTTAGTGTGTGTATCACAGTGGAGGTATTGTGGCCACACAGTCGGAAACTTCCTTCTCTCCATATTGTGAGCAAGGGAGGCCCATTCTGACAGCAGTTAGATTTCCTGTATCTCCAGTCTCAGGATTACGGCAGGAGGAAGAGTTTCCTCAGAGGACTAATTCTAGGAAGCCGCTTTGACAATTATTCTTGGAAACTCAACCTAAAGCAAGCTACCCTGTAATTCACTGAACTAAACATATGTCTTCATAAAAAACTAGAAAGCTTTGTCTAATCTCAAGTGTAACTGATGCGTATCATGAATTACTCTGATAGATTTTCTGATAGGGCTATTCTGCCTTTGTAGGATATATTATACTTGGTTATGGCAACTTCTTTAGTGAATATGCAGACTACACATTGATCTACTACTTTCTTCAAGCTATGTCAACGGTTATAATTAAAACAGTTATATATTTTATTTTCTCATACTGTTGTTACTCATTCTGGAAATCAAGTACATTAGTCAGGGGTCTCCAGAGAAATAGAACCAATAGGATATATACATATATATATAAAAGGAGATTTATTAGGAGGAATTGTCTCATGCAATTATGGAGGCTAAGGAGTCTCCTCATCTGTTGTCTGCTAACTGGAGATTCTGGAAAAGTGGGTGGTGTAATTCAGTCTGCATTCAAAGGCCTGAGAGCCAGCAGAGAGGGTGATGTAGATCTACTCCAATCTGAAGGCCTGAGAACTAGTAATGTGGAGAACAGAAGACTGGTGTCAGTCATTAAGGTGAAATTCTTCCTTTCTCAGACCTTTTTTTCTATTTAGGTTGGATGATGCCCTCCCACACAGGAGACGGCAAACTGGTTTACTGGGTCCACTGATTCAAATGTTAATTTCATCCAGAAACATCCTCACATACCCAGAAAAAATGTTTAGCCAAATACCTGGACACCCTGTCATACAGATGAGTTGACCCATAAAATTAGCTACTACATCAGGTTTATTTTTTTGATACACAAAATGGTTTGGTCATCTCATTCCCTTTTTATTATTTTGAAGAAAACTTCTTTATTGGTTTCTGGACATATCTTTATAAGTTACCCATAAAGCCATATCACATACAAACACACACACACACACACACACACACACACACACACACAGAGAGGGTGTATTTAATATGGTTTAGTAAATAATACTTGTATTTTATCATTTATGTGTTTTTCATTATTATCAATTATTCAGAATTTTTCAGAAATTTCTTTCAGTACTTTCCAGCACTTTTATTTAAATTTCCTAATTTATTAGTAAACAGTAGTTCATGGTGGTCCTTGTTTCTACATACCAGTTTTACCTACTGTATTCATCTTTAATTTTATATTTTCCCACTCTTCTCCCTTTCTTTTATGCTTTTTATATTATATATATATATAAATTAATAAAATATTTCAATTTCAAAAATTAGAAGGTTAGGACAAAGTATATATGAGATGCCTCATTACCAAAACTTTGTCTAATCAAGCTGTCAGTTTTTACACACATGGTAGTATCTTACATGCATTCTACTACACCTTACTTTTGTCACCTATGATACAAGCTAAAGGTGTCAGCACTTCTGTATATTCAGAACTGCCTTTATGCTCCAAATGTACGGCATTACAAATTTCATTCAGTTTTTTATATGAAATTATTTCCAATCTCTTACTTTTATAATCATTGATGAATGAGTCATTTTGTACATGTACTAATTTTACATTAAACTATTTCTTCTCAATGACTAGGAACAGGGGCGCCCTGGGTGGCTCAGTGGGTTAAAGCCTCTGCCTTCAGCTGGGGTCCTGGTCTCAGGGTCCTGGGATCGAGCCCCGCATCGGACTCTCTGCTCAGCAGGGAGCCTGCTTCCCCCTCTCTCTCTGCCTGCCTCTCTGCCTACTTGTGATCTCACTCTCTCTCTGTCAAATGTATAAATAAAATCTTAAAAAAAATGACTAGAAACAATCTATGTTAGCTATCTGTGTCATAGATATATATCATATCTATACATCTCTGTCCATGTCTGTGTGTATATATGTAAGTTTTTTTTAATTTAAGGATTCTCTACACCCAACATGGGACTTGAACTCAAAACCATGAGATCAATAGTTACACACTCTCCTGACTGAGCCAGCCAGAAGGCCATGTGTGTGTGTATGTGTGTGCACATATATGTATGTGTGTGTATGCATATATATGTATGTGCATGTGTGTGTATGTTTACACACACACACTATGCCATTGTGACATGAACCACAAATATTTTGTCCATATTTTATATTTTGACTATTTTAACTTCCAAGGTACTTAGTCTTGTAGATCTGCTTTATTTTGTTTTAAGGTCACAGATTTATCAATGGACTAGATTCTGAATCATAGTTTAAGAGTCCTGCGAACAGGGTTGGTGAGTAAGCACGTGGTAGTGATACTCAGGGATGATTCCCCAGCTAGTGAGTGGTCCCGGATTTTCCAGCAGCCGCTGAGTCACTTAGGCAATGTCCTGTTCCAGCCTGCTTTCTCCTCTCCACTCTTCTCCTCCACCCCAGTGGCCTAGACACTGTCACACTGAGTATTCAAGCCAAACCAAGTTCTCTTTTCTACTTGTTGCAACCTTACATGCTGAAATTAAAATGAAAGCCCATCCTCTGGAGGTAGACTGATCCCTTGAAGAATACTGGTGTTGATTCTTTTATGCTCTCACATATTTTTATCCTGACATACATTATTTAACACGTATTTGGAAATCCTCCAAGACTTCATTATCAGCCAGGTATTTTTTCTACAGCATAGTCGCTTTCTCTTATATGAACTCATATATGGCAAAGTTTAATTTTGAACAAAAGTATAAATATTAGTATATAAATATTTGTGAATAATTTTAATATACAGTGTGATTAGGAATAGATACAGCTGTATCTAAATGAAATGACAAAAAAATATACGGTTGGCCCTTGAACAATGCAGGGATTAAGGGGTACCAGTGCCCCATGCAGTTGAAAAATCTACGTATAACTTTTGACTCTCCAAAACTTAACTACATCTAGCCTAGTGTTGACCAGAAGTCTTACTGATAGCATAAACACTAGATTAACATCTATTTTGTATGTTGTATGTATCGAATACTGTATTTTCACAATAAGGTGAGGTAGCAAAAAGAAAATGTTATTAAGACAGTCATAAGGAAGAGAAAAGACAGGTTATTGATAACAGTCTGTTTATGACCAAAGTCTGCCTATAAGTGGATCCGGGTAGTTCAAACTCATGTTCTTCAAGGGTCACATGGATAACAGAATTTTTTTAAGTCATAAATTTTTGATATTATAGATTATAACTCACAAAGTAGGGAAAGTTTGATCTTCTATTTCATTGCTCTATTTTGGTCATTATGCGTCATGTAAGACTCATGTCAAAGGCCCTCTGAATTTTGGTAAACATATATTTGCAGCCCCACATGGGACTTCTCCTGTGACCTATTTACATGTACCCCCAGATGATTTGTGACATGTTTTTGGAACACTATGGATAAGACTGTAACATATGTTCAGATTTTTCTCCTTCAAATACTTTAAATCAAAAATCAGTTTTCTTAACTTCAAGTTTACTTTGAAATTAACCAATATTTTCTTCTGGAATACTTAGAAAATCCTTTCTATATTTCAATAGTTAATCCATTTGGAGTTTATTGTGGCCTCATGTATGGAACGATTGCAACTTGATTATTTCGAAATGACTGCTCAGCTGTGCATTTACTATTTATCAAAAGCCCATTTTATATACATCAGATTATAGACATCACATTTATCATGTTTTAAATTTCTGTGTATGTAGGGTTTTTTTTTTCAGAATTGTTTACTTTGTGCTCTACCTATTTATAATCCAATACCATATTGTTTTAATTATTAGAGTTTTAGAACAGTTTTTATTTGATGGTCTAGACTCAACTGTTCTGTTTTTGAAATGTTCCTAGTTACTACTGTTCATTAATATTTATAGTTAGACCTTAGAAGCTTATATAATTCCAGTAAAGGAAAATCAGACTGTATCTTTATTCAAATTGCTTTAAATTAATATATTAACTTAGAGATATTGTCATGTTGAGTTTCTCTCTTCAAGAATACCATATAATTTCCTATTTGTTCTAGTTTAGTTTACTTTTAAGCCTTTCACAAGTACCTTGAGATTTCTTATTTTAGGCATTTGTTAAAGTAATTCTTTAGCATTTTATGTATTCAGTCTTTCGTTGGTAGAAATAAAGTCTAGGTTTGTATATTAATATTATATCTTGCAAATTAAGAATTTTCCTATTGCTTGCAATAGTTTTCCAATTGGCCATTGTATCTGCCATTCGTTTTCAAATTCCTATCTACTGATGTCTAAGCAAATTAAGTATTAAATATCTGTGATGGTTCTAAGCATGACTTCTTGATCCTAATCATACAGAGAATGTGTTTACTGATTCCCATATACAGAAGATGGGGGCATTTGGGATGTTTATATGTATTTCTATATATTTATATGCATAAAACTATTAAACTAATGTTATTCATTGTTATCATCATATATGGAGATACATGTCCCCTTAAAAAATAAAATGATTCATTATATTAATAGTTTCCCAATTTTTATAATATGCACCTCCTTACAAATAGTTCTACTTGAATATGATGTATTACTTTTTGATGATGACATTGGACTCTATCTACAAATATTTTCTTTGGATTTTGCAACAATATTTATGCATGTTTGATATTTCCTTAATATCTGTGACATCAGTGATTAGACACTTCTTAATATAAATTTTAAATAATTAGTATCAATGTTATATTTACTTAATTAAAATTATGTTTTTCTTATTTTGTATGATATGAAATAATTTAATGAATTTTGAAATATTATCTTTTTAGGATTTTGAGAAACTTCCCTGAGGAACCATCTGAGCGTAGTATTTTGGGATGTGTTAGAAAACTTTGTCTAACCTATGAATGGAAATTATCTGCTTAGACCCTCCTAATTCATCTGAGATTAGTTTTGGTAAGTTACATCGTATGCTGGGTTTTTGTGCACATTTGCATGGACCAGTGCAAAGTTGAATTTATGTTTAAAATTTCATCTATTTTGATATTCATTTCTCCTTTGCTTCTTCTTATTTTGTATGTTTGCCCTTCTTCTTGTGTCTCCAGATTAGCTCATTGAGAATTATATTTCTTATACTGATTTTTCCCTAGAGGCAAACTTTTTTTTTTTTAAGATTTTATTTATTTATTTTAACAGAGAGAGAACACAAGCAGGCAGAGAGGCAGGCAGAGGCAGAGAGAGAGGAGCAGGCTCCCTGCCGAGCAAGGAGCCCGATGCGGGACTTGATCCCAGGACGCTGGGATCATGACCTGAGCCGAAGGCAGCTGCTTAACCAACTGAGCCACCCAAACGTCCCAAGAGGCAAACTTTTATATGTATATATAGTCAACAGTTTCTCTGTTTTATAACTCATTAATTATTTTTTAAAAGATTTTATGTATTTATTTATTTGAGAGAGAGAGAACACAAGCAGGGGGAAGGAGAGGGACAAGTAGACCCCAAACTGAGCACAGAACCCAATGCAGGCCTGGATCCCACAATCTTGAGATCATGACCTGAGTGGAAATGAAGAGACAGACACTTAACCAACTGAGTCATCCAGGTGCCCCCCATTAATAACTTTTTTATCTTTGCTACTTATTACTTCTACGTTCAAACTGCTTTCTTAAACATGCCCTAGCTTTGGATAAATAATTCATATATTTTGTTTAAAAAGTGTTTAAAGCTACACACACACGTGTGTGTGTATACATGCATTATGACATAAGTCTTTCAAGCCACTTATTGCTTTAGCTCTACTGAGAAATTCTAGTATGAGATCTTTTCATTATTATTTATTTTTTATTTTGGAAATCATGCTTCTCGGTTTGTATATTCCCAAAGACCTGAGATTTAACTGCTTTGTTTACTTTATGCAGAGATTTTAAATTTCACAATGAAATTACCTGTTGCTTCTAAATTTATGTTTCAGTTTCAACTCTTTCTTTCTTTCTTTGAATGCAAAATGGTCATTTCTGGTTTAGGGGACTTAGAATTTTCTGGTGGGCAAATATACAATTTATCTTCATGACTTACACATGGGCACTTTGAAAGATCTATATTGTTTTCTTCTACATTTCTTATATATTATTACTTGAAAGCATTGTATTGAGAAATGCAATATAATATGGGAAACATATATAGCTCAATATATTATAATAATATCTATTCATTTACCATCCAGCACAAGAAAAAAATATTGTCTTCATGCCCTTCTCTACCGTTCTATCATTACTTTTGAGATTTTCCTGGATATTGTATTTGAAAGAAAAATAGGACCATATATGGTCCTATCCATATATGGATCTATGGATAGTTATATGAATTATATGAATCCAATATCCATGATTTAGAATTTTATGGACAGTCAGGTGACTTAAAGTTTTGAGTCACTTCCTCTGAGGAATGGTTTAAATCAGGATTACCAGCTATCCAAGATGCAGACTTTTAAGGTCCAAATACCAAGCTCAAGGAGTTTGCCACACATAATGTCGTGTTCCGTGATATTAATATTTCATATACCACTCAGCGTGATTCACCTAACTATATGGGAAGTGAGTAAACTAATCTTAATGTCTCGCATTAGTGCTTAAGGCCAGAAGCTCTTTAGTGCCAACTGAGTTAGCTGTGTCCTCTGGACTGCAGGTTCCAAACCCAGGCAGACTTGTAACAAATGTATTGGTATTAACTCCTCTGAATGGTAGAGGGAAGAAGGAGTAGTAGCAATCAGGGAAAGCCTCCAGTCACAATGCAATCCAGATACTACTGAAAGGAAGGGGGAAGAAAGTCCAGAGGTAATGATCCCTATTATATCTCCATTTAATTAACCAGTTGGCTCCTGGATCCTGAAGAATGGCTGTAATCTACCTCAAGTTCAACCAAGTTCTGGGAATTGCAGCTGCAGCACTGAACGTGGAATCTTTGTTAGATCAGATTAATATGGCTTCAGGTTTGTGACCACTTGACTGGGCAAATGTATTTTTTCCTATCCCAATGTGAAAAGAAAAACAGAAACAGTCTGCACTCACAAGAAACAGACAAAATATACACTTACGGTTTTGTCTGATGCTACTTTAACTCTCCAGCTCTCTGTCATAATTGCCAGAATAGATCAAGACTATCAGGATATTACTCATAACATTGTATTGATTCATTATATTGAAAACATCTTTTTAATTGAACGGGGTGACAAAGAGGTGACTTGTTTTCTGGAGGCCTTGGTTAAAAAAAGAAAGAAAGAAAAAATATGTGACTATGTGCCCCAGAAGCTGGGAATAAACCCTATCAATATCCAGGGACCATCTATTTTTCCATTTTAGGAATGTTTATAGGTTTCTCCTAGTCAGATGAATACTGGGATGTCCCCTTGCTTTTTGCATCCCTTATCACATGGAAGGACAGATGATGCCGCCTATTAAGTCTCTTTTGCTATGGAGACAACACACTTCATATTTAAGAATAGAGTTCCTGATGCCTGGGTGGCTCAGTTGGTTGAGCAGCTGCCTTTGGCTCAGGTCATGGTCCCAGCATCTTGGGATCGAGTACCGCATCGGGCTCCTTGCTCTGCCTCTGCCTGCCTCTCTGCCTGCTTGTGTTCTCTCTCTGTTAAATGAATAAATAAAATCTTTAAAAAAAAAAAAAAGAATAGAGCTCCTGAGAGGCTCAGTGAGTTAAGTGAACTACTCCTGATCTCTGCTCTGGTCTTGATCTTGTTCGAGCCCCACACTGAACTCCATGTGGAGCCCACTTTAAAAAGTAAAATTTAATTTAAAAAAAATAATAATAAATAGAGCTTCTTTCTATATCCAAGGAGACATGAAAATCCACCAAGCATCAGCTGAGTCCTTTAGATTCGTGGCATCCTGGGACCAGCAGACATGAGAAGGATTCACCATCCTACCAGGGGTAATTGACTCTGATCACCAGGAAGAAGCTAGGGTTGCTGCTACCTATGAAGGCAGTGAGGACTGTATGTAGAATATAGATGAACCTCTTAGGCATCTCTAATCCTCCCCAACCCCAGAGTGACTGTGATTGGACATGTACAGCAATCTTAATGTAAGGTCTGGTTACCAGAGATGCAGATCTCTCAAGAGTGAGGGTGTGGATCACACCATTAGGTATGCCCCTAAAACTTTAATATTTGGCCATGTTCAGGCAGTGGCTGAAATTAACCAGGAAAAGGAAGACTGTTGTGAGCATACTATAAAGGCACACACAGGAGTTGTGTCTTTCCACAATGTTAGCTTAATTCAATCATAAAGCAAAGTTAAATCACAATTATAAAGCAGTTCAGGATTCCCAACTCAATGATAATTCACCACGTGATTAAAGTTGGCTTCTTACATGGCACTCAAAGCAGGACAGAAGACATTCAGGGGTCTTGTCTGGAGGTCTGACAGTTGGCTGCCAAAGTCCTTCCCTTTTTAAAGGGATTTAATTAGTTTGGGTCCCTACAGACCTCCTCTGGTTCTGCTTGTTATCAGTTCTGGGGTGTCAGCTGATGTTGGTCCTGGCGATATCTCCTAGCTACAGAACCTTAACTGCCTGCGTCATTGCTTCACATAGGCTCCTGCTTGACATGAGAGACTCCATGTTGCTCTTTACAAAGATCTAGGCTCAAATGCTTCAATAGATAACAAAAGCTTCTCAGCCAGAGGCTGTCAGCTAACTGCACTCATTACAACGTATTGGCAAATTATTTCTTGTAAGAAAATTCTGGCTGCAATCTATGGATCTTCTTTCCAGCACAGGGAAGAGCTCCTCCAAGGTTCCAGTGGACTTCTCTTTCTGAGGGGAGACTCAGAAGAGATAGATACTGCAACAAGCTGCAACCCCCATTGCTGGTTGGTCATGGCCATCTATTGTCACTCAGCCTCTCCTCCACTTTTAATTCTAAACCCGCCTCTTGCTCAGTGATGCCTACACCTGCAGGTGGTCTCATATGGGCAATTCATATTCAATTCACTCTTCTGCTATTGCATCTACAGGCCACCAAAGACACGCAGCTATCCCAAAAGAAGCAAGTACCATAGCACACCTTGAATCTCCCACTCTTTTACTCTCCCACCTTTTGTGCATGATGTTGTCATCATTTTCTTTTTGTGGCCCTTGCTTTCTTTATGGAACAACTAGATCATTGAATCATCCTTTACAACTAATATACATTATTGAATTCTTGAGAGTGCCATTTGTTATTATTGGATTGCTTCATCAAAGGGTGTTTTCAGCTGGTCTTCCTGTTAAGAACCTTTATATGCCTAGAGAGATCTTTACTGTGTTTGCTCCTTGAAATGTTATAATAATGGCTACAAAATTATAGAATTAAATGTTTTCCTTAATAATTCAAAAATTGACTTCATTGTCTCCTTATATTCAGATGAAAGTCTGTTTCCAACTCTCTCCTTTTACCTTTAGTTTTCTCTCTCAGAATCTATTCAATTTTCTTTATTGTCATGAATGTCCTTACATTTTATCAAAATATTTCTAGATGCTTTCTACTCTCCTTTTTAGGCACTTATTCTGGTAATTTATATCACCTTTGGTTGATTTTTTTTTTAGGATTTATTAACCTTCATTAATTGGTGAGAGGGCAAAAGGCAAGGTCAGGGCAAAACTCGAGCTGACCCCCCACAAACCACCCCTTTAAAAAGGTTGGATATGTGTAACATTCCTCAGGCACTAGTGACTGCCTAAGAACAGTGGCAGGGGAGAAACAAATGGTCAACTGATAAAGATCCCAGTCATGCAGGGCATGAAACTCCACTATCGTTTGTAACTGTCTTAATGATTTACAAGAAAAACACAATCTTAGTAATAATCAGACTTCCAGGAGCCTATAGACCCAATTTCCTGGAGCCCTAACATCATCTTCCTTTCTATAGGATAGAAAACCCAAATGATCAGTCAATCCTCAAAATCGTAATTCAACTCTTTCTGCCCACGCATCCTGTCCCTGCACTTTAATAAAACTCCTTTTTGCATCAAAGACATCTCAAGAATTCTTTCTTGGCCTTCAGCTCCAAACCCCAACATCTTTTCTACATGCCTGAAATACTCAACCTGAGAGCTGACCACAAGAGAATACGTTCTGTCCTTTAATATGAAGCCAATCTATTCTACGCAGTAACATACATGAAATATGTAGCATTTAATTTCTATGTTGCAGAAAAGATTAATTAGCTTACTCCTAGATTTGCATTTTGTTTTAGTTGATTTACTTCTAATATCAGATTGTTGAAGTATTACTCTAGATAAATACTTGCATCTCAATTGCTTTAAGGAGATAAAAATATATATGACACGAGTAAATTAAAAATAAATAAAAGTCATAATTTGTATTTTAAGGAATAGTCAATTTATTACTTACTAGAACTGCTTAGTATGTGTGATATATTTTAATCCTCATATAACTGACACCAGTTGTATTATCTTTCCAATAATCATTATTGGTGATAGATGTTAGTGGGTATGGTTCTAAGTACAAAGAATATGGTAAAATATATATTCAGAGTAAAACCAAATATAATATTTTGTCTCCAGTTATATTTTGAATTATGTGATTATGAATATCCAGGGTGGGATGGTACACACATGAAATATTGAAGTCAAATATGAAACTAATGTGTTTTCTTCCCTGTAATAAATCTGTAGCTTGTACACATAAAAACTGAAATTTTTGATTTATTCTCTCTGACAAAGAAAAACATTTTCTTTGGAATTGTTGTGAGCATAAACAGAAATGTACCAAAAATGAAGAAAAATATATCTACGAGGCCCCATGTGCAGACATAGGAACATCTCCAAAATAATGTATTATAATAAAGAAAATACTGAAATAGTAAATAAGTAGCACGAGAACAGCATGAATAATTCAACAAATTTTAAATGATAATTCTAGGTATTCTGAAGGAAAATTAAAAGTAAAGGTTGATACTTTATCCTTAATCCATATTCTTCTCCCTCAGTCACTTTAAATAAGACTATATTTTCTTGTTTATTTTCTACTTTACACTAGCACCATGGGTTTATATTTGATAATGAAAACAGTTGAGATTAACATACAGAATTTGAAACAAAATGTAAGGATTAAAATTTAAAATAAAATAATTTTTTCAGGATGGTACAGATAGGATTCTGCTAGGTACACACACACACACACACACACACACACACACACACACACACGGTATTTTTAGGGCAGACCAGGAAAATGCTGCCAGTCTACACCATCACTCTGTGAGCTTGATGTGAGCTTTGAGGTACTCACTGAATCTCAGGATGACAATGGTATTGTCTTCAGAATCTAATGGGACAGTAGCCTTCACTTCTTGGGCTCAAAGAAGGTTCTAAAATAGCTCTACTCACTGGAAAAATATGTTACTATATCCATGTATTCAGAAGATTTCTGGGTTGAAATGGGGATTTATGTGCAGCCTATATTTCCCTATCCTTAACTCTTTGTATTTTAGGGATCATTTCATTTTTTTGAAAATAAAAATTCTGAGTGACATCCTTTCCTATAGACAACTTTCTTTCCTCTACTCCATGTTATTACTATGAGAGTCAGTCATTCAACACAATTCAAAAACCTCTGAGGAATGAGTTGAAAAATAACCTTAATTCTTAGAATTTAAATATTGCAAAGACATACTTAGATGTAAAGAAGTTGGGTCTGAATTATTATGATTGCAACACCCTCCTGATGAATCTTGTTTCAGCTTTTCAGATTCCTAGAACTACTTGCTCTCCCTCTCTGTGATGACTGGTGGGGTCATTTTTTTTCATAGATTAATTCCTTTGATTAACCAGAGGATCCTCTAGAAAACACCTGATTTTGCTTTATGTTATCCAAATTTAACTGGATTGCCAGGAAAAAATCAAACAAATGTAGGTAGTCCAAGGACCAGTACTTCCCCAGAGACATCACAAGTTTGAGCTAAAACTGTCAGCATCAAACTTTGGAAGATTTATAAAAAATACTCAAACATTTATAGCATATATGTGTACACTGAACAACAACAAACCACTTAAAATGTAAGGGAACCTAATGGTGTGTTTATTTGCCCCTGCCCCACACTCTCATAGGTTTTGCAGTGATACTGAAGAAATCAGCCTATATATCCAGGATGTGACCCTGGCCCTTCTTCTGGAAGAAGCAGAAGAGATCTTATTCTCAAATAATTGCGTTTGTCTGTTTTAACCTGTCTGTGGGTTAATGTTTGCAGGTGACATGATTTTATATATTATATTATATTATATACTATATATACATACAGTATATATATATATTTTAAAGAAACCACTAACAAACATTAGAACTAAAACTAGTTTAGTAAAGTAGCAGAATAAAAAGATTAACATAGAAAAGCCTATTGTGTTTCAATGCACTAGCAATAAATTATCTGAAAAGGAATCTAAGAAAACAATTCCATTCTCAGTAACACCGAAAAGATAAAATACGTAGAATAAACTTCACCAAGGAGGTAACAGATTTGTACACTGAAACCTATAAAACACTGCTGAAAGAGATCTAAAAATACTCAAATAAGTGGAAGGTCATCTCGTGTTCATGAATGGAAAAACTTAATATTATCAAGATGACAGTACTACCTAGAATGATCTAGATTCAATGAAATCCCTATCAAAATTCTTGTGACTATGGGGAGCCTAGGTGGCATGGTCAGTTGAGTGTCTGACCCTTGCTTTCAGCTCAGGTCATGATCTCAGGGTTGTGAGATCGAGCCCTGCGTTGGGCTCTGCTCTCAGAGCGGAGTCTGCTTGCAACTCTCTCCCTCACCCCTCTGTCTCTCTCTAAAATAAATAAATAAATCTTAAAAAAAAATTTCTAGTGACCTTTTTGTAGAATTGAAAAAGTCAATCCCTAATTCATATGTTATTTCAAGGAACCCTAAATAATCAAACAATCTCGAAAAAGAACATATTTGGGGGACTCACATCTAATTTCAAAACTTGCTACAAAGCTATCATAATCAAAATAAAACAGTGCTAGCATAAGGATAGACAAATAGACTAATAAAATAGAATCTATAGTCCCGAAATAAACACACAGACACACACACATATATGGCCAATTCATTTTATATATATATGGCCAATTCATTTTCAAAAACGATCCAAGACAATTCAGCAAATAAAAAAATGGTCTCTTCAACGTGAATCAACTGGATTTTGACCTGACAGTGAATGAAGTTGGACCCATACCTCACACAATAAACAAAAGTTACCTCAAAATGGATCAAAGATCTAAATGAAAGAGTTGAAACCATGCAATTCTTAGAAGAAAACATAGCAGTAAATCCCTGTGACCTTAGCTTTAGCAATAGATTTTAGATATTACAACAAAAACATATACCACAAAGAAAACTTAGACAAACTATGCCTTACTAAAAAATGATAAAATTAAAGGGTCATACGTCAAAGGATATTACTAAGAAAGTGAAAGGATGATCTATAATATGGGAAAAAATATTTGCCAGACAGATATCTGATAAGGGTAGTACCTTAAATATATAGGAACACATAAAACTCAACATCCAAAAGATAAACAATCCAACTAAAAAATGGGCAAGGATCTTGAATGGACATTTCTCCAAAAAATACAAATGATCACATGGCACATGAAAACACATACTCAAACAAAATATTTGTACATGAGTGCTCATTATAGCACTACTGACTGTAACCAAAAGATGGGAAAAACCCAAATATTCATCAACAGATGAATGGATGAATACAGTGTTACATCCATGCAATGGAATATTACTCAGCCATAAAATGAATTAAGTACTGATATGTGCTACAATATGGATGGACCTCAAAAGCATTACACTATGTGAAATAATCTAGACACAAAAATGTCACATATTATTCTGTCTATATGAATACTAAGAATAGGTAAAGCAATAGAGACAGAAAGTGGACTGGTGATTGGGCTTGGAGAGGCATGAAACATTCTATGGCTTCTTAGTGATTATGGGGATTTTGGGGGGTTGGCAAAAATGTTTTGAAACCTGATACAGGTGTCTTGCATAATACAGTGAATGTACTGTCACTGAAATTTACACTTTGAAACGGTTATTTTTAAGTGTAAAATATTATTGATATAAATCAGTGTCAATAAAAAAAAAACGAACTAATATATTTATCTTCCAAAATTAACTAAGCAATTTGGAACCAACCAGACTCTTCAGAGTGGCTATGAATGATACAAGCAAATATTCTCAGAGGTGGTTATCATGCACCCACAGTTTTAAATTGAGGAGGCTTCTTTTTTTTTTAATTTTATTTATTTATTTGAGAGAGAGAGCACAAGCAAGGGGGTCAGAAGAGGGAGATTGAAAGGGAGAAGCAGGCTCTCCACTGAGCAGCGAGCCCAATGGAGGGCTCAATCCCAGGACCCAGAGATCATTACCTGAGCTGAAGACAGATGCTTAGCTTAACCGCCTAAGTCACCCAGGCACCCCTAAACTGAGTAGGCTTCGAATTAGGTAAACTGACCAAAACCCATCTTAGCTTGATTTCACCTGCGTGCATTTTTATTCAGCTATGGGACTGCCTACAGCTACCTCCCCTATCATAATGTCACTGCTATATACTTGCAGAAATAGAAAAAAAGAGAGAGAAATTATTTCACTGAATTTTCCCTACCAGGACCCATTTGCTTCGTTGAGACAGAAATGTTAGAAAATAAATCATTTATGTGTAGAGTATATACATTAGCTAAATTAAATCAATTCTGAGATGTTTTTTGACTTGTGTGTTTTTTAATCAAAAAGACACTTCTAATTACTTCCCCATCTCTCCTCTCCCTCTCTCTACACACACACAACACACACACACACACAAACCTTTATTGCATTCTACTAACTAACATTAGTTTGGTGTAGTGAAAACATAATTTATATTTGAAATCAGAAATCGTGTGCAAAAGAAAATTATATCTTAAAATGTTTTAGAACAATTAGGATGAAAATCAAAGGTTATGAAGATATAGAAAAAAAGGTTTTACTGTGGTAGTTTTACTGCATTCATCTATAAATGAAATGCAATGGTCCTCTGAGAAGTGGGCAAGAAAGGGTATCCAATATATGCTAGAACTACAAAGGTTAGGGTAGATAAGGTTAATTTCCAGCATTCAGTAGGATTAATGTCTTAACAGATAATGTTGATTATGAAATATATACCTGGCAGTTTAAATGCAAATAAAATTTGTATGGATTTTTTAAATATATGTAAAATGAAATACATCGATTTAGTAATGATATAGACAATGATGCCTGAAGGGTTTAATTAAAATTGCTGCCTAATACACAATAGCCAAACTGTGGAAAGAACCAAAATGCCCTTCAACAGATGAATGGATAAGGAAGATGTGGTACATCTATACAATGGAATATTATGCCTCCATCAGAAAGGATGAATATCCAACTTTTGTATCAACATGGACAGGACTAGAAGAGATTATGCGGAGTGAAATAAGCCAAGCGGAGAGAGTCAATTATCTTATG
>CM052808.1:71129089-71260769 GCA_028533885.1 Nasua narica
CCGAAGCTTCCTGTCTTTGCTAAATTTAAAGGCAGTGGTCATTGTGCTTATGCCGAACATTTGGCAGCTAATTTGGAATCAACCTTTGCCTTTGAATCACAATTTCAGATCTCAGACAAGAATTTATCATTGCCCTAAAACACAGAAAGCATCCACCAACTGCCTTCCTGCTGATGATGAGACAATAGATTCTGCTGTTTTAACCTCTACGTTACACTATCACCATGCCCCTTTTAAAATGATCTTTTAGGGGGAAAAAAATACCACAAAAGCTCAACTTCAGCAAAAAGCTGCTGTCAGAATTTTATTCACACTAAATGGCCTCAGCATGTCACTGCTTTCCTTTGGGAACCGCAATGGCTCCCTGTCAAATACCAAATTGATTTTAAAATTGCTTGATGGCTTCAGAGGCAAAGCGGTTGGGAGCTGTGTATTTATCCCAGTCAGTGTCAGTGCATGAGCCAGGGGCTCTTTCAGCGGTTGTGAAACATGTTTACGCCATGTGCCAAGCACAGGAGACGTTCAGCCTCAGGTCCCACACTGATTGGGACATACGCGGTTCACGGCACTGCCGTCAGATATACGCTTGAATATTTAGTACACATGCTGCCAAGGTGAGCACCTTTAGAATATTTATATTCCTACGTAGGGCACCTCAAAATTTAAAAAATTGTTTTAACATATGTGACCTTTTGTAGTTCAATTGTGACACAGAAACATGCCATAGACCCAATATGGATGGGATTGGGAACAAAAAGAAGTTTACAAATATGGCCAGACTCTATTACATTCTGAAATTACGAAAGAGCACAAAGGATAAATCAACAGGACTCATGAATTCTCTGAACACTCAGTAAGTTTTAAGATAATTAATCTTTATTTTCATTGCGCCTATTAACATTCATTTGTTCAAAACTCACAGAACGAAAAAAAGAACCCTCACCGAATGAAAAATGGCACCCAGTGAGCCTCAAGAGCACGTAGAAAGACAATCTAGTTAGTCATTTAGCTTGTTTGTACTGTGCCGTTTTTTGAAAGAATACAGATGCATTGGTTTTGGAAGAGAAAAAAGTTGATGATTAGGAGATTTAAGAACTCAGGAATGTAGAAAAAGACAAAAGGAAGTTTTTTTAAAAAATCAAGTCAATTCCCACCACACAAAATTACTGTCTTTAATACAGCAAACATCATCCTTCTAGGAGACGTGGCAGGTAGCAAAGATTGTGTGTGTATGCATGTGTGTGTGTGTGAGAGAGAGAGAGAGTAGGGAATACATGGGGAATACACAGAAGAACTAGTAGGATATTTACCCCATGTCCTGTGGTACCTGGCGCATAGGATGTAACACAGAGGAAAATAAAAAGGCATTTTTTTAGGGCTATGAGAAAGAAGTAATATTCACAGGGAGCAGCTAATTTTGCAAACGAGAGACCGTGACCGTGAGAATGAACAGTGGAGGATTTGGGAAGGTCAGAGAGGCACTGGGGATGGGGTCCGATTGATGTATCGCGTAACAACACGGGCACATACATTCATCCGACGATGACAGCCCAGAGATGCTTAAGCTTTGGCTGTGACTGAGTAGGATGATTTGGAAGGCATGCTGGGATCAATGTGATGACGTCTCGGGGAGACTGTGTGGGTGGAATCAATTTTAACTTTATGAATTCTCTCCTTCCCCCATTTTATTTTTAGATAGTTAAAATAAAGAGGCAGGTGGTATGATTAAAAAAAGAGGCAGTTGCGGCGGGGACGGGTGCTGCTCTGGTGGGCCTCCCTGAAGGCTCCCTGTAGCAGAGCCCCGGCAAGAGAAAAGCCCATCTAGCCAAGTCCCTGAGACCCTGGGCATGTATGTGTATGTATATGTATATATATATATATATATATATATATATATATGTTTTTTTCATTTATTTAGTTAAGATTTTATTTATTTGAGAGAGGGAGAGTGAGCATGAGTAGAGGGAGGGGCAAGCAAGCCAACTCCCTGCTGAGCAGAGAGCCTGATGCAGGGCTGGATCCCAGGACCCGGAGACTATGACCTGCGCTAAAGTCGGAAGCTTAACTGACTGAGCCACTCAGGCAGCCCCCCAGGCATGTCTTATATATTATTACCCGGGGCACCCTCCAATACTATCGTGGCTGCAATACTGATCTTAGAACACACTTCAAACAAGATGTTTTGCCATAACTAATAAAATAACAGGCTATTGAGGGTGAATGTTTGTATGGCTTTGGTAATGAGCAGAGGGGATACTTGACTATGCCAAAAATAGCAACAACAACAACAAGAACAACATGAACAATCCTAGGTCCTAAACAGAGTTGCAAATAGTTAAAATATCTTCCAAGGGTTATTAACTGGCAGGCCAATTACCTCTCTACTCCAACCGTAACCCCAGCCAGATGTCCATTATGGAGTCCTTCCCCCGGACCCGCGCACATGAGCAGTTAGTTTGTAGAGGGGAGTGACTGGACAAATACAAAGACAGAATTAGAGGCTTACATTTTGGAAAAGTTGAGAATACTGCAACTTTTCCAACCTGTTCACCTGTTGAGTAGAAGTGGAATGTTCCAACAGGTCAGGTTAAAATAGAATCGTGTGTCGATAGTGAGGTGCTTTCAGGGGAGTGATAATCTGTTCATCTCCAGCAAGATATTTAGGCATTGGGCCCATGTCTCCTGCATGTTCCAGGTAGGAGAAGAGACACTGACAAGGGAAATATTGCATTGATTACAAGAAATTTCATATATTTTTCATGGAAATAATACTTTTTGTTTCTATCAAAGTCTTGAGTTGGTCATTTATGAACGAAAATACTGAGCAACAGACAAATAGGCACAAGTCTGGACACGATGTAGTGTCGAGTCATCGATGATGTGGAAAGTAATCTTACAATGAAGCCTTTCCCATGGACTCGCTGTGTGAAATGGGAATTGCTAGATACCATTTTTTAAAATCCCTTTAACTTATGACACATCTCATTGCATATTTTATGGTAAACTACATGTTCTTCAGTGCAAATATTGCTATTAGATCATATTTATACTTCAATTCCATCTCCATACTGCATTTCACTCAGCAGATGTTAAAGAGCATTTTGTATATTATTATAAAAATATTTTGTCAAATAAAGGGATGCTGAATTTTAAAATTATATTGCAGGATCCTGAGACCTGTTGAAATGCCCTGAGAAGGAAAGAAACTGTTATTTAATTGTTGCTTATTCTTGGCTAAGTCATATTTCATTTTTGAGCCTTAACATCCTTTTGTGTAAAATGATTTGCCTTGCACTAGATCGGTTTGGGGAAACTACATGGGGTAGTCTTTAAAACTAGGAGCTCAGGAGTCAAATCTTGAAGTTATGACTCTGCCTTTTATTAACTGTGTGAAGTTGGATAAGTTTTTCAAACTCTCCATCACATCTATGATAGGGACACTTGAGTGTTGAGTGCTAAATGCCTATGAGTATACCTGGAATGAAAGTATATCCCTATTATTACATGAATTATTGAATATAAATAATTGGACATAAATAGTTAATAACTAGCCTTAAGATTTTAGAAGAAATTGCCTGAAGGGTCAGTTACCAGATAAAATATTTACAAAATAGTTCATTTCAGCATATAACATAGGAGATGACATAATCTAGAATGTAAGATAAACTTATTTATTCAACTAATTTTCTTTAAAGTGCTACAAAGCACTACAGTTAAAAAATTTTTACTAACATCTTCAGCTTTTTGATTTTTTTTTCCTTAATAAATGGATTGTATCCTGCAAAACTATCCATTTGGTGAAGTCGATGTCCATGCATTTTTTAGAAGATCGGAAAACATTTTTCTATTTAACAACAGGAAATTGAGGAAGCAGATGAAACATGGAATTGAATCTTATAAGAGATAAGGGGAACAATTACAGTAAAATTACTTTAAGGTGGTTCTAGGAGTCAGTGTCTCAAACAGCATTAACAAGAAAATCTTCTTAGGAGAACTATGAAAAAAATATATTGACAAGTCATGGATGAAAAACATGTCATAATCAAAAACTGCTTAAGCAAGTTTTTTGGATTTCCTAGTGTGAACTTTAATGATATTCATGTGTTCCATTTCTCTTCCCACTGAGGACTGCGAGGACTCCTACTTTTAGTTTATTTACAAGTGTAATGCTATGTATTTTCACTTCGGTTACCATATCAAATTCTGGCTTTCATTGTTCACTCTAGGCTAAATGGGACTCTCCCATGTTTTAATATCCAAAGTGTTCCTATAGAACACTTTTGGCACACATCCGGAATCAAAATGTGTGTATATGATCAAGTTTGCATTAAAAAAATGTGGCGCTGTATTACCGAAACTGTACTTGGTGCATGCTTACAATTCATCAGTTCTTTCATCTAATGCTAACTTCACCCATTGATCTCAGAATCCAGCGATGAAACTGTTGTTTGACATATAATCATATCATATAATTTACTATTTGTTTATCCTATAATTTGCTGGGTTTGTGTTATATTAGTGAAGGAGTGCTAACCTACTTTGACATGAGATACTTAAGCAACTTAGTGGCTTAATAGCAGTTCATTTTTCTTACACATAATGCTTCAGGGTGTATGTTCTATGTCTGTTGGCAATTCCCTCTCATTTGTGGATGAAGACTCAGGACCTTTCCTAGAGCTAATTCACTATTTACGTGGTTAAGACCTGGTTGCCTTGTCTCGGCTACAGGAGGCAAAATGGAAAGGGATGTGGGAAGGTAGCATGCTGCTGACATAGAAGTCCTTGGGCAGAAACAAACGCTTCTGCCCACACTCTATTGCCTTCTCAGATAGTCACACCTACATGAAAGGATGTCTGAGGATTGAAGTCCAACTCTAAGAATTTTGACAAGACAGCTAACAGTCTCTACCACTCCATTAATTTTCTTAATTTTCACTGTGACAAATGTTCTCATTTGGTATTTCATGTATTATTAGAAGTTCTTAGAAAAGGAAAATATCATCTCAACATATTTCATTGCATTAATTACTTAATACGTTCATGTCAAAATGAAGTGATACAGATGTTATTCATTCATGTATTCATTCTTTTCTCACCTAACAATGACTCCCAGAGGGCATATTATGCCTGTGAACTCAGCACGTAGCACGGGTCTGGAGAAGACTGTGAATGCATTCAACACCTTGGTTATGGTATGAAGAAATGTGGCTAGCCAAAATCATTGATATGATCTTACTACCTAGAAAGATGGAATTATTATCAAGTAACTGCTTTGATCATGACCCTGGTCATATAGCACAAATTCTGACACAATAAACTTAAAAATGTATGCAAACAAGAGCATCTGCAAACTAAAAGACAGTAAAGACTGACCCAGATTCAGTGGTAATTCACTACCAGGTTATAGGAAGAATGATAGCTGAACTATGTCCAATTATCTCATGGGGGGAAATAAAGGATTATGTGAGAATATGAAAGCTGTTTCAAAGAGACATATATTGTTGTTTCTGTGCCTTCAAAGAAAATATACACTTTTTAATTGGAAGTTCTTTGTTCAATTAAAATAAGTACACTCTTAGATATAACATGAAGAGTGAACTAAGATTGTGACAGAAGACTCTTTGCTCCCTTCCGCCCAGGAACATACCAAATGTATAGCCACATGAGGAGCAATTTCCTCTGTAGGGAGTCACTCCTATAAACACTCATCTGCAAGAGTTGGAAAAGCTAAGGACACACACTTTCCACAAACCCCAGTGCTGACACAGCACTGTGCCATTGGGAGGGCGGGCCCTCCCAGCTCTGAGCTTCTCCCTGTGGAGTGGAGGGTTTGAATCCCACATTTGTGCTTCAACTTTTAAGATTCCCACTGCAGGGCTAGGCTTCTAAAACACCTAGTTCAACAACACTAATCATCAGGGAAACACAAATCAAAATCCACAATTAGACATCACTGCATACTGGTTACAAATGGCTACGCCTAAAAAAAAAAAAGATAAGAGTTAATAAATGCTGGTGAGGTTGTTCGAAAAGTGAACACTTTTGTACTGTTGGTGGGAATGTAAATTGACACAGCCACTAAGAAGAATAGTATGGAGGTTCCTCAGGAAATTAAAAATAGAACTACCGTATTATTCAGTAACCTCACTTCTGGGTAGCCAAAGGAAATGAAATCAGTGCCTTCAAGAAATATCAGCATTCTGTCTTCATTGCAACACTATTCACAGTAGCCAAGATATGGAAACAACCCAAGGGCCCATCTATAGATAAATAGATAAAGAATATATGGTATACACATACAATGGAATATTATTCGGCCATAAAAAATAAGAAAGTACTGCCATTTGCAACAACATGGATGGAACTTGAAGACATTATGATAAGTTATGCTAAGTGAAATATGACAGAGAAAGACAAAGACCACATACACCGCATAGGATCATTCATATTGAGAATAAAATAAAATAAAGTAAATTAAAAAAATAAAGTTCAACTTACAGAAAGAGAGAGTAGGCCAGAGTACGGGAGGCAGGGGGAATAGGGAGAATTTGGTAAAAGGGTACAAACTTCCAGTTATAAAATGAATTAAGTCTGAGGATCTAGTGTATAACATACTAACTATAGTTGCTAACACTGTATGATTGAAATTTGCTAAGAGAGTAGAGCTTAAATGTTCTCACAAAAAATGATCAATCAACCAATTGATTGATCCCCAGTCATCTGAAGTGTCTCATAGACAGTATCCCTGCATTCTTCTTGCTGTAGGATAATGACACCTATAGCACAGGTAGAAATCTTAAAATTCTAGATCAAAGGATCAAAGCCAATGTAAATATTTAAATATTTTTACTATAAATGTGAACTTCAATGTAAAGTCTGTATCACCCTGAATGCTAGCTTTCTAGACAATTTTTCAAAGGTAAATAATATTTAAATAATTTCAAAAACATTTCTACTAATTAATAAAAAGAATATATTGCCTCAGCTTCTGGATATGAACTGTGGGAATAATTTTTTTAATATAGAGAGAATGAGAGTATATAATATATATACTATATCATAATCTATGTATCTATAATAGATATCTATGTGCACATACATTCAACTACATATACATATATGTAGTTGACCTTTGCCCAACACAGGTTTGAACTGCATGGGTCTACTCATATGTGGATTTTTTTAATATAGTACAGTACTATACATGATTTTCTTTTCCTTATGATTTTCTGAGTAACATTTTCTCTCTAGATTACTTATTATAAGAACAAGGTATGTAATACATATAACATACAAAATGTGTATGAATAGGCAATGTTATCAGTAAGGCTTCCAGTCAAAAGTAAACCATTAGGAGTTAAGTTTGCAGGGAGTCAAAATTTTCATGTGGATCTGTAACTCCACAGGGGGTTAGTTCCTCTAGACTCCGCATTGCTCAAAAGTACGAAAGAGATAGAATGGAACTGAGAAATAGTTCATTCTTGGAATTTTAGGGTGCAACATGAGTGTTAGTTAGGTTAACATAAAATGTGCCACAAAGAGTATGAACGGGATCATGAAGAAAAAAAAGTTTATATATGAGAAAAGTATTTTTGCCTGTTGAAGAAAAAAATTAGGGGGCTGGGCACAATTGTTTCTATATAATCAAAAGGGTAGTCTTGTGAGAGCTATTAGTTGTATAGAATAAAATACCAGATGGGAGACTTAAAATTAATGGATAGAAATTATGGTGTGTAAGATTCTGTGTCAAAATAATATTCTAAAAACTACAGGAAAAAAATGGACTAAAACTTTTCTAAGCAATTAACTTTTATTATAAGTTCCTAGTATTTTATCAAACCCCATTATAAGTTATAATTAATTCATGATTATATTTAATGGAATATTCAAGAACAAGAAATATTCATATACATAATATGTATTTCTTTATTCAAATGATTTGTACCATAATACATGTAACACTTCCATTTAGAAAAAATAAATAATTACTGACAAATTCAAAACAGCCTAGAGGTATGGATTCATTTATAAAAATAAATACAAAATGTTACAGTATTTTCTCACACTCAGTACTGCTGAAAGTCATGGCTAAGATGTATTGATGTTTTCTTCATTTCGCCTTTTATTTATTAGGGATTTATTTTCCTATTATTAATCAATGTTAAAGTAACTTAAATAAACTAAACTAACATTATTTATTTTGTTCTGTTTTTATGAAACTTGGCTTTGTTATACATCATAGTGATTAAAATTTTATACAAAATGCCATTTATAAAATGCCAAGAAAAAATGAAGACTTTAAATATTTATTTCAAATTTTCTAAATGAATTGGTACCCAGGAAGTTTTCATCAACTTTAATCCTGTTGTTTTACTGCCAGTTAGTAAATATATTAAATTTATATTGGTGAATATAAATTTCATCAATTTCACAATGTACCTATCTGCAAGCAACCTGCAGCATATGGGCTAGACAATTATTACAAACCTAAAACAATTATCTCTCAATCTAAATATTTATAGCTTTCTTTTATTTTTAACAAATATGCTTCTGAGAATAATGCCTTAGACAATTTCCCAAGAAACCAATGAGATGACAACATTGAAAATGAAAATGTTACCTTTTGTGAATGATTAATTTTATGTGTCAGTTTGGCCAGGCCATGGTACCTAGATATGAGGTCAAACATTATTCTAGATAGTTCTATGTAGCTTTTTTTTAATAAGGTAAGATTAACATTTAAATTGAGTGAAGTGGATTATCCCCCATTAACATGAGTGGACCTCATCAATCAGTTGAAGGCCTTCTTACAGTGAAAACTGATGTCCTGAGGAAGAGGGAATTCTACTAGCAGAGTGTCTCCAGACTGGAATGGCAACATCAATTCCTCCTTGGGTCTCCAGCCCGTTGGCCTATCTTGCAGAATTTGAACTGACAGATACACACTCCCTACCCTCTGTACAGTATGGTAAATTTGTCCTCAACCATCGGGGAGCTTCAATCCAGAGACTGCTTTTTGTGTTCTGTAAGAATAACCTGCTAGTCCTTAAGGTACAGGGAAGTGACTTTAGGGTACCAAATGGGACAAGGGATCTGAGGCCCTGAACTCTGCCTTCATAGGTATTTGCCTTGTCTTTCTGCACAATTTCAACTCAAGTATAGGGAAACCAAGGCCGCTAATTCCTAAGCCTTTTGTTCTCATTCAATTTCTTATTCAATGAGGTAACACCTTGACCTTCTTTATCTATGAATTTAGGCTTCTACTTTCTTGCATCTGGTAGGTCAGTTGTCACTATTACATTGCCTCCCAACTTTTGATATTTTTTAGATCTATTTATTTATTTTTAGAGAGAGAAAGAGAGAGAGTGAGCAGGGGGAGGCGCAAAGGAAGAGAGAATCCCTTCCTTTGCTGAGTGTGGAGTCTGAGTGCTGAGTGTGGAGTCTGATAGGGGTTTGATCCTATGACCTGAGATTAATGACCTGAGCTGAAACCAAGAGTCAGTTGTTCAATTGACTGAGCCACCCAGGCGCCCCCCCAACTTTTGATATTTTATTGTTTTCTTCATTTATGTTCTTCATTTTTTTGTGGAGACATCTCTAAAATCCCCAATATTGTCATTTTAAAAGGGGAGTTTTTTAGAGAGAGAGAGAGAGGTAGAGAGAGGAGTGGGAAGGATAGTAGGAGAGGGAGGAAGAGAATCTCAAGCAGACTCCATGGGCATAGAGCCGGACCCAGGCTCCATCTCAATCCTGAGATCATAACCTGAACTGAAACCAAGAGTGAGATGCTTAACTGACTCAGCCACCCACCATTAAGGGGATTTTCTGAGGCAACGGAGGTAATCCATATATTCAGTTCAGTGATTTATATGAAACGATCATAGGGTTTCAAAAATAGCATTTTTATAGCATTGTCTATTATTTATCTATACCCTTGAGGTGCTCAATACTAGAGGAGAAACAAAAGAAAGGGTAATCATGAACTTGGACAGAAAAGGCGAATAACGTTAGAAAGGGATATTTCAAATACAACCTGGATTATATTACAGTGCTTGAAGAAGACGTTTCTTTCAAAACTATTTGTTCCTACAGTCCTAGTCTATTAATCACACATGTGAAAATGATAATGTAAGTTTTACCTCAATCAAAGTATACTATCAAAGCCAGAAAAAAAAAATAAGAGAACACACAAAGTCTAAAATATTTGTGGTGCCCTAGATCATCTGGTACTTTCAATACTGTCAATTTTCTCTTCACAGCATATGAACTGTTCAAAGATGCACTGGGACGGATGCCCTAGACATATACTCAGTAAACAAACCTAAGTGTAATTGACTGGTAGGTCTCAAATATATTGAAATTGACTTGCCTTGTGTTAAACTAATATTTTAAAGTTCTTTTTCCAAACCTTGTTTTTTTGGGGAGGAAGTGTAAAAGTTGAATCTTCAAGAGGCAAAATGTGCTCTTTCAGTAATTAATGTTTTCATCTAAGAGAGTTAGGATGTGTAAGTCAATGTAAAATTTATCATTTGGAACTATTTACTCTGCTGATTAACATAAAACTTCACTTACAAATAATGAACCCCATGACTAAAAATTATATAATTTTTTACTAATATGTAAACATTTTTTTAGCTTTTCATTTGTTTATCATATGGGATGGAATCAAATAGGTATATTGAGGACTAGTGTAAGTAATTATCTGGTAATTTTCTTGCAATGAACTAAAAGATTTTTGTTGCTTTGAAGGAGATTATATGATATGGGAGAAAATAGAACATAAATATGAACTAAGAATCACATCAGAATTCTGGGTAAAAGAAATTAAGTGTACCAAAAAGCACTATTATTTCACCATCTTATTCCATAAGGTAATAAATTGAAATATCTGTTCTATGACCTGCAGATATTAGGAATCCTCTTTGTTTCTACTGAAGGCAAACATGAACTCTATGTCAAAGAAGGTCACTCAGCTTGGAAAAATATAAAACTTTGTTACTATTTTTCCCTATACACACTATCAGATTCACACACACTCAACCCCCCCCCCCCACACACACACATACACAAATACAGAATGAGTTAATTTGGAAGAAGAGAAGAAAGCTCAAATATAAACTCAGAAGTATGAGAATGAAGCAATATGGCACAGAAAGAGGAGAAATCTCTGGATATCTTTAAGTTACATCATTACATGTTGTTGGAATTAAAGGGATATCAAAACACAGAAAAGTTTGGTTCCTTACACAGATTTTAAAAATTAGAAATACATCTATTGGGGCAAACCCAAATCAAGTGTGATCCACAGGTATGCAGTTTCATTTACCCCATTTTTTCTAGATAGTGTTTAAAAAGACTAACATATTGAACCCAAATGCCAAGACATTTTTTTTATTTCAAAGAAGATTAATTTCTTAATTCAGAATGAGACATGTTTCTGTTAATTCATGGTATTCTCTCCTGGAAGAAAATCCTTGACGGAGACTAAATTACAGATAAGAATGGTGCTAAATAAGAAAAAAAAATTAGATCACCAAAGAGTATTTCCATGAAACAATGATCTATGTCTTACTTCCATACACTCAGGCTTACTGCTGTGTTAAAATACAAACAACAACAAACATGAAGAAACTATTTCCTTTGTCATTTCTCAGTGATTTCCTTCTTTATACACAAAACATACCAATATCTTTAAAAACACTGTTATTTCAACTACATTCCAATTTGAAGGCACTATTATGTAAACTTAAATGCTTAGTTTTAGTCATCATTTTTTAGCCATAAGCATAAAATGGAATATTGATAAGTTTCTCCAATGCTACTCCCATTTCTAAGATGGTGATTTCTATTTGTAACATTAAAGAGGAAAAGACATTCTAGCTGGGGTAATGTTACTGCCTACTCAGGGGCATTCAGCACATAGCTCACCTCCTCAGTACTGCTCGTTTTTTCTAAAAACCTTAGCAATATGAATGAACCACAAACAAACACAAAACTTGTTTAGTCCTTTAGGAGAAAGAAATGCCATTTTTTGCAATTTTTTCCAAAGTGAGAGGAAAAGTTGGATCCAACATTAGGAATGAAGAAATGAAGGAAGGAAAGCAGGAAGAAGAAAAGAGATTACACATGCCATGCCAAATTAAAAGTAAATTCTCTTCTTGGACTATATACTACCATGAGAGCAAACCTTTCAAGGTTTACCAAACCTCTTTACACCTAAAAATTCAAAATAGTAATAAAAATAAAATAATGATGATGATGATGATGATGATGATGTCAAGCAAAAATGGACAAGGGAGATACAGAACAATATTTGATCAATGAACTTGTCTTCAAAGTCCAAAATTCCTAAATATGTTATTCAAAATTTTGGTGGCCATATATTTTTCATCACTAATTTTTATCAAAATTAAAAGTTATTTTATTAATACATAATGCCAAGACAATCTGATTCCCAGACACAAGACTGAAGAAATGACATATATTGCCATCTGCCAAAGACTGTTTGTATCCTCATAAAATCCTATGTTAAAATCCTAATTCCCAAGGTGATAGTATTAAGAAGTATAGTCTTTCGGAGGTGATTAGATCATTGGTGGAGCCCTCATTACTGAAATTAGGGCCCTTACAAGACCCCTGAGAGCTGGCTTGCCCCTTCTGCCATGTGAGGGTATAGTAAGATGGCTATTTATAAAGGAGGCACTGATCAGACATTGAGTCTGCTGGCACCTTGATCTTGGACTTTCCAAACCTCTAGAACTGAGAAAAATAAGTTTTTGTAATTTGTAAGTCATGTCAACTGTGACATTTTGATATAGCAGCCTGAACAAACTAAGATACCAACATATATCTCATTTTAATTGTTACATATTTGACACCTTAATAGTATTGATCTTTTGATCCATTAATAGGACACATGTGCTTAAATTACACAGATCATCTTTAGTATTTCTCAGCACTAATTTTCACTTTTGTCAGAAATTTTCCTACAGATTTTATTTTTGATATCATAAATTATTTTATTTTAGTAACAATTTCTGTTTCTTCATGGCTATATATAGAATATAGCTGATTGTGTGTATTAATCTTGTATTCTACAGCTTTACCAATTAGTTTCAGTAGGTTTTTTGGAGATTTCATAGGATTTTCCACCTAAAATACTGTGCCATTTGCAAATAAAGACAGTTTTATGATGACTGCCTCCATTTTAATTTTCCTGTATCATTTAAAAAAGAAGAAACTGAAAATTTCCAGAGGACAAGGTGTCTGAAGGGATTTAAAAATATATTGAGTAAAATAATAAGAAAGGGATTATGTTTAAGGACATTAAGAATATTAATAGAAATGAGTATAATTCCCTTCAATTATTGTCCTACAACTAAATGTGACATGTGTTTTAGGAATGCTACCAGGAATAATAGTGCTTTTACTTGTAATGCTCAACAAAATAATAGACAATAAGCTCTGACTAAAAAACTAAAATGATTTTTGTCTGCATTCATCTTTGTATTAGGATGAAGCCACTGCCATTTCTCCTTCCATACATGATATTACACCTGTTTTATAAGTTTGTTTTTTTACAATACACTGTAGAGAAAGAGGATCATAGTTCATTTACAGAGAGTCAGAGGAATATCAAAACACTTGCATGTGAGAAATGATTGGAGAATGGGACCCACTTAATTAGCAGAAAAGAAAACTTGATCTGAAGAGAAAATTGCATATGATAGTTGACAATGGCATCTACATATCTGAAGGGTGATCACATACAAAAAAATCTACTTCATCCCACCTACCTGCCTTAATGTTCCTTTAAGCAAATCAGATGGTACTAGGTTTTATTAACTCAGGTGGCCTTCAAAGTTTTAACATGGTGACATTTGTCCTATTGCGGCCTTGCCACTGAAAGTCCCAAATCCAAACTTCATTGGTTGGTACTGTTGACAATGTTTTGGTTCTATTCTTCATAATTAGAAGAAAGATAATCATTAATATTGTTGTTTCTTGAATTTGTATTTGGCAGAGGTAGAATTTTTCAAACTTTTCAGTGTCTTGGCAAATAAATTCGAGATAAAGAACAATTACTGCAAGTTGGCAGGGTTTGTACCATGACTTATTTACTAGTTTTTATTAGAAATACTTGAATAACACTACCAAAATTTATCACAGTCAGAGGAAGGGAATGAGTGCCTATTTAGACAGTATTTTCAGAAAAGAATTCAATTAAATTTTTATATGAAATAAATAATACAACTTTTAAAGTTATTGTCTGTTGTATTTATTATAATTTTTCTACAAAACTAAGTTAAGAAAGGTTTATATTAAATATGTCTACATAACTGTAAGAAATAGCTGTAAGATCTGGAAAAGAAATAGTTTCCATCCCCATGTTTTTCTAGTTCCCCTTCCCCTATTTATGTGTCCATCTCTCACTTTTAATATTATTTTCACTAGAAAAGTGATTCTGATTAATTTTCATGTGGGCTTACATATTTTGGTAAGTATCACAGATGATTAAAACTGAGTGTTCTTTCAAGCTATTAGTCTCCATGAATATTTAGTTTAAATCAACTTAGTCCAATCATGTTTATGAAATATGCTCCATTACTGAATAAATTTGGGAGTATAGTCCCTTATGTACACTAATCAATGTATACAAACAAAGTAATAATATAGGTGAATTTAAACACAACTTATTTTCAAGACTACATCAAATAACCAAGGCTCATAAAACACTGATTTTATCCCCAGGAACTATTTATTTTACATACATTAAGTAACTAAATGATTGTAGATTTATTATTAGTGCCCTCCTACGTAGAGAAAACAGGGACACAGAGAAGCTCAGACTTGCTCAAGCCAGAAATAGTTGAGCTGAGTTCACAATCAGCCTGAGTTTGATAGATGCCCTAGAAAGTAATCCCAGTTTACATCTTGTTGAATGCTTCTTGCTGAAATTAAGAATGTTTGTTGACTTTGCATTTTATGCAATACATTTTATATGATTAAAATAGTGATTCGTATGCATAAAAGTTTTGAATGTGAGAAATTTATAAAGATCGACTCTAAGTTTCAACTGAACCATTTTTCCATTTCACCGCAAATATGAACTACTATTCACTAACATAAATCATTTCAATATCTGTAGCATATTATGGTACGAGGGATGCTCTCATCCTGCTAAATAAGTCACAAAATTTTCATTAATTTGCATGTCATGCTTTTGATAAACTTCAAACTTCAAATTGAAATCCCAATTTAAATATGAATAGTCAACATCACTACTGTACAAACCAGGTATCACTTTTAGAAGCTTTCCAAAATCAGGCCACTTCCAAGTGTTTTTGGTTATGTGTACAATGGTAATACTTAATAAAACATGGAAAGAATGTTCAACTATCATGGAAATAACATCATACAATTTTGAGAAGAAAAGGAATAATTCTCAATTATTAGATTAAAGGGGATAACCTTGCTGCAGTGCAAGTTTATTGATTTATTATTTATCCAGCATTTATTCCACTCCTTATTTTAAAGCTCACATCCATGTTAGCCATGATGATTGACCATTTGTGGTATATTTAAATCATCCAGAGAGTCCACAGTCTCTTTTTAACCTATGTTTCATGGAAACATCCACTCTACTATCAAGCTGCTCAGAAATACTTACGTCTCTCTTCCTGAATGTCACTGAGACCTGACTTCTACCTAAGGATGGTGCTTCTGTGGGAGTCCCCTACAATGATCATATTGTCATGTTATTGCTCCCTCTGTTTTTTTTTTTTTCCTCAACCTGCTCTCATATCAGGTTCATCTCTGGAGTGGAAATTTGCCTTATTTACCTCTCACACCTCTTTTCACTGTTGTCTACCACTTATGGTCATTTTCCCCCACTTTCCATGGCATTTCTCTTTCTCTCCCCAAATCTTACCTTCATTATAGATGTCTAAAATCTTAATTCAGATAATTCATCCTCTCCACTTTACCTACCCACTTTCAGGATCATACCCTGAAGCCTGTCACAATAAATAATCATTTCCCATGTAAAAAAAGAAAATTTAGACATCTCATTTTCTGAACACCGCCATAAAGCCCCCCTGTGGTGAATACTGTCACCTATTCCTTAAGAGATTCTCAAACTAACTCATCTCTAGATCTGTCCCCTACAAAAACACAGCACACTCTCTACAGCTGAATTGGTAGCTCTAGAAGCTTAATATGATTATAAAGTACATATATCATATATATCAAATATTGCACATAATAAATATTTAACAAATGTTCTTATTACTGGCACTTTATTAAAGGAGTTTGATTTTATATTTGAAACGGAAAGGCAGACATGAAATACACTAAGTAGCAGTGAGACATAATGCAATCAGCATTTGAGGACAAGGACTCTGCCAACTGAGCAAATTTGAAGGAGACAAAGTCTATATTAGAAGTGTTTAGAGACTAGTTAAGAATAGTCGTAATAGTTCAGGTAAGAACAATGCCCAGTAACAGGGTGATAATGATAAATGTGGAGATAAGTGAATACATTTGAGATCTGTTTAAGCAGTAGAATCAACAGAACTTGATGATGGCCCATTTGTGGATGAGTAAGAAATGGGGAAGATGATATATGACAACTAACAATAACCCTCATCATCTTCCGTCGCTCCCTGAATTAGGACTGAAATCACTGACAGCACAATTCTGGTTTGAGGTTTTGCCAATAAGAAACTTTGAAAAGCAGAAAAGCAAAGCCAGTTTGGAAGGCAAAAGAGGATTAAAATCCCTATTTCTCCCCTAGTGGTCGCAGGCATAAGTCAGGGCTTTGGCAGGCATAATTTGCAAAGCTCTTCTGGTGTTCCCCTAAAAATTCCCCTGCACGCTGCTATAGGCAATTGCTATTATTGTCACAAGTTTCCTTGCATTTCTGCAAGTTACTGATTTTTCTAAAAAGTAAGACTGAAACTGAGAGTCAGGAATGTTTTTCCAGGCCTTGTCCTCTCTGGCACTCTAAGGGAATTTTAAGAATGACATTCCCTGTACTAAATACTTATCTGCAGAAAAGAATGATTTCTTTTTTCTTTTCTTTTCTTTTTTCTTTTCTTTTCTTTTTCTTTCTCTCTTTCTCTTTCTCTCTTTTGTCTGACTGTCTAAACTGTGTTGCGTATCAGAAATTGGTTGCACTTCTCCCCAGTCTGCATTATTTCTGTTTTAACTCTACTGATAAGAAGTAGTTGTGTGAGAGCTGGAAATGAAAAGAAAACAAAAGCACGTATTCCAGCAGTGGTGGGCAGACTCATAGGCTTCTGAGGAAGTAATGGTCTGCAGCTCCTCCAGCCCTTTTTTTTTTCCCCTACAAATTTCCTATGTGGTGCTATAGGCATCTATAGTCATTAGCATTTTCCTGCTAGTTTGATAACTTTCTGATTCTCTGAAAACTAAAAAAAAACCAAAAAAGAAATAAAACAACAACAATAACAACAACAATAAAACTAGGAAAGTTTCTCTTGGACTTTTGAAAATCAAATTTTCCACTAATTATCATCCATTTATTTCCTTCAGTTATATTCTCTTTGACTTACCTAGAGTGATATAAATGAAACTTCCATAGACTCACCACCTAGTCCTATAAATTATATTTAACAATTGCAATATTAGGACACGGAGTCAGTAAATAGTCATCTGGATATGAACAACAAAAACAATCACAAACTTGACGGTATTTCTTATGATAGTCTTATGGATCCCTCTAAATGATATGGGCTCTGGGCCTTTGTTGTTAGATGTTTACCTGTTGAGGAGAGTATCTAACTGGAATTCACCAGCTGAGACCTTAAGGTGTGATACTAGTGATTTTTCATAGATTACCATTGAACCCCCCGCCAAAAAATAAAGAAAAAAAGATTACCATTGAACCCTAAACTTTTAAAACGTTTGCCCAGGACTTTGATTAGAAAGCAGATTTTTTTTATATCATCAGATGCCATAAAGCTGAGAGTTTGAAAGAATAAATTGTATACTGTTAAAATTGTCTTTGACTTGTGATTTTAGCCAGTTTAGTACTTATGTTTATTTTGGCACTTGTCAAATGCAAAACTTTAATTTATAAGAAATCACAGGAGATCTTTCACCTGCTCGGCACTTTTCTTATGTTTGACATGACTATATAGAAATAATATTGGTTAAATCCGTGTAATATAAATGCATGAGAGCATTCGGGCTGCAGCAGTTCATTTAATTCTTATTAACTTGAAATAGGAGGCATCTATGACCCAAAAAGAGCAATCATCTCTCTCAGCCCAGCTTTAGCCATTCTTCTTTTCGAAGTGAATTTTTTAAGGATAATTTATACCTATCCTAATTTATGATTTCATTGATGACCTATTAAGCACTCAACTCTGTACTCTGCCCTGTGATTATTAAAGAGATAACTTTTTGGTATGATAAATTAGGATCAATTCAGAAAGGAGTAACAGATATGAATAAAAAAATCTAAGTGAACTAGAAATAAAAAGATAAGTAACCAGTATATCTTCCTATGTCCTGTGAAGTGTCGCTATGGGACTGTGCAAATGAAGTGACTTGCATTTAATCCCTTTTCTAAATGTACTCTATATGCATTTATAAGTTTCTCAAAAAGTGAAGGTGGATGGAAACAGGGTTTTAAAACCATTTCGGAATATGCTCCATTGGTGTTAATTCTGAAATCAAGAAGGCTGATTCACATCGGACTATGTTTCAAAATAAAATTGCCCATAAATATACTGTAGTTCTATCCTGACAAATTCATGTTTTAGAAAAGTTTCCATAATTCTTTAGCAAAGCATTAAACTCACTTCACTGTTAAATTATAAAAGAACAAAATGATCTACCGGCTTTTGCTTTGAAGAAATGACAGGGATGGCCACTACTTATTGAAGATCACTTTCTTATGGGAAGTACAGTGTATGATAATCACTCTACAAAAAGTGTCCATTCAAAAGAATGGCTGTATTGGGAGAAATTATCAATGAAATGTGGAGTTATATGTGAAAATGTAGGTTATTTCAAAGTCATACAAGTCATACAATCTTCTTTGAACCAAGCCAAGTTAAAGCAAAACTGACCAATGAAGCCAGTGCTATAGAAGCATCTCCATTAAAGGATGAGAATACCAGAGAACCAACAGGAAAAAGTAATTGCTGATCAATAAATGGATCAAGTAGTGCCTCAATCCCCTTGAATATGTCCAATTCCAAGCTTTGATAATATTCACCTGGATATAAAGGACAGAATATGTTTGCTAGTTATAATTATAATAAATCTCAAGTATCTAGTATCTTATAATTACAATATATTTTCAGATACATTTTCTGATTTGATCTTAAAATAACCAACTATGTAAAGTAGGTGTGTTTACTGAATTCTTACAAAGAACTGTAATTGGCACAGAAAAGTTATGACAATCTAATTTGTTTTTCTCCATTCTGTCTTCCTCTCTCAGATAGATAGGACTATATTCGATTTTGCACACGAATAAACTGAAGTAGAGAATTTAAATTACCTGTTCATACATGATAGAATCTATTCAAACCCTGTTCTCCAATCATAATTCAGGCAAATTCCACATACTGTTTAACTCTTAGGACATTGGAAATATAGCACTACATAAAGTACTAAAGTATTAATAATAGCTGAAAGCCTGGTGATTTTCAAAAGACTACCTGAGAGCAAAAGTTGGAAAACTTTGGCCTGTGGGCCAGCTGATTTTACAAATAGCATTCTCTTTTTTTTTTCCCCTCAAGATTTTATTTATTTATTTGACAGAGAGACACAGTAAGAGAGGGAACACAAACAGGGGCAGTGGGAGAGGGAGAAGCCGTCTTCCTGTGGAGCAGGGAGCCCAATGTGGGGTTTGATCCCAGAATTCTGGGATCATGACCTGAACTGAAGGCCGACACAGCGACGGAGCCACCCAGGCACCCGTAAACAGCGTTTTTTAGAAGATAGCAAAACCCACTGATTTATGTATTGTCTATGACTGTTTTACTCTACAAAAACAAATGTTGAAAAGCAGCAATAGAAACCATATCCACAGCAAGCCTGTTATATTTACTATATAAATAAGTATCGGGTCCTTTAAGGAAAGATTTGCAGACCAGTGCCTGGGATCTACAAGAGCCATGGACAATTTCAAATTACAGCACAACAGTAGCGAAAAGCAGAAACTCATAATCAGGAAGGAACTCAAAACCCAGAGCTTCTCCCCGAACAGTGAATGTATTAATCCGTGTACTGAGCACCCCAACATTTAAGATCTGCGCCTAAGAGATAAGCCCCCCAAACAGCTAGCTTTGAAAACCACCACAAGACCTACAAAATAGCAGTGAACTGAGAAATCTCTCTTAGAGGGCCCAAACTCCCCAGGGCCCAGCCAGAAGCAACCCTTTGAAAAGCACCCAGAATTTATGTGAAAGAAACTCATTTGCTACCTTAAAGCGTTGGCTTGAGGGTCAGGGCCTGTGGATATTCTCCGAAGAAGGAGGCTGGCGGCCACCACCATTTTTTCTTCCTTCTTTCCAACTGGTGCCAACTTTATGCTCCCCCTCTGCCTTGCTAAAAATTTGGGGGAAAAGTTCTGGCACAAGCAACAAAGTGTAAAGGGTTTGAAAGATATCACTCCTATTCTTACAATAATAGCAACAAAAGTGGAACAAATTAAAAATAATAGGCTTCTCTTAAACGCAGAGAACTGACAACATGGCCGGGAATATTGCAGGGCAGACTGCCACGCTGAAATCTGTAGCCAGGTGAATCCAGTCAGTCAGCTTGATCTGCTTGCCGGGAGGATTAACTAGGAGAGTGGGAGAATTGCTGAAGAGTGATAGTCCTGGGACCTGCATTCTTTTGTGGATTCCCTCTCCGGAATTCCAGCAGGTTCTCATGGTAAAGAGTCAAAGCAGCAGAAGAGGAAAGAAGGAAGAATAGAAGGAAAAAAAAAAAAGGTTTCTTATATTTCTGGCAATGGGAAATGTGAACATATATCCAGAATGTTCTCCACGGGCCCATAAAACACCCTAGCTCCATCTCTACTCTCTAGGGGAGACGACCTTACCAGAGACATACCCACCTGGAGACAAGGGCATTTATGCCACTCTCGCTCCCACTAGGGGAAGGAGGAGCTAAGAAATACTAAGAAATACTTTTGAAGGTCAAAGAATAGGGACACAGGATCATGAAAAGAGATTAATCATACGCTGGGATTTAATCATAACATTATAGAATGTTTCCCCTCCTTCACACCTATCACCACAACACCCAACCTCCAGTAAATGAAAGTGGATTATAAACAAAATAATCACAAAGCATGGGCTCTATGCAGGGCGACAAAAAGGACAGTAGAGGAATTTGAAGCAATAAATAGAAACCAACTACTACCATGATAGCTATTATTCATATATATCCATAATCACTTCAAATGTGAATGGTATAAATATAATCATTAAAACATTGTTTAGAGTGGATATAATTTATTATATATTTAAAGGTAAAGACTCCAATAAGTCAAGAGTACAGGCATGGGAAAGATGTACCATGTTAATATTAACAATAAAAAAACTCTCCGATCAGTATATAAATTTCAAAGGAAGTGGATTTTAGAACAGGGAAAAGCATCAGGTGTACAGAGGGAGATACAGATAGATATGTCTGTATCTACAGATAGTGATATAGATCTACACATGTATCTGTGTATTTATCTGTATATCTATATATAGATAATGATAAATCTTTATAGCCATATCTATAGATAGATTGATAAAGAAATGACATCTCCATGAAAACACAATTTTTAATGTGTCTGGATCTAACAAAAAGGACAAACATATGAGGGAAAAAAAAGCATATAGAACTTAGAGAATAAATTGAGAAGTCCATTATTTGGTTTGAGATTTCAACACCCTCTTTCAGTAATTGACAGTTCAAGCAGGCAGTAAATCAGGAATGATATAGTTGGTCTGACCAGCACTATCATTCAATCAAATTGACATTTATAGAATATTCCATCCAACAAGAGTAGAATACATATTCTTCTCAAACTCTCATGGAACACTCATTAAGATAGACAACAGTCCCGGTGATCAGAATGGCTTGATGAGTTTTAAGGAATAGAAATTCCAGAAAGTATATTTTCTTACCAAAATGGAATTAAAAGAAAAGTTTAAATGAAAGATACCTGAAAAATCCTCAAATATTTGGAGGCCATAGAACACACTTCTAAATAACATATGGGACAAGATTTAATTTGAGAATAAATCTCAAAAAATTTTAAAAATTAAAGCAAGTGAAATAAAATCATAATTTTAATTAAATTTAAATTTAAAGTGTTATAAAAAACATGATCTAAAAACAATAATCTAAATTTCCATCTTAGAAAACTAGAGAAAGAATAATTTAAGACAAAAGCAAGCAAAGGAGAACAAATCATAAAATCATGTAAAAAGGATCAATGGAATTGAAAAAACCATAAAAGCAATTGACAAAATCAGTAAGACCAAAAGGTTGATTTCTTAAAAAGATCAATACAATTAATACAAGTTTAAGCAGGACAGCCAAGAGGGGAATCCAGTGGAAACACAAATTATGACTATTAGAAATAAAAGGGGGGTTATCAGTATTAATTCATGAACATTAAAAAGGTGATAAGTGAACACTGTGAAAAACTCTGACCACAAATCTGATAAAGTAGATAAAACAGACCGATTTATTGTGACACAAACTGCCAAACTCACCCAAGAAAAAATAATCTGTGTAGTTCTTTATCTATTAAAGAGATTGAATCAGTAATTAATAACCTTACAAAAAAGAAAATACCAAGTCCAGATTATTTAATATGTGAATTTTATCAAATATTTAGAAAGAAATGACACTAATTCTCTACTATCTCTTCTAAAAAAAAAAAAGTAGAAGCAAAATGAAGTCTTTTGGGGGCTGCTGTGTGGCTCAGTCAGTCAGGCGTCTGCCTTTGTCTCAGATGATGATCCCAGGGTCCTGGGACTGAACCCCATGTCAGGCTCCCTGCTCAGTGGGGAGCCTGCTTCTCCCTCTCTCACAACCCCAAGATCAAGAGTCACATGTTCTACAAACTGGGCCACTTAGGCACCCTAAGAGGAACTATTCTTAACACATATGCTCATTCTCTGAGGCCAATATTACCCTCATACAAAAACCAAATTAAAACATTGAAAGAAAGGAAAGCTAACAACCAATACATCTCATGAACATGAATATAAAATTCCTTAAACATGACATCAGCAAACCAATGTGTAAAACAAGCATTAGCAAAAACAATGTCTAAAAAAGAATTAAGGGGCGCCTGGGCGGCTCAGTGGGTTAAAGCCTCTGCCTTCAGCTCAGGTCATAATCTCAGGGTCCTGGGATTGAGCCCCGCATCAGGGAGCCTGCTTCCTCCCCTCTCTCTGCCTGCCTCTCTACCTACTTGTGATCTCTCTCTCTGTCAAATAGATAAATAAAATCTTTGAAAGAAAAAAAAGAAAAGAAAAGACAAGCCACAGACTGAGATAGAATGCTTGAAAGACATATCTGGAAAATATATTTTATCCAAAATACAGGAAAAGCTCTTTTATTTCCTGCATTTTATCCAAAATATAGAAGAAAGACTTAAAACTTAACAAAACAAACAACCTAATTAAAATATGGGCAAATGATCTGAGCAGTCACCTCACCAAAGAAGACAGACATTCGGCAAACAAGAATATGAAAAGATGCTCATCGTAATTTGTAATTAGGGAAATGCAAATTAAAATGAGATACAACTGCAAACCTATTTGAATGGCTAAAATCCAAAAAGTTCCCAACACCATATGCTTGTGAAGGTGTGGAGCAATAGGGACTTCCCTTCACTGTTGATGGAAATGCAACAGTATAGATATTTGGGAACACAGTTTGGTATCTTTTCAGTAAGCTAAACATAGTCTTACCATATGATCAAGTAATCACACTCCTAGGTTTTTACAAAAGTGATTTGAACATTTATGTCCACACAAATACCTGTACAGGAATGTTTACATGAGCTTTATTCACGATTGCCAAAAAGGAGGGCGACCAAGATGTCCTGCTATGGACAGTGGTGAATGGTGAGTGGATAAACCATTATGTACCATAAATGGTACATCCATATAATGCAATACTATGCAGCAATAAAATAAATGAGTTATCAAACCACAGAAAGATCTAAGGGTGTCTTAAAAGCATACTGCTGTGTGAAAGGAGCCAGTCTAAAGGGCTGCCTGTTGTATGATTCAAATTATAAGATATTCTAAAGAAGGCAAAACTATAAAGAAAGTAAATGACCAATAGTTTCCAGATTTGGGGGGAGAGGAAGAGAAGCAGAGTTAAATAAGAAAAGCACAGAGACATTTTTAGGACAAAGAAACTATTCCGTGCGATAATGTGATCGAGGTTATACAACACTACGCTTTTTTCAACATCCACTGAAATTACAGCGCAGAATGAACTCGAATACATGCAAATACAAATATTTAGGAGGTTGAGGGAAGCTCAGAAAGGAATGCAGAATGTGACAAAACAATATAACTGTACTATATAACTACATAAATCCATGAAACCACTCACTGAGAGATGGGGGGAGGTGCTGACCTAAGTAACTTCGGAAATAACTAAAGTCTGTAAAAACTAAAGGTAAAAGAAATTGTACATAAGCCCTGTAATCTAGGGGATAAGGTTTTGTCTCAAAGGGGAAACTGGCTCACAACTTAACATTGCTGCAGATGTATATAGAATTGAATAATTAAATAAATGTCAGATATGAGAAGCTCATTTGCCTATTTTTGGAGCACGGTTAGATACAATAATCAAGTGTAGAAGGCCAGGATGATCCATGGGCTAGTGGATTAGTGTTGGAAACATGAGCATAAACTCATAATTTGCTTAATGCTGATGCAGGTGGTAATGTGTGGAAATATTTACGATATGATTAAGATATGTGTATATGCAAGTATGCAAGTAACAGTAAAAACATACATATATTTCCTTGCTCTGTCAGCTGAAAGGGTCTAATAGGAAAGAAATAATATCCCGGTAGCAATAACAGCACCTATTGCCCAAACTTGGTTTCTAACATCATTCTCCAGTAACATTTACCATGGCTCTTTGGAGAAATGGCTGCTTCCGGGAGTGGAGCAGGGAATATACAAGATAAGCCTAGAGTGCTTATAGTGCTGAGAAGTGAGGGAGTGCGCACACGTGCACACGTGCACACACACACACACACACACACACACACAGAGGGGTATGTCATAAGGACACAAGAGCTAAATGACCCAAGGTGAAACAATTCCAGCAACAAAATGAATATTGTATTATAACCCAAAATAGAACAAAAATATCTATAAGTACATACTAATATAAATGAATGAATAAATAAGTAAATAAGTCAGGAGAATAGACACATATTCCTTACAAAATAATCCTAAAAATTATGTACTTACTCTGTCCTCAGTGAGGGGAAGGATAATTTTCCATGGCCTAGGTGTGGGCTACACACAGACAATTCCTTCCAAAAAGTATAGTATGGAAAGGGAGAAAAAAGTCAAAATCCAAAAGAGGGACGTTCTACAAAATACCCAACCTGAGCTACTCAAAACAGTCAAAGTCAGGACACCGTAACAAGAGAGACAGCAGGTAAAATCTGAGGAAATTTGAATAAATTGTGAGTTTTAGTAAGGATGTATCATTATTAGTAATTATAATAAACATGTTGCCCTAATGGAAGATGTTTATACTCGGGGGGGAACTGGACGTGTGTTTAATGGGAAGACTATACTTTCATCACAACTTTTCAGTAAATCTAACATTGTTTTTAATAAAGTATATCCAGAATTTTCTTGGGAGAAAGATATTTGGGCCAGAGTTGTCTCGTAAATCAAACACTGTACAACACTGACTGACAAATGGAAGGCAGCCCTTGAATCGTGCAATGCTCTCTTTCCACAGTGGGATTCAGCTCCCTACCTGCCAAGGTGTTTGCCTTGGCAACACGACTGGTATTCACTACTTGTGTCTTTGGTGCAAGCCTAGCTTCGAAGTAACTCCCGTGTACCTACAAACGGAGCAGGTGTCACAAGCAAGTTCTAACTTTCAAAGAAATTCCACCGTGTGGAGGTACATGTGTCAGGGATACGGTATGGTATCTGCAAAGATTGTGGGAATGACCACATCCTTATCAATTGTCTTCAAACCGAGGCTCAAATATCACCTTCCTGTGAAACAAGTGTATCCTCACTACTTTTCTCTGCCATCTCTCCTCCTTCCATATTGAGTCAGGGAATGGTTCTCTCCCCATGTTCCAAGTCCACTTTATATTTACCTCCGGTAGCATCTGGATGGTGATAAATGTACTGCTGTGCACCTGTCTCTTGTTTAGAATGCGTTTTTGGTGTTAAGAGATCTCGTGTTATTCTCCCTGATTTTCTCAGCATCTGCTACAATGCTTGCCATGTAGTATATTTGCTGTTTGGGATTAAAAATGGAAGTTGAATAAGTGAGATGGCTTCATGTCATTAGGAAGAGCCTAGGATGAGAATATAGCAGAATCAGTTCTCACTATCATATGGTGAGACTTCAGCCTATCATATATTTGTAACAGTATTTTACATTGCATAGCTTCCTGTAGTGCTTAGGGTAAGTGTGTGTGTGTGTGTGTGTGTGTGTGTGTGTGTGTGTGTGTGTACGTATATATTACTTAGTATATTAGAACCAAATTGTCCTAAAAATGAAACGATATAGTGATCAATCATATAGAGATCACATTCTAAATAATTTAATGGTATTTTTAAAGAGGATCATTCGATGAAAGTAATTGCTTAGGACGTAAAATATCTTCTAAAATTTGCATTTTCACCTCTTGATATTTTTAGTAGTTGAAGGACACTGTAGGGACATATTGACTTACAAGTAGTTTAACAGTGGTTTAACTGTCTGAGATTTAACTTTTGAAAAGATTAACAATGCTAACCATACGCTATATTTCCCCCAAAGAATAGCTACTAAATACTTGAGTATTCCCAACCAGTATCCCCTGACTCTTCTATTATTAATGCAAAGCAGTGTAGGTATGTTATTTAAAATTTCATTATTATTCTGATCTTTTCTCATCAGGGGCAATGTCTTAAGGCAAAGGCTAATTATAAAAGCCACATCTCAGATCACTTCTACTTGAATTAAGGAACTGCCTGGAAAAGAGAAGCATCTTCAATTGCTTTACAAAGGTGATGATGTTGTTGAGATCCCTATGTCTCTCAGTGGGACTGTTGCCATGTTTAACATATTTAATACATTTAAGAAGCCTACCTTTCAGAAAAGCAATTAGAGGTCATAATGGAATACTCTGATTTACTTAATGTTATATACAGTATAAAAATAAATGGAAGTGATCAGGAAAGGGAAAATTGAGGGCTGAAATCTACCTTAGGGAGTAGCAGACGTGTCATAGAAAGTAGCATCTGGCTTTTAGAATCATTTGGCATGTGACAAAACAAGAACCAACTTGGAAATGAATAGCTTTGCCTCCATAATGCTCTTTGAGTTCAAATCCCAAGGTTCCACCAGCTTTGTGCAATCAATTTAATTAGAAAAGAGAACACATTATAAAGTAGCAAATGATTTACAAGGGCAGAAACCGTTCTACAATCTGGAATGTTAAATACTCTAGGATGATTCACTCATAAAAGTCTAAGCTATGACTTTTATTTATAGTTATCTCTATATATTTCAATCTATTAATGTTTATTAATGTTGCAAACCAATAGGAAAACAAAATTAGAAGCCAAAGGAAATTTAGGATTTTAATGTAAGATAAAGTTATACAATTCTGTGTCAGTTGGTGCTACTTCCTTTTACAGATTCAGTTATATTCCTTACCTCTGAGCTGATAATGGTAATATTTGCCTTGGCGCAAAATACAGAAGGGCAGTCTTCCATCTAAGTCAAATGGGTAGAATGCACCTACTGCTGGAGCAGATCTTGCCTGTGACTTGTCAACCTTGCCTCTGCCAGATAGGAGCCAAACTTCAGTTTAGTAGTAGGAACAAGACATTTTAATAACCTAGTAAGGAATACATTAGTGATTCCATGTTACAGTTTGGACTCCCATGTTCTAATATTTTCTTTAAAAATGTTACAGAGAAAGGATTTCAGAGTACTTGCTTTCCACCAAGAAAAGTAAAAAGAGAGCATGGAATACAGTCTTATAAGCACGGCAACCTTTCTAAAATGGGTCTGGATCTACGGCTCCTGATTTATTTTCTGTTTCTTGTTTTCACCTTCACTGGGTTTATGATTTTAAAGATTTGCCTGATTTGACCCCAATTTGACCAGATTCTTGACCTGATTCTTAAATCAGGAATTTCAAGTTAAAAATGCATGTTATTAAATCTTGTATTGTTCTGTCAGCCACCTTAAAAATCTTGGAACACTGAAAAAATAAAATTAAATTAAAAAAGATCAATACCACACTCGAATATATTTGTCAGAAGGTCAAAAATAAATCAGTTACAGTTCAGATGTTCAAAAAATTGGGTGATGCATGTGCTTCCCAATGTGTTCATTTGATACCATGAATTGCTGGGAACCAAAGGGAACCTCCCCTTTGTTTTTATCCTGAGTGAAGAGGATGCATGCTAGAAGAATCAATAGGCTTGACCTGAGGTGCACTAGTGATTGTGCCTATTATCTTGGCATTTGGGGTCATCTGTTGGCTAGTCCTGTCCCCTTTAATCAAGAAATACTACTACCCTTGGTAGGATAGAGACCGTGCAGTCTGATATCAGAAGGGAAAAGTTAAAGGAACGTGTCGGGCTTATTATCTTGCTTTTGTTCCTAGAGCACAGATCACTGCTGAAAGATAAATCAGGGAACCAGGTCTGATAGTAAAGCAAGCTTCCTTGTGTTACCCCCACGTGCAAATCACTCACCAGCCCTGTAAGTCTCAGTCCTCCATTCTGTCTCCATGAATCTCAAAAATCATTGCTTAAAAAAAAAAAAATCATTACTTAAAAACAGCTAATCCCTGTCTCTAGTTGATGATTAAATGATGGAAAAAAAGACAAAAAAATCAAGCACATTTTAGTGTAAGTGGTATGTGATACAGAAAATGCCAAATAGAAGGAAGATCCAAGGAAGAAGCAGAAGGAAGTAATGAAAGTAATGCAAATGAACGGCAATTGCTGTGAATTCTCCAGTGCACACTTAGAATTTTTTTTAAAAAACTTAGGTTTTTTTTAAAAAATATTTTCTTTCTTTAATCTTCTTTGTTTCTTCTGCTCATCATTTATTTGCTAATTATGATGATATAAAAATTGCACACAATTATTTATTCAAATATCCTTTATGGGAGGATTGTTACTATGGAGACAAAAATATAAGTCATATTAAAAAGCCCTTAGGTTAATAAACCTAAGGAGCTGAAATAAATGGGACAGACGGCATAGTATAATGGATAAAAGCCTGGAATCTATAACTAGTTTGCCTAGGTATGCATTATTATTACTTATTACATATATGACTTCAGGTAAATTACTCAGTGTCTCTTTGTTTCAATTTCCTTGTTAGTATCCTGGGAATAACATCAAGGCCTCTCTCACATAATAGATGATTAAATGAGATAACACATTAAAAAAATAAAAGAAAGAAAAAGAAAACCACTGAGAATAGGACCTTGTGCTTAAACAAAAAGAATGAGAGAGATTCAGGGGAACAGCTTTGTTTGCTCTATTCGGAAACATTTGAAAGAACACAAACCCTTCCATCATTAACATTTTCCTCTTTTTGGCCAGTAGTAGAGGAACACTGCTAAGAAGCAGCTCTTCCTTGCAAAGCACAGAGGGAGCTGTACTCAGTACCAAGTCTCATGTTAGCTGTAATCATTCTGGTCACATCCACTCCTTTCTTTTTTTTTTTTTTTACATCCACTCCTTTCAATTCCAAGTGTTCCTCGCCAATATTTTTCAGGCGAGGACTCTGACATTTCCTTTGCTGAGATTCTGTTCAGGGTTTATTACATAGCCCTCCACTTAGAGATGTTCCCTAGATACCACCAGTGGATAAAATCTTTGATGTTTGTTAATTTACTTATTGAGAATGAGCGAACCTGATGGAAGAAATATTTAGAAGTTTCACAGTTCTCAATTCTTCTTAGCCTGTGCCCTGGCACAGATTTCATTTTCAGGTATTTATACAAAGATAAAGTACTATGACTGTAAACCCTATTTTATAAAGAAGAAATTTTTGCTCTTAAAAACTGTGTTATGATTAAACAATGTGGGATACTGATAAGTTGCTATGTATAAATATACTGTGATTTATCCACTTCTAATTTAATTTATACACTTAGTAAAAAATCGTTTTCAAACAATCAGGTAAAATTCTCTCTATGTAAACTGAATATGTCAAGTGTAGGTATGTGTTAAATTTTAATGGAAGTTAAAATTAGGTAATTAGTGCTGTAGAGGAAGCTTCCAGAGTAATGCAGAGGTTATCTGGAATAAGAAAGAAGTATCTGAAACTGAGGTGTCTTATGAGTTGGACAATTGCCTAGAACTTGCCCGAGCCCTAAGATTAGATAAGAAAAGGAAAGACAATAAAAATTTACTCAGCAGAGAACATATGGCAAGGTGTTCTTAATTTTTGCTTTTTAAAAAGAGAGAGGATAGGGCAATGTAGGTAAAAGTCAAGGGTGCAGATTTTCATTTTGTATTGTCAGAGGTGATGAGAACAACCTGTTTTGTAATTTAATTTTAAATTATTATTTTTAAAGATTTTATTTATTTATTTGACAGAGAGAGAGAGAGATCACAAGTAGGCAGAGAAGCAGGCAGAGAGAGAGGGGGAAGCAGGATCCCTGCTGAGCAGAGAGCCCGATGCAGGGCTCGATCTCAGGATCCAGAGGTCATGACCTGAGCTGAAAGCAGAGGCTTTAACCCACTGAGCCATCCAGGCGCCCCTAATTTTAAATTCTTAATATAAAATTAGAACTTTGGGCATCAGATGTTATTAAACAACAGGTTTGAAAGCTGTCTTTTGGAGCTGTTAGCATGTTTCTTGTATTTCTTCCATGTAAATCTAATATAACATAGAAATAATTTCATTTGTGCATTAGTGACTAAATGAGCAAACTCCTTTCTTTTTTGATAGTTTTTTTCCCTAAATATCCATACCTGAAAAAAGTCCCCATGATCTAGGTTTATTACTTAGTAGAGTTTTTCCCCCAAATAAATGTCATAGGGGGAGTGATTTTCAATCAGAACATCTCATACATAATGCATTATTTGAGCAATTAATTTTTTCCTTTGGTAATAATGGAACATTACCCAGGAAGGGTCAAGGTGGGGAGGCAATAAGTAACAGCAAGCTAATTATTGTCCTGCATTAATTCATTTTCTTCATGTCCACATTAATTGTAGAGTAATGAGCTTGGTCTATGAGCATTTCCAAAGATAAACTTGATACAGTCACAATAATTATGTTAACAGTCAACAGATAAAATGTCATAAATTCTCTTTGTTAGGCATAATTCATTCTTTATATGTATTATTTTTGCTAATTCCTAGAAAGTCTGATTATGTATTTTTAGTATCCCTATTGTACAAATTAAGGTACCAAAAGAGAACATTTAAATAATTCATTAAACTTAAAACAACAAAGAAATTTTAGCAACCAGAAAATAATTAAAAATATACTTCATAGACCACTTATTCTCACTAGCATGTAAATGAGATAATACTATGGAAACATGTAAATACTTACATCAGCTGCACTCCCTTTTCTAGATATAACATTCTATAGATTTGTACCTCTATGTAATCATGGATATGAGTTATTTTCCATGTCCAGCCTTATTTGTAGCTGAGATAAATCACTTAGCACTGCAGAACTCAATAGAACATATCATATTTTAAATATCAAAATGAATAAGTACAAAAGAATGACATGAAATAATGTGAAAACTATTTTTGTATGCTCACAAAATGTCTCAAGGACACTACAAATTAGGTTTACTTTTTCTGTATTTTGCTTCTGATTTAGATAAGAATTGATTTTTGAATGACTTAAAATATATGAAATTCCAAATTGATTTGATATGTTAATGTATCCAGGTTATTGATTAGTTTGAACTTGAAAGAAACATCATGAAAATGTTTTATACTACTCAGTTTTGATGCACATTTGCATTGATCTTGCTGATGCCAACCTTGGCCAAATCTCAGTTTGCACAGCTTTTGGTCATGGTGAAAAAGAATTTTAAATTATTTTTTTTCCTTACATCCAGTATAAGGTTCTTTCTCTCCCCCTTTCCCTCTTCCTCGGCTGCTTCTGGACCCTCTGATGTCCAGAGATAGAGGTAAAGGGAACAAAAAACATGGCTGGTGCTTCCATAATCCCACAGCCAGATTCCTCTGCAATGTCAGCCGTAGAATGCTGGCACTCTATCCTGGGCTATTGCATAGGGTATGTGGAGACATTTTAAGTACTTGGGGTCCCTATTTTTCCTTAGCCTGTATGATACATCCTTTGGATGAGCGGTTTAAGCTCCCTCTCAGCACCTTCCCTCTGTGCAAAATTTCTACAGCTGCAATGTCCTTAACTTACGGGAAATTCATGTAGCTTTGCCTTTTCCACAGCTAGGAGCTGCATTTTGTCCAGCTTCTGCCATTTCAGACCAGTTGGTCAGCCGTCCATCCTCATTCCTTTTCTCTAGGAAAAGAAGTCAGTGACACATTCTAACAGGTACCAAGGATCTGCTTTGTGATTGAGGTGCTATTCTCCCTTCCTCCAGGAAATCACAATTTATCTCAATAGATATATAGATGATAGATAGATAGATATATAGATAGGTAGACATAATTGGAAATTTTTAAAAAAACACATATTCCTTTCCTCCATTTATTCTCTAATTTGTCTCCCAGCCTTCAGTGTATTTGATATCTAATGTCCTTTCCCATCATACAGAAGAACATGAAGCTACCTTGTAGGTTTCCAGTAGACTTGGAGGTCTAACAATACATTTGTAACCAAGTAATGTTTTGTAACCAGGGATCAGAATTCTCACACATTGCACACGTTTTCATATTCATCACACTTCATGTTAACTTATTCATATGAGAATTTCTACATTTATCCTATTTATCATAGGACCTGTTTTGAGTGCACAGTTTAAAGGCATTACCTTTTTTCTTTGTTCACCCCTGGGAATAACACCAATACGTCCAAACAAGTTAAAATGCCAAACTCATATAACGACTAGAAACATTTTGAAAAATCTTAGCATACCCGAGAACTGCCCAGTGGTGACCGATTCTGAAAAACATATTCATTCCATATTATTATTTAACACAACTCAATATGGTTCTATGCATGACCAAGTAAAATAGATTGGGATTCATTGTATTAAGGACTATTTATTGGTCCACTTACTATGTGCTACAAACAATTTTAGGCAAGAACAGATAAACAAGACAGAGGATTCTTTGCCGTTTATGGTTTACATTCTAATAACTGATAAAGACACAACAAGTAAAAAAAAAAAAAAGTACGTATATCTTGTAATACCAGGTGGCTAAATGATTTGTATAAAAGCAAGGAGGAGCAAGGGCCACAGTGGAAGACTATGGCCTGTAGGCCTTTCTAAGGAAATTACAGTCGATCGCAGACCTGAATGAAGCTAGGGAACAACGCAAAAGAGAAATGTCCAGGGGCGGAGTGTTTCAGGCCAGAACCCGAGGCTGGAAGAGTGACGAATGCAGAAACGAGCAGGGACAGAGGAGCACCCGGCCTTCTAGGTCGGGTGAGGAAGTTGATTCAGATCCCACACACGCTGTCAAGCCGCGGAGAGCTCTCAGTCCCAGAAGGGAAAGCTCGCAGTCCCTGGTCGGCTAGGTCCAGCCGCCTCACGTCAGCCCCCGTGACGACGCAGTTCTTTACTGGGTCACATCAATCGTGTGAAATAGGTGAACGGGGCCTTACTTTACCGATGACAAACTCGGCTCCGCCAAGGGCGGGCAGCTCGACAGAGCTCACGCAGGTATTTAAACAAAAGTGCACTAATTCATACTCGGAACCGGCAGGCTCAAGCACGGGTGTGGGGTGAACACCTATGATCCCTGGCAGTTTCTGGTCCCTATAAAGGCCTTTTAAATATTTTGTTTCAACCATTAGTAATCCCAGACTTACACGTAAACCTGTTAACGGAGGGTAATACTTAAGCACTGCAGCTATTAGTGCAAAGCTGTGCTATTTTCATAAATATCTGCACTGATTTAGCCTTTATGAAAATTTACATGAATGAGATCTGAATGCCATGTCTTTAGCTTAGGATACAGCTGTGTTCTTGCGGCACTCAGGTGACTACAAAAAGGTCAAGTGTAATTGAAATGTGACTGAACACAATTTCTAGGAAATTGCAACTTTGGTACAAGAATCAGATAGTATTTTTTGATATAGTTTAAAAGGACACTTTTTAGACTAGCAAATAGATATGCAACCATGTATGTTCTTCTCCTATGTCCCTAGAGTTAATCTCATCATCAAATAAGCCAGAATTATTTTAACACATCTGTTTAGTGCCACTGGACTCAAACATGGGCATCTAATAAAGTGTTCATCCAAATTGGTAAGTTGTTCTTAAGGCTTTCACTCATGACAGAACCTACTAGTACCTCAGAAAACCCTATTTCTGTTTTTCTCATCTATTTTCCATGGACTGATTCCATGACTGTTGTTTTTTTTTTTGTATTTTCCAATTCTTCAACCAAGATTACTTAGCACTATCTTTTAAATACAGAAAATAATCCTTCATGGAATAATTTCTGAAAATATCCCCAATTACACTCTTTCAATTTTTATGTCAATATGATAGAAACAGAAATGTTCTCTCAACTCACACATTTCTATTTTACTTGCAAGTTTTTCTCTTTTAACATTTTCTTTAGTATTCATACTCTTTCCTAAGTAAAAGATGATATGAATGCATAAGGATTTGCTACAGCTTATGACTTCTCATCTACTTTTAATATCTTCCTAAATTGTTGTATTTCCAGTCTGGGGCTTTTGTAAAGTGATGATACCTATGTTGCTGACATAATGGTACCTGAATTGATATTGATGGAAAACCTCACTTCTATTACATGGTATGGTGTTTATGTTTCCAAGTACAGAGGAAAACAATACTGTAGCTATTCAAATCCACCATCTTTAGCTAAACACTATTCAAAATATTTTCTCTAAACCTATGTGGTCAATTTGGTTCAGCTCATTTCCACATGCTGCTAATAAGAAATGAACATATAAAACAATTTTGAGGACTCTGTATTCACCATTTTCTTTCTCTTCCACCTATGAATTTTGAATTCAATCTTGATTTGGATAGAATAATAAGGATGGTTCTTAAAATGCTGATTAAAATTAAAGGGTTTTATTATCTTATTTCTGATGTTATCATAAAGCTTGTTATCTGGATGTTACCATGGATTTTATCATGTCCAGCGGCTTAGCATACTTCCTTCATAATGTTACAATAAAAGTAACTATTGCACCTAATTTTATATCCCATAATAAAAAAATGACACTGAGGAATCAGTTCTGGTCTAAGCTCTTAATAAAAAGGAAATGCTGAGAATTTTATCATGTTTTATTCTATGCGTGGTGAGAATCAGTATGGGTGATCATAATATTTTGGATGAATATTAATTCAATTTCGAATCAAATACTTCTTTCATTTATTGCTACCATTTTTAGTGGCAATAAAAATTTACTTAAAATGTTTCACGCTTTCCACAATTATCATAAAGTTAAAATTTAATGTTGAGTAAACTTTGACATGTTATTTTGTTAATGCATTGTGCCATGATAAAGATTTATTTTGGCTACATATAAAAATAACATAAAAATGTCCCAGATATATCTTCATACTCCCTTTTTTATACATATCTGTAATATCAAAGACAATACAAAACTATACTGTATCTTTGATTAATCAATATATACCAAGACTCTGTCTAAATTTGAAATTAGTTTTTAAGTATGGCCTTGACTATGATTTTAAAATATCAAACGACTGTGAATCTTGGAATCTCAGTCAGAAACTTGTTTATTCATCAAATATAGACAGTTTTTAAAAGTTTAATATCATCACCCAGATTCTACTAGGTGTTTAAGTTTCTCTCCATATAACATCAGAAACTTAAAACACATAAACAACTTTACTCTCACTTCGTAAGATTAAAAAAAAAAAGGATAATTGAAATAATATTAAGTTGATCTGGTTTAGGGCCTTTCTCACATCCAACATTCAAAAATTTTGAGACTTTGTATTGGATGGTAGTGAAAAAGACACCAGAGGAATACTTCAGTTACATGCCAGAGTTGGCCTGCGTTGGCACGCGAGAGCTGACTGTAAGCATCACCCCACACCTGCATTCGGGGACAACATGTGGGTAGCTCGAAATAACGAAGGGGTATTTACTCCAAGGAAATCAGAAGACACTATAACTTTTCTCTCCCACTCCGAGAACTGGAGTACACAGCTCTTTACTAAGAGACTACCAGTTTGCCCAAACACATATTAGCACTTTTAAATTTTGATCATAAAGAAGCCCTAATTATTTGACTGCATAGCAGACCCAAACATACATGCTAGTCTTTTAAAGCGAGGTCCCAATTCATTAAGGTAGTCATAATTTTCATCCTGATCAGAGGCTGCGGATCCTAAGGAGCTCAGGGATCCAGCTAATGACCCTGTCCCCTCAAAAGCGTAGGTCTGGAGGGAGTCAAAAGGAGGGGCACAAGGATCAGTATTGGCTTCTTCGAGTTTTTCTAGAATGAATTTCCTGAAGATGGCACTATCTGGGCCAACCTGCAAAGACTGCCTGTACAGGCTCCTGATCTCTGCGGTGGCAGTTTTCCGTGGCTTGCGTTCCCGCATGATGGTGCTACTCCTCAGCTCCGCGATATCAAAAGCCTCTGTATCTTCTTCCCCTCCCCCTTCATCGTCATATCTGAATATATTCTCACGGAAATCTTCACCTTTCTCCGGAAACAGAGTCTGCTTTCTTCGCTGTTTCAGACCTAGGATCAAAAAAATAAACCCTGAAAAAGAAAGCGTATGAGAACAGTAATTAACATACTATAATAAGTATAACATAATATGTTGATATATATTAATATAATAAGTTTATATTCATCAATACTATGTTATTTTTAATAAACTTTACAATCCTTGCTTTTGTTAAAAGCTCAGGACATAAGTTTAGATTTTAGGATTATAAGACAAAAGAAAACATATAGTGGAGCCTTGAACAATGCAGGGGTTGGTGACATCATCCCTTGTACAGTGGAATATCCCTGTATAATGTTTGACTCCCCAAAACTCAACTACAGTATTTGCTACTGAAAAGTTACAAAAGGGTCATGCAGAATAACGGAAGGCAGTATAATAGTATTTCTGGCTGATGATTTAGAGCAGAAAAACATCATAAAAATAAGGGTGAACTGTTTTGCGATAATGTAAAATGGTATTTTTTTATATATTGAAAATAGAAAAAGAAAAAGAGCATACGGGAACGTTTTCCAATCTATATGCATTTGTCAATTTTAGTAACCAATAATCCATGTTAAGAGAAGTTAAGCACAACAGAGCCAATCTGAAATTTCCCACTGAGACAAGTTCTGTGGCATAATTATTTTCTAAGTTAATATTCATTGACTACAGAGTATATGCCACCAGACAGTTGGTTTAGAACCTGCGCTCAGTGATACCACATTAATTTCAGAAAGCCCAAACTACCATTTTTTAAATCATAACACTAGTATGCCCACAATCAGTATTTATTACATAAGATAATTTTGACATGATGTAGAAATAGACCAATTGCAAAGCACATTTTTTCTGTTTTTAGAGAAAATTGTGTGTGCATGTGATGTACGTATCAACAATAGCTAACCCCTTCATAGCCTTGGAACTATTCAGAACGTCACCTATAGGAACTGAAACAAACATGAAATAATGTTCTTAATATTATCATAAAGAGAAATACATTAGTCACTACTTTATATAAATCTTACCTTTTAAAAAATTAAAATAGTGTTCTTGAAATAAGGCTACTGAGTTTGACTCCAGGTACTGTGAAACTCAGTTCAGATATATGGTTGATATAGAAAGGGAGCTAATAAATAATTTTTTTAATCTAAAAACTGGAGAGAGTATTCATGACACTTTCAAAGAAAACTACTGTCTATTGGTTGACCCATACTTCCCACCCTCTAGATTGTACTCATGCCCTTGACTGTGAGGCTGTCCTTGGTTTACTCATAGGGTCTTTGGGCTTGGTTTAGGTCTGTCCCTGTAGGTAATTCAGTACTTGTCACCCTTCAAACACTACACTGTTCTTACTACACTTAATTCTGATACCCAGCTGTGTAGCTCTATATTCAGTTTTAGGATCAAAGACCATTAAAAATTATCTTAAAAACGGGCTGAGTAGGAAAGAATGGTAATCTGGGTGGTAAAGAAGAATGCATGATTTTCTGAAGCTTTGAGAAAGATGAGAAGAGTGAGGGCAAAGCAATCCCTGAAACACAGATGCCATTTTGAGCAGTGAGTTTGGGATTACAGAGCCAGTGGCTGATGCAACTGTTCTCAGGACTCAGTAAAGTGGTGTCGACCTTGAGGTGAAGTTATAAGGGAAGCAAGAGAGGGTTCAGTTTATATATACTGACTGGTATCCTGAAGAAAGAGAAAAGATTATGCTAAATGAATTATTTGTAGTTGTGGAAGCCTGACTAAAACATTTTGGGGTTCATTTGCCTCATCTGTAAAATGGATACGACATCCACTTCTGAAAATAGCAAATAAACAAACAAATAAACAAACAAAAACGGAGCTTGGGGCACCTGGTTGGCTTAGTCTGTTAAGCAGCCAACTTTTCATTTTGGCTCAGGTCATGATATCAAGAGTTGTGAGGCCCAGCCCTGCTCTGATGGCGCTCAGTGCTGAGTCTGCATGAGATTTTCTCCTTCCTCTGCCCCTTGCCCCTCTAGCACGCTCGCTCTCTCTCCCTCTAGCCCCTCTTTAGTGAGCGCTCTCTCTCTCTCTCTAAAACAAACAAATAAATAAATAAATAAAATCTATTAAAAAAGGAGCTATTTTATTGAAATTTCTTTTGTGTTTAGTACTTTGATCAATTAAAACCCTTCTTTTGCATTCCTCCAACCTGTTTACTTTCTTTCATAGTGGTCTTTCATAGGGCTCTAGTAAGCTGCAGGACAGGGTTAAATAGACTTGTATACAGTTGTGGAAATTTAGCACATCTCCATGACCCTTTGTAAAGTACTTAATGCTTGGAGTTTCACTTTCTTCATTCATACAATGCAGGTAATTAATAGTTATTACTTCATAAGGTTATTGTGAGAATCAAATTACATACTTTGTGTGAACACAAGATAGTATCCTAGAGTGACAGAAGGTCACTATTATTATTACTAATTGTTATATAACTGTATATGCTGGCAATGCACAGTGTCAAAAACATTCCTAAACATATGTGCACACACATGCTGACATACTCAAATTTCAGAGATCATTCATTTTCATCTTTTTTTTTCATTTTTATCTTGATATGCATGGTCACTCTATTTTTCATTTCCTGCATGGTTTAAGGATTGCAACATATTCAGAAGAGCAATTAAACACACACACACACACACACACACACACACACACACACACACACACACCTTACCATGATAATGGAATTAACTATTTTTTATATTTATCACATTATTTTCAATAAATGAAGATAGGTTCAGTTCAGCACTACTTACCAAATATTATTATGATGCTTATCAAAATAGCAAGTATGACTTCTGTTCTGAATCCCATGGCAAGCATAAAGTCCTTATTCCTGCAGGTCTGTGTACTGCCATAGTCGTCACAGTCACAGATGTGTACGGTAAGGGTGTTTGTACTTGTAAGTGATGGGATTCCGTTGTCAGCAATTAGGACGGATATGTAGAAGACAGGCTCTTCTTGAAGGCTAAAACCAGTTCTATTAGTCAAAATTACAGCTGTGTTATCTAAAACAAAAACCCATATGCATAATTTTTCAATAATATAGAAAAAATTCATACCAGTCATATGTACTAGAGGCAATAGTATAGATATATCAAGTAAGTTTAAATAATAAAGAAGAAAGTTCTGATAAAAAGTCAAAAGAACCACTCAAAAAGTCATCATTAATTTGACATTGTCTTAACCCTAATAACATAATTAGATGAATTACATGAATCAGTTCCAAAATGTCTTTGATGAAGATAGAAAACGTAAATGTAGAACATAGAAACAGCTTTTAATCAGATGTCAATATTTTGTAAAGGCTACTGATATTAAATTTATGATGACAGTATGAGTTTCATTTGGGTTATTTACTCATGACACAGTGCTTTTTCTAATAGAAACTCTATATTTTCACAAATACTATAAATACAAAAGATTTTCAAAGTCATCTACCAATATCACAATTAGTGGTCTCAAATCATGTATTTACTACTGAGACAGAAGGCTTAGTTTTATTTGGTAGGAAAAATTCTATTGGGATGTTTCATTTTACTTCAACATTAACCCATTTTCTATTTAAAATTCAGATAACAGTCCCGCCTCAGCAGCACTGATCACTCTTCTAAACAGAACATTTAAAAAATTAACAAAGACGAACAATATACACACTTTGACACTTCTGAAGTTGTTTTCCCCTGAATCCCAAAATATTCGAAGTAACCTTTTTTGGTGCACTTTCTTGTGTCTGAATCCTCTATTTCCCCCTCTTTTATGTATTACCATCCCCCCAAATATTTTCTGTAGTAATCAGTACTTTGGATACACAAACAGTAAAAATGCAAATAAATGAAGCGTTTCAAAATGTGTGCCTGCCAACCACTAAATCATCTTTTTAAAATGAATTCTCCATCATGCTTTGGAACCTATAAGACTTGTGATTTTATTGACTAGGCAGATTGAAAAGGTTAAGAGAGTTTACATTTTTCAATTCATATTTTATCAGGTTATTTTTAATCACAAACAGTAAACCAAATTATTTTCTTTACATTTTAATATACTTATTTTGTCCCCGTGACTTATATTGATATAAATAAATCTAAGTTATAATTTATTTCTTCTCTCAATATTTGCATTTTTTTATCCTAAGTTAAGTTGAGTTTCCTTCACCAAGAAATTTGACAAAGAGAAATGGGAGAGAACATGCCTGCATTTATTGTCCACAAAAGATCTCCTGTAGATCGAAACCTAGAATCAGGTGTAAAGAAGGACATCTGCAGGTATTTGGTTATGGATACTTGAGTAATAAATCCTATGGTGTTTCTTATCTTTAAGATATAAAGTAAAATTAAAATAGATCCATATTATAACAAGAGAAGTGGCTTTATGCAAAGTCAATCCACTTCTGTATGGAAGGAGAAGATATTCTGCCCACTCAAAATCCTTTTGATTGAGTGGACAGGACACACTGTGTCCTTAGATTGACATGATCATTTCATTTTGAATGAAAGAGAATAATCTTAAACCAATTTAATATATTTATAGCTTCTAATTAATGACTCCAAATATCTCTGAATCCATCAAGCTAACATGACTATTACTATATCTATCATTTTCTTCCCCATAGATTGAAGTTTGAATTTTACAAGGACATGCAAGGAAGTACTGGGTCAGTACTGCCATTATATTTGCAGGGTCATTCAGTTTTTGCAAGGTCTTATATCCACTGATGACTTAAAAAAGTGCTTCTAATTTAAAGAAATCCAGTGAGAAACAGGGCTAGTGTTTTCAGAATGTGACGTCAGGTTTTATTTATCATTTTCACTGCCACTCTCTGCTCTATTTCTCAACATTATCATATTGCAAGAACCTTACAAAAAGCAACATTATAAATCCCCTTAAAATCAAACACATTTCTCAAAGAAAGGATCAAAAGCCCTTATGAGTGAACAGCATTACCTTCATTATCTATGATTATGAAACTTGAGTTCTTTGTGTCTTCCACAGATAGATTAAAGTAAAAATGGTGATCTTCTATGGACTCATCTCTATCGACTGCACTGATGGTCTGAATTACCTAGGAAAAACCGAAACAGGTTGCTTGGTTTTTGATTCAGGAATATAATTACTGTTATAAAGATTATTATCATTATTAGTATTAGCTTTTATCAAAATTACCTTATCAAAATTTTTGGGTATATTGCAGAGGATAGCTCAATTTGGGGACAATGTTAAAATATTTTCTCAGGTTAAAAATAAGTTTACTTGCCCCTTTCAAAAGAGTGTTTTGATATTACATCATAAATTCTTGTTGGGGGCTGAAATGATTTCTAGCAGTTAAGTCTATTAGAAATTCTAAAAATACTGCTGCTATATATCAAGATTTCTTCCCATCCTCCAGGCCTGATTTCCCCCTTTCTTCCTTTTTTCCTTCTCCCTTCCTTATCTGAATAGGAGCCATTATGATTTGTTGAAGTTATATATTCCCTGTATATTTGAGAGCATAGCTGTGGTAAACTTATTGTCTTACTAAAGTATTAGCTAAACTAATGAGTTTTCAAATTGATTGAGCTTAGGGGGCAATGTACATGATTTCCTTTGACCCATAAAGATTATAGCAAAAGTGCTCCACATCAAATAAAATCCTATTTCAGATCATAAAAAAGTGAAGTAATGCAGTTATGAACACATCAGTTCACATTTAATTCTTCTTTTAAGACATGAATGTGTCAGTCAAGTAGTTCATTATTGTCAAAAAAGAGATATGCTGTCAAGATCACATAGTGAGATTGTGATTGATTCTGGAAATTAAAGTAAATTGATTATAGAAGTTATTGTTTTGAATTTTCCAGAATTAAAGTGCTTTTAACAATGTGTCAAACAGAAATATCTTTAGTTGCAAGATGACAGACCCAAATTTTATGTTATACTTCAAAGATAAAATCTCTCCACATGTAGTCTTATAAAACCAATGTAATTTGTATGCCGTTTCTCTACATCGATTCATCTTTTTCCTTATAACACATTCCTGGTTAAATCTTATTCATATAGCATTAATTAATTGATCTAACAAAACATTTTCATTCAACCCATGCCTACAATAATAAATCTGCCTTGTATTAGGGTAATGCTTTTATTTTGGATTGTCGTAATAGCCAGGGTGAAGGGTGAGGGGACTTGAAACTCTGATATTTTGAATCCTGGCATTGCCACTTACTACTTTTTTAAAAAAATATTTTATTTATTTATTTGACAGAGTGAGAGCGTGAGCACAAGCAGAGGGGGTGAAGAGGGAGAAGCAGGCTCCTGAGCCAAAGGCAGAGCCTTAACCTACTGAGCCACCAGGCGTCCCACTGGTTTTTTATTCTTTAAAAAATGGAGATACTAATACTTAAGTTTAAAGAATGATTTTTAGAATTATATGTCTTAGCTTGTCAAAGTGCTTGTCATACAGTCAGTACATTTGTATAAGGTGTTTTCTTCATGAAAACATGCAATTGTTGGGATTTGCATAGACAAGATGGTAGAATACGGTGTGTAATCTCATTATATGTATATTTGCTTAATTAAGATTGATAGCAAATTGTAAAAACTCATGTTTACCTTGTTGACACATGCAGTCTTGATTTTTAGACAAGGAATAATTTATCTCATCACCTGACTGTAGTAAATACATGCATCTGACTAAAAGTTGAAAATGTTTTTCTTTTGTGTATGTAGGCTTAAAAACACCAATGAAATTTTGACTTTGTATGTACTTTTAAATGATTTTAATTAATTAAAGTATGCTCTACATATGTACAGGTAAACTGAATATGCATAGGTTTTAATACCCTGGCCCCTCTTTAATGTACATCCCTCCACTTGCACTCGCTTTATAAAAGGAACTTCCACATGCTTTATGTGTTTTACCACTTTACAAAATAGGACGCCGCTGATATAATAGAATCAGTACATAGCAAGTACCATTAATTCTTTTGAACTAACCCTGAACATGTACACTATCTTGAGAACACAAATTTCTAGAAAAGAGCCAACATTAATGAACACAAATCTTGACTAGGAATGTTCCAGTATTAGCTGAGGAATAAATTTTTGACTAAGACTACAAACTATAAATTGAAATATGAACTATAAATCAATATACAGGTATTGAGTATTAATTGATATAAGTTATCAATTTCTCAGAATGTGTTTAATAAACAATTTCTTTCAATAGAAACGTGTTAAACAAAAAGTGAGAATTGCAATAAATGAATACATGGGAGGACTTTAAAATTTCATCTCAATTGCTTACTTATGTAGTTATTCTAGATATTTGTACTTCGCATCAAAGTACAGATGTGAATTATTTTTCCCATCATCAAGAAATATTGTCAACGAATTTGAAGAAGACTGTCACTTTCCATACTGCTCCTCTGAGGAAATGATACAAAATTAGACTTGTTTAGATAAAATAAAGGATTCAAAAAGGCTATTGAATACCCTCTTAAAAGGCCAAAGTATTAATTAACAGAATAGAATTAGAGCTAACAAGAAAATCTAGTCTAGTCTCTGTTTTCTCTCTTTAGCATGTTATTAGGAGAAAAATGTTGAGAAACTCGTGGTATTTTAATATTATGGTCTGGACAGAAGCAGAGATACTCTGTTTCCAAAAAGGACTTTTTAACCAAATTATATGTATTTAAGTGTCACAGATATGTAATGTTTTGCCATTTACTTGCAGATATCTACTTATATTCAGTTAAAAATTTTACTTTCTTAAATTTTTATCTCAGTATATATTTCATTTCTTTTGTTAAATTAATTTTTAAACAAATCTTATAAAATTCATATAAAATTATATATAAATGAAAAAGATTAAATTATAAGATTATCTGACTAATATCCCCAGATATTCAGACAATATTTCATTGGTATGTGGAGCACAGCAAGCCATCTCCGGCCCTGGGGTGAAACACTGGCCAGAACCAAGTGTCTCTGTCACCACTGCTAACATTCTAATGGAGTAGAGACATAATACCTAAAGCAAGGAACAAAAGTGCAGACTAAAACACTCATTATTTGGGGGTCAGAGGACCTGGTATCTAAACAAAAATTAAATTATACTTCAGAGGTGAGCAGTGGTGACATCATGAATGTTCTAAAAGGGCATATTACAGAGTTTGTACTTCCTTCTAAGGTCTACTCCCAAGTTCTAAATTGGAAAAAACATGGTATTTTTTATTTAGGATCCCATGATCCAAATGATTGTGAAAAATCTGCATTTTAGAATGTTCATTCTGAAGACATCCTTAGCCTGAATCCGGAAATAGGAAACCCAATGAATGAGCTGTTGCCACGATCCCGGGGAGCAACTGCTTTGTACTCAAGACCTCCTGATGTGATCTATAATATAGATATAGTCTCTATATATCCTGATGTGATCTCATCGTCACAGTTATAGAATGTGATAATGAGAAGTCTGATTTTATAGGAGTGTCCTTTTATAGGAGTGGTCATGGTTCACTCCAGAAGTGATGTGTGAGGCCCCTGGTAAAGTCTCAAGAGTGAGGGTAGAGCAAAATTGACAGATTACAGGGGTATTTAGGGGATGGAACCAAGAGAATTAGTGATTGATTGGATATGAAAAATACAAGAGTAGAATGAATTAAGGATGAAGTCCACACATCCTTCCTGCATAACTTGGTGAGTTATGGTAATTTTGTAAGAGATGTTAAAAAAAAAATGGGGCAGGCTTGGAAGACAATTTGGTGTAACCTTAGGGCATATAGGTAGAAATCTCTAGTTAATTGGGCATACAGATTGAAATACAGGAGAAAAAACTGGCATAAGGATCTAGAAGTCATTTGTGCATGAACTTTAATTAAGACATAGGTATGACTGAAAGTAAAGAAAGTGATTTTGAAAAAAATAAATAAAAGGACAGGACACACAAGAGAAAGGAGGTGAGAAGAAAACCAGATTATAATCCAAGATCATGGGAATTTAGGCAACAGAAAATTTTTACATGGAGACAATTAAATGTCTTTACATTAGAATATTGTTATGAAAGAACCTAAAAATTGCTGATATTATACTTTACTTCTGGAAAAAATACTTGGTATCAGTCAAGATAATGGGAATCATTAATTTGAAAAATTAGAACTATTTCCACCAAACAGGAAAGGCAAATTGCCCTAATGTCAGCTCATTTATTATACTCATTCTGCAAACTCCTGAGCCCTCTCCTTTTACTCCTCCCCACCCTGGGCATTTACACACTAAGAACAAAAACAAAAATTCTGTTAATCCATGTAGATCATTAAGGAAGTGCCTGATTTTCTCCAGAATGGAGAGCAACTACTTTGGCATTTTGATTTTGTACGAAGAATGTATTATCTATCCAAAGTGGATAGACACCTTTTAATTTGTTATCCTGTCCAGCAATTAAGCCTGTGGGAAATAAGATCAAGAGTGATCTTCACAGTGGGGCGTCTGGGTGGCTCAATTGGTTAAGCGTCTGACTCTTGGTTTGGCTGAGGTCATGATCTCAGGGTCATGAGACTGATCCCCTTGGAGCCCTGCCTCGAGGGCACTGAGCTCAGAGGGAGGTCTGGTTGAAGAGTCCCTCCCTCTGTCCCTCCCCCACTTGTGTGTACTGTCTCTCAAATAAATATAGACATCTTTTTAAAAAAATGATCTTCACAGTATGAGAAAATATAAAATACTTCCTTACTGATTTTTATTATATGTGAAAATGACAGCATTTTGTATATATTGTGTAGATAAGCATTAAATTAATTCAATTTCTTTAAAAAAATTTTTAAACTTTAATTTGGCAAGAACATTTAACATGAGATCTACCCTTATAACAAGTTTTTAAGTGCACAATACCATGCTGTTAATTTTGGGCACTATGTGGTGCAGCAGATCGCTAAACTCACCTAGTATAACTGGAGCTTTATACCTGTTAACACCAACTCTCCATTTTTTATATTTTTAAATGAGACTTCAAGAAAATTTAAAATTCCATCATATTTATTTGGCAGTACAGCATTAGATCTCATTTTCTCAACTAAATGTCCTTTTCAGTAACTTTTTTGTATGTATTTTACATATCATTATATGGACCTGAGCTTCAGAAGACCGTGAAGTGGAAGTCTGAAAGCAGAGATTTCTTCCGCGTCATTGTTTTAAAGTATGCTACCACACGTGTTGCGGTATTAAGTGAGATTCTGACTATTGATTTGAGTGCTAGTATCATCATTTTTTTCTTACTATATTTATTATGGCTGCTATTTGTCTTGGTTTATTTGTTACCCTGAATTTGAGTTTTAATCTTGCCAAAGGGCTTCTTAGCATCATCAAATGAAAAGTTTATGTGTATCGTATTTGTCCCTTTGAGATATTGATATAATGGAAGATATTAATAGATTTTAAAATATTCTTTTGTTTTTCTCCTTCAAGACACTTTTCCGTTCTCTGCATCACCATTTAGTACCTTCAAAAATTGTTTTTAATTATAACTTACATATAATGCTTACAGCCATATTCTTAACAACCTTTTTGTGTTTATGTTTGCAGGTTTTTAATTTTGTCACTTTTCTATCAGTAAAGGTACTCAAAATAACTTGAGGAGACCCCTCCCCCCCGCCTTGTTTCAAATGTTTTGGGAAAGTTTATATAGTATCGGGATTAGTAGTCACTAATAATTTTGATTTCTTGGCCTAAAATATTCTTAGTAATATTCATGATTTTTCTTTGAATCTTTATTCTTATTTTTCTTACACCATTACTTTTGCATTTTATCACCTTTTATTCCAGCAAATGATTTGGAACTTTTATTTTGAAATAACTGTAGATTTTCAGAAAATCTCAAAAATAGTGCAAAGAGCATTTAAATACTTCTTTCAGCTAACCCAATGGTCACATCTTACATAATTACAATATCAATTCCCAGAAATCGAAATAAGTACAATATTATTAAATGGATAATATATTCAGTTTTCACTGGTTCTTACATTCACGTGTGTATGTGTTTGTGTTGGTATGTGTGTGTGCGTAACTCAAACGGTTTGATCTCACGCAATGACTGGTGTTACCATCCGCAATCAGGATCCAGAAGACTTTTATCACCACATGTGGGAACTCCTTCATACTACATCTCCACTCCTTCCCTTGTTTCTTGGCAACCACTAATTCCTTCTCTGTCTCTTACAGTTTTGAGTTTTGGTGGATGTACTATAAATGGAATCATAGAGCAAGTAAGGTTTAGTGTATTTCTGTTTTCACGAAACATAATGCCTTTGAGATTCACTGTGCTACGTGTGTATAAATAATGTTCCTTTTATGGCCAGGTGGTACTCCATTTTATGGATGTATCAACACTTGGTTTAATCATTCCTCTGGTGACTGACATGTGGATTATTTTGTTTTAGGTTATTATGACTAAAGTTGCCATGAATATTTTTATGTGAACGTAAGTATTTTTCTGACATGTGTGTGATACTCTGCCCAAATGATGATGATTAAGTTGTACAGTAAGTATACACTTAGTTTTATAATAACCTGTAAAATTATGATTCACTTTTTATTTCCACCCCCTCTCCTCCCAGCATTTGATGATGTCTATGGGTGGTGTTATTCTAACCATTCTGGTAGGTGTGTAGTAATAGCTCATTGTAATTTTAAACTGCATTGTCCAAATAACTAATGATGTGCAACGTCTTTTCATGTGCTTTTTTGCTTTCTGTATGACCTCCCACTGAAATGTCTTGTCATGTCTTTTGCTCACTTTATAATTGGATTGTTTTTTTACTGTTGAGTTTTCAGAGTTCCTCATATATTCTAGGTGCAAATCCTTTGAGTAATCTTTGGTTTTCAAATATTTTCTTCCAACCTATAGGTCGTTTCTTTAATCCTTTTAACAGGGATTTACACATTTTAAATTTTTTATAAAGTCAAATGAATACTTTCTTTTTGTTATGAATGGGCCCCCGATATATCTAAGAACTCTGTCTAGTCACAGAGAATAGGTTTTTCTCCTGTGTTTACTTCTAAAAGTTTTATGGTTTTAAGTTTATGTATAAATCTATGATACATTTTGAAATAACTTTTGTATAAGGTATGAGGTTTAGATGGAGTTTTCTATTTCTTCCCTATGTATATTCAATTGCTCCAGCAAAATTTGCTGAAAAGACTAGAAAATTTATATGTATCTTTGCATTTTTCTCTGCAGTACTTTCCATGTCTTCCAGATTTTCAAATTTATTAGGACACACAAATATTTTATTATAAAATATGGGGCTTTTTTTACTTCTACTGATCTAATTATTATTTCTTTTGTTTTAATTTGCATACTCAAAGGTATCATTTGTCTTGTATTACAAATACGAGTTTTGAAATTAAATAATCTGGTCAACAAAGAAAGCAGTATTTAATTACTTTAAGAAAAAAAAGTGGCAAATGTAATTCATTGTATTGCTCCAGAAATTTAAGAAGCAACAACTTAGTCTGTTTCAAACCCATCAAAAATAAATCAATGATCTGACAAAATCAAAACTCCCAATAAGAAAACAAAACAAACCTCAATTAATGTTTATATTGAAGTTTGTAATTTTTAAATTTTTATTATATAAGTAATGGATTCCTTTAAGCACAGGATAAAAATATTAATCTATCCCACCTGTATCTGCACTGAGAGTTTTGTTTCTGTGCAACATCAAGTGTACATACACACCTTTGTAGCTCATCTAGAATTCCTTTACAAGGGAACAAGCCCTGTGTCAAGAACTTGTAAGACTACTCTTAACTGTTAACTTTAACGGTAGCAAAATTAACTTTTAACAAAGGCCAATTCTACCCATTTTCTTACTTAATAGAATTTTATCTTTACTAAGTCCTTATAAAATAGGGCAAAAGTGTCTTTTTTTTTTTCAAATGAGATTGGTATTCAGGGTGGTTAGATCGTCATCTCATTTGGGAAGTGTGGGTGATAGTAAAATTCTCTTATAACTGTACCAGTCAATTTTTCTGTTATTGCTGTTTACTGTTGTTTTTGATGTTTCATTCCTAAATGAGGGGAAACGTATTTGAATTAAAACCCATGGTTTTCTATATATGTGATTTTTAGACAATAAAGAAGAATACCAATTAGCCCATACAATGCCCCCAAATTAATACTAGAAAACAAATGTTTGTTGCAATCCTCTCTAAAGGACCCTTTGTGTCTCTAAAAACTGGGACAAAATAAACATATAAAAAACAAGGAGAACATTTAAAGAATAATAAAGGAAACAAAAATTATTTTCCTATTCTGTCAATTTTTCTCAAATGGTAAAGAGGTAAATTCATCACATTCACACAGATACATTCAGTTATCATTGGAAAACTTGAGCTTTTTATTGTTTAAGACTAAATTAGAAGTTTAGTAGATAATATCACTCAAAGAGACAGAGAAAGAGAGAGTAGACTGAGTTAATAATTACCTATCTTTTCTTTGATTCTGGTCACTTTGGGGCCAAGAATGATAATTAGCTGGAAAAAATGACTTATTGTTTAGCTTTCTAATATTCTATTTTTTTTAGGTTCTATTTATTTATTTGTCAGAGAGAGAGAGAGAGAGAAAGCATAAGCAAGGAGAGCAGCAGGCAGAGGAGGTTCCCCCCAGAGCAAGGAGACCAATGTGGGACTGGATCCCATGATCCTAGGATCATGACTTGAGCCTAAGGCAGACCCTTAACCAACTGAGCCAGCCAGGTGTCCCAGCAGGAAGGTGCTGGGAGGGCTTTGTTTTTTAGATTTTATTTATTTATTTGACAAATAGAGAGAAAGAGTGAGAGAGAGAGAGCGCACAACCAGGAATAGTGCCGGCAGAGGGAGAGGGAGAAGCAGGCTTCCCACTGAGCAGAGAGCCTGATGTGGGGCTAGATCCTAGGACCCCCGGATCATGACCTGAGCCAAAGGCAGACTCTTAACCAACTGAGCCACCCTGGAACCCCATAGATTTCTAACATTCTAATGCATTCAAGCAGTGTCCAATATCTCCAAATAAATTTGTCATTAGGAAATCACCATTTTGAAAAAGAAAAAAAAAAAAATTATCATTTTGGGAAGAAACAAGCAAAATTCTATTTAAAATAATAAAAAATATTGTATATGATAGGACATTGTTTTAAGACATAGAGATCTTTATTTAAATGCATTTGGAAAATTTTAAATTGTTTTAAAATGCTACACTTTTGGCTTCCCCATTTATTCACAGATTTGTATTATAAAAAGTGAACCAGCATAACTCATGGACAATTTTATAAGGTCTCTCACACACAGTCACATCATGAGCTTTAAAAAATGAGTTTCATAATTCAAAGTGTCTTGCCCTTATTATTTGCAAATACAAATTTTAAAAATCTGATAATCTTGATGCCAAAATTAAGGTAATGAGGGAGAATGCTGCTTTTAGAGAATCACATTGGTTGTTCTGAATCTAATTGCCTCAAATTGTGTGGCTTTGAGACTCGTTAATCTGGTTGTTCTAATAATCTAGGAGCCAATTTCAAAGACTGCTTTCCTTTTTATTGGGTTTAAGGTGCCTTCTTCAGTAACTGGCATCCCCAAACACCTTTCATTTTGGTTGTTATTCCTAAATTATGATATCTACATGCTCACATTTTATTTTACACTCACTTTGACATGCTTACTTTGTTAGTATTTCTATACCTATAAATAATTTGTTAAAGATGTTTTCTATAAATCAATTTATTAAAAATGCTTACTCTGTAAGAATATTAGCAGTATATATTTTATTTTAAAAGACTATTTAATAGAATGTGCTGTCTTGATAAAAAATAAAAATTATGCTGATTTTTAGGAAAGCATATTACAGAAAATTATTTAGGTAAACTCAATAGGATCAACATATACTACAGAAAACATTCACAATAAGAAATAATTAAGATGTCATCTGTAATGGATACATAGCACTTGAATACTTCTTCATTAACAAGTTCTCTCATACAATAGTATGAGAGATCACTGAAGGATCACTTGCTACATAAATACCAAGGAACCTCCTGTTAAACAAAATGATTTCTCATCAAAGAGCAAGTACTATTGTATGTTAATAACAGAATGACTTTTTCAGGTTTTTGCAGTAGCTGTTTCCTCATCTATCTTTTGTCTTTATTTTTAGTATATGTGCTGCCGAAGCGAGCACTCTTTTGTCTTTATTTTTAATTAACATTTACTAATAAAGCCAAAAAGGTATAGAGTACATGAATAAGGCTATTTGTAATTGAAAAGATTTTTTTGTTTGTTTGTTTGAAGTTTTTATTTAAATTCTAGTCAGTTAACATATAGTGTAATATTGGTTTCAGGAGTAAAATTTAGTGATTCACCACTTACATATAACACCCAGTGCTCACTCCAACAAGCGCCCTCCTTACTCTTTTAGCTCATCCTCTGCCCACCTCCCTCCTTCTACCCTCAGTTTTTTCTCTATAGTTAAGAGTCTTATGGTTTCCTTCCCTCTTTTTCCCCCTTCCCCTATGTTCATCTGTTTTACTTCTTAAATTCCACATGAATGAAATCATAAGGTTCTTGTCTTTCTCTGACTTGTTTTGCTTAGCATAATACATTCTGGCTCCATCCATGTCATTGCAAATGGAAAGATGTCATTCTTTTTGATGGCTAACATTCTATTGTATATATACCACAATATTCTTTTTTTGAGAGGGAGGGAGAAGGGGGAGAAGGAGAGAGAATCTCAAGCAGGCTCCACATCCAGCACGGAGCCCAATACAAGACTGGATCTCATGACACTGAGATCATGAAATGAACCAAAATCAAGAGTTGGAAGCTTAACTGACTGAGCCATCCAGATGCCCTTATCACATCTTCTTTATCCATTAATTCATCAGTTGATGAACATTTGGGTTCTTTCTATAATTTAGCTATTTTAATAATGTTGCTATAAACATCAGGGGGCACGTGCCCCTTTGAATCAGTATTTTTGTATCCTTTGGGCAAATATCTAGTAGTGCAACTATAGCTGGGCTATAGCTGGGCTATAGAGTAACTATATTTTTAACTTTTTTGAGGAACCTCCATACTATTTTCCACAGTGGTTGCAGTAGTTTGCATTCCCACCAATAGTGCAAGAAGGTTGCCCTTTCTCCACACCCTCATGAACACCTGTTTTTTACTGTGCTGTTAGTTTTAGATGTTCTGACAGTTGTGAGGTGGTATCTCATTGTAGTGTTGATTTGTATGCAACTGAAAAGATTTACTAAATTTGACACTGCTAGCGAGCATTGTATTTTTTGTGCAATTTGCTTTTGTGTTTTTTGTCTTCTATGGTAGCTCCTAACATTTAAGATGTGTTTTTTTTTTTTCTCTTTTTGGTATTGTGACCTTTAAATATTGTCCGTATTCATTCAACCATGTTTAAGGCTAGAGAGTTCTGTACCACTCTTAGGATTTATGTCTCTATTAGAAATTTAAAGTATTTGGTTTAAAAGAGCATTATTTGCCATAACTTTGGATAGCTGTACACATACGTATGTATATTGATGGACACACACACACACAGGACAAAACTAGCCCAATTAGTGAATGATGTGTGGGGTTATCATTTGCAACTTGAGGGAAAATTGTTTACCTCTGAATCCTTACATTTCTAATTAAAGAAAACTTCCTGAAAAATTATCATATCCATATTTTTCTAAGGTACATTAATTATAAATAACTGAAGAAAATAAACAAGAAATAACAGACTGTGTTGGAGTTTCCCTTAGAGTGGTCTTCCATGTTATTGAAAATAAAAGAGAGAACACGAGAGCTATAAAATGAGAGCAAGAGAGAAAGAGAAAGAAGGATTTTTCCTGGTTTTCTGGGATTGGTATCCCAATTTTATTTACTGTATTTACTGTATTCATCTGTATTTTCTGCAATGTTCCAATAAAATATCACAAAATGTTAGAAAAATGAATGCTTCCAAATCTGAGGCAGAAAATATAAAAGATGGGCTTATGTATCAGTCTGGGTGCAATTGAGGGAAAAGAAGCACAGAGTAATTTAAAAGGAGGAATATTAATATTAAGAATCATTAAGCTATATGAGGTGAGTAACTATAAAGATGTAATGAAAACTCTAAAGAGTACTCAGAAGTTCAGTGAAATTATCCAAAAACACAAAAGTGGGAGAGAGGCCCTCTCCCCAAGACAAGCTTTAGATCTCCTTGGAGAATGTGTGGTTGCAGCATCTTGTTTCCAGGACAAAGCAGTTCACTGGGTTGCCTGGGTCAGAGCTAGTCCACATTCTCCAGGCAAGCAGAACAATCCTCCAAGGTGCAAGTATGTGGGTGTACAGAAATGCAGATGGAGTTGGGAAGCCACTGCAGGTATAAGGCCTGAACCTCCCAGCATCCATACTGCAAGGGCTACAAGACCTCACCAGGCCTTCGATGGAGTTGTATGGTTGCTAAGGGAATTATACCTTTGGGACATTTGGGGCTATAGTTGTGGCTGGATAAATCACCACATACATCTTCACACTGACCAACTCTGAGGGATGAGAAAGGCAAACATACACATTCTCACACAGGACCAGGAAGAGAAGACTTTTTCCTTCCTCAACATTCATTCCATCCCTCCTTTGACAAGGCTCAACATTGCATTCACAATAAGAGAAATGCTCTGAAGGGACCAATCCATTATCACGGTATCACGGAACAGGTAGTTTTTAGGGAAATACTGAAGGATGAATGTGAAGCCAGAAAGCAGTAAATGAATAAGTGGCAAAGCCTAGAACCTATTGCTGTAACAGAAACGATGAAAGCAATCAAAGACTAGTAGGTCATGTCTAAAGTACACAGAAACTAATATGAATATCTGAAGATCTATTTTTTACCATTCTTTGTCCATTTATAATTCTCTTTGCAATGTAGACTGCTTACACTTTTTTCTATTGTTTCTACTGGGGTGTGTGTGTGCGTGTATGTATGGGTAAGCACATGTAAGCATGCTTTAAGCCAAATGGTGTCACATTTTTGAGTATCAGAGGCCTGTTCTTTTGTTAAGAGTTGTGGGGAGGAGGAGGGAGAAGCAAGATGGCGGAGGAGTAGGAGGTTGAGATAGAGTCGGATCCAAGAAGTTCAGCTAGATAGTTATCAAACCATTCTAAAAGCCTGCATACAGGAGAGAGAAGAGAGGAAGAACAGCAATTCTAGGAGCAGAATATCAACCACTTTCTGAAAGGTAAGACATGTGGAAAAGTGAATCCAAAGCGAAGGGAAGAGAGAAGGCAGGGGGAGGGGCTGGCTCCCGGCAGCCACAGAACCACAGAGCACAAAATTGGAACTTTTAGAGTCTGCTCCACTGAGGGACATCACTCCAGAGGCTAAGCGGGGGGCTTAGCCCTTGGGGGAACAGTGTGGTTTCAGGACTTGTGGGGTCACAAAGGGACCGGGGGTGTCTGAGTGCGGCAGAGCTCCCAGGTATCAGGGCAGAGAAGGGGCAGCAGAGAAGGAGCCGTGCAGTGCACTATCAGCTGGGACGTACCTTACAACATGATCCAAGGCACAGCCAGGCCACGGCTCATCTAGCAGGGACCCCAGAGGAGGCAGCTCTGGAGAGACCCCCTCCTTCCTCCTCTGGGAGGAGGGGCACAGGAGCATGCAGCAGATATCTGATGGGTTTGGAGACTCCAGATGGGGCCGCGCCAGAGATAGAGGCACTCCGTGATGGGCGGCTGAGCTCAGAGCTTGGGTGGGGACCAGGATGGGAGTGACTGTCTGCTTTCCTCTGAGGGCGCATTGAAGAGTGGGGCCCCAAGCGCTCGGGTCCTCTGGTTGGAGACTGGGAGCTGCTATTTGCATTCCCGGCCTCCAGGGCGGTTCGGAAAGCGCTCAGAGAACAAAGACTCCTGTGAACGAACCTGAACAAATTGCTTGGCCAATCCCCTGGCAAGGGCGTGGCAATTCTGCCTCAGGCAAAGACATCTGAGAATCACGGCAACAGGCCCCTCCCACAGAAGATCAGTGAGAATATCCAGCCAAGACCAATTTCATCAATCAGTGAAAACTGTGGAACTCCAGAGTATTTTTCTCTCTCACACATCTATTCTTATCTCTATAAAATGACAGGGCAGAAAAACTCACCATAAAAAAAAAAAAGAACAAGAGACCGTACTGACGGCTACAGACCTAGTTAATACACATATCAGTAATACGTCAGAAATAGAGTTCAAAATGACAGTTATCAAGGTGCTAGCTGGGCTTGAAAAAAGCATGGAAGAGATTAAAGAATCCTTTTCTAGAGAAATAAAATCCCTTTCGGGAGAAATAAAATCTAAACAAGTGGAAATTTAAAAAGCTATTAATGAGGTTCAATCAAAAATGGAGGCTTTTAATGCTAGAATAAATGAGGCAGAAGAGAGAACTAGTGATATAGAAGACCACATGACAGAGAATAAAGAAGCTGAGAAAAAAAGAAACAACTATTGGGCCACAAGGGGAGAATTAGAGAAATAAGTGATACCATAAGACACAACAATATTAGAATAATTGGGATCCCAGAAGAAGAAAGAGAGAAAGGGGTGGAAGGTATATTGGAGCAAATTATTGTAGAGAATTTCCCTAATCTGGTGAAGGGAACAAGCATCAAAATCCAGGAGGCACAGAGAACCCCGCTCAAAATCAATAAAATACATCTACACCCCATCATCTAATAGTAAAACTTACAACTCTTAGTGACAAAGAGAAAATCCTGAAAGCAGCTCAGAACAAGTCTGTAACATACAAAGGCAGAAATATTAGATTAGCAGAAGACCTATCCACAGAGACCTGGCAGGCCAGAAGGGACTGCCATGATATATTCAGAGCACTAAATGAGAAAAATATGCAGCCAAGAATACTATATCCAGGTAGGCTGTCACTGAAAATAGATGGAGAGATAAAAAGCTTCCAGGACAAACAAAAACTAAAGGAATTTGCAAACACCAAACCAGCTCTACAGGAAATATTGAAAAGGGTCCTCTAAGCAAAGAGAGACCCTAAAAGGAACATAGACCAGAAAGGAACAGAGACAATATATAGTTAACAGTCACTTACAGGCAATTCAATGGCACTAAATTCATATCTGTCAATAGTTACCCTGAATGTAAATGGGCTAAATGCCCCAATCAAAAGACACAGAGTATCAGAATGGATAAAAAACCAAGAACCATTGATATGCTGTTTACAAGGAACTCATCTTAGACCCAAAGACACCTCCAGCTTTAAAGTGAGGGGGTGGAAAACAATTTACCATGCTAACGGACATCAAAAGAAAGCTGGGGTGGCAATCCTTATATCAGATAAATTAGATTTTAAGCCAAAGACTATAATAAGAGATGAAGAAGGACACTATATCATACTTAAAGGGACTGTCCAACAAGAAGATCTAACAATTGTAAATATCTATGCCCCTAATGTGGGAGAAGCCAATTATATAAACCAATTAATAACAAAGTCAAGGAGAGTCAAGAATGAAACTGGACCATTTCCTTACACTGCACACAAAAATAGACTCAAAATGGATCAAAGACCTCAATGTGAGACAGGACTCCATCAAAATCCTGGAGGAGAACACAGGCAGCAACCTCTTCGACATCAGACACAGCAACTTATTCCTAGAAACATTCCAAAGGCAAGGGAAGCAAGGGCAAAAATGAACTATTGGGACTTTGTCAAGATCAAAACCTTTTGCACAGCAAAGGAAACGGTCAAAAAAACCAAAAGACAACTGACAGAATGGAAGAAGATATTCACAAATGACATATCTGATAAAGGGATAGTATCCAAAATCTATAAAGAACTTCTCAAACTCAACACCCAAAGAACAAATAATCCAATCAAGAAATGGACAGAAGATATGAACAGACATTTCAGCAAAGAGGACATTCAAATGGCCAATAGACACATGAAAAAAATGTTTAACATTACTCGGCATCAGAGAAATACAAATCAAAACCACAGTGAGATACCACCTCACACCAGTCAGAATGGCTAAAATTAGGAAGTCAGGGAACGACAGATATTGGTGAGGATGCGGAGAAAGGGGAACCCTCCTACACTCTTGATGGGAATGCAAGCTGGTACAGCCACTCTGGAAAACTGTATGGAGGTTCCTCAAAACGTTGAAAATAGAGCTACCCTACGACCCAGCAATCGCACTACTGGGTCCTTACTCTCAAGACACAAATGTAGTGATCTGAAGGGGCACATGCACCTGAATGTTTATAGCAGCAATGTCCACAATAGCCAAACTCTGGAAAGAACCTAGATGTCCATCAACAGATGAATGGATAAAGAAGATTTGGTATGTATATACAATGGAATACTATGCAGCCATCAAGAGAAACGAAATCTTGCCATTTGCAATGATTTGGATGGAACTAAAGGGTATTATGACAAGCAAAATAAGTCAGAGAAAGACAATTATCACATGACCTCTCTGATATGAAGAATTTGAGAGGCAGGGCAGGGGGTCATGGGGGGTGGGGAAGAGAAATGAAACAAGATGGGATGGGGAAGGAGACAAACCATAAGAGACTCCTAAATTCATGAAAAAAACTAAGGGTTGCTTGGAGGTGGGGGGGTAGAGTTATGGACATTGGGAGGGTATGTACTAAGGCAGATGCTATGAAATGTGTAATCCTGATGATTCACACACATGTACCCTGTGGCAAATAATACATTATATGTTAATATATATTAAAAAAAGAGTGTTGTGGGGAATGTAGGAGAAAAAAGACAGATCTTCACTTTGGGATGCTTAAGATAAACAAATTCACACCAAATTCTATATTCCTTGGTACAAAGGCTCCCTCAGATTTTGCTGTTATGAAGTTTTATATTCCCTACCCCAACACATTCTAAATTATATTTCATTTTAGTGATTTACTTGGGGGGTATCTCAGGACAGGAGGTGCATCATTGAAGGTTCTTCCTTTCTGTACATTGCATTCATTTCTGATTCTTCAGTCTAGAGAAGAGATTCTTTCCTCTTTGCTTACACATCCAAATTTCCTATTTGCTATCTGGAGAAGTATATGCTGTTTCTGCATCTTTCCTTAGCTTAGTCAAGAATTCAAACCATGTGACATGTATATTTCCCAATTTGTATTTTGATTGTGTAGCTGCTTTCTTATTTTATTAATAGACTATTTATTCCTTATTTTAAATAGAGTAAAATGCATTTCCTCTGAATGTCTAAATAGAATGCTCTTAATATTTTCCTTATAGGCACCATTAAATTAAAAATAATTATGTTATCTGTATAAAAACCATTTCAGTTACACAAGATATGCTTTATTATCTTTTAAAGCAGATATTTTTTGAGAGCTTATTACATTAAATTGTAATGTTCACACATTACTATCTAAGTTTTAGGAATGAGTGGGAGATTAAGGGTACTTTTGAAAGTTTTTAATGTTACTCTGGGATGTATATATTCATATTAGGTGCTTGGTTTTGACTGTACTTGAAGGAAGCCTATCAAGTAAATTTCAAACCAGAAATCAGAGAACAACGCAATTTGACTCTACATATAACATCTGAGGAAACATGGTACAATGACAATCCAGGAGCCATGATAGCCCTAACACCCACCCACTAAATAAGGCATCAGCCACTGTGTGTCAGGAAGAAAATACCTATGGTAATGTGGGATATCTTGGCAACACTCAAATAATCTGTACATTGATTTAATTCATAAACCACAGCATATGTAGCAATGTGAATGGGAATTTTTGGGTTCCCCTTGGATTGGAGTGGAGAAGCCTTATAGGTAGCCATGCTGTGTATCATTTTTTTCAGATACTTATAAACCTTGGACAAACTTCTAAATTTGATAGTAACATCTATGAGTCTCCTTACTTATTTGATGATTGTGGTGTTCCTCCTTAAAGGACACTGATTATGAAATAGCATTAACCAGTGTGATTTATTCTGAGTTTGATCAACCTATCTCCCAGAAAGGAGGTGAGATTCCGTCATATTGGTTTCATTTTTATTTTTGCCCTTAAAATTGTAGGTGTAATTAATTTATTAGTACAAAAATCAAAAAGAAAACTTTTCCTATCTGTTTTTGTATTGTGCAAATAATCTAAGGATGGTTAGTCTTTATAACAATCAGGGCATAGTTAAAATAAGCAACGCTCTTGGAGATATAGAAATTATAATCCTTGCTCACTCATAAGCTATATGATGTTGAAAAAGTTACCTAAACTTTCTGAGGCATAATACAAACATCTGTAAAATTATAAAAAGTATAGATGTCATAGATTTCCCAGAGAGCTTTGTTTGTAAATTCTGAGTAAGTCACACAAGACCTCCATGCCACTACATCCAACAGATATCTTTCTTCCTCAGCAAAGTTCAGCTCTCAATATGCCTTTAAAGTTTGTTGCATCAAAACTAGCATTTGAGGTTTTTTTTTGAGCAGTTCTACCCATTTTTAGAGATTTCTATTTCATTTTTTGATTCTTAGAAGTATTCCTGATAATAAGGAAATATTAACTTATTAATAAGTAAACTGATATTTCCTTCAGTTACTGAAGAGGCTCATTCTATAAATCTAGGCTACATTCTGGGAACCTAGTGATATGATCCTTTTTATGCCTTCAGCATTGTGCTATTTCATCATCTTACAAATCATTTCATTACTCATAAATTTCTCCTAATGTGCTTTTAAAAGACTTATATGAAACATGTAAGATGAATGGCCAGAAGGATGATATAATAATGAAATAAATCTTCCCCATTGCATCATTCTCTTCTTCTTTTTACACGTGTTGCTTAAGTTCAAAAAGATATAAAAAACTCTGATAAACTATCTTTTTAGTTTGATTTTATTTTTTCTTTAAAAACAGTTGAAAATTCAAGATTTTTCATTTTACATTCATAATGCTAGAGGGGAAAAAATTGACAGAGGAAGTAATTTCACAGTAGTGTGTGAATAGAAAATGAAAACCAAAAGCAGAAACCAGCACTATAGACTCAAGATGATGGTGAAACTGATCATGTAAAAAAAGGTTTGAGACAGAGTCTTCAGATGAAGATAAAACAGATGAATATTCTCAAAATCCAGAATCAGCAAATGAACAATATGATTTTAAGGATAAAGGAAAAATATAGTAATCATCCTTTTAGTCACTCAACAGGAAGGACTTCATCACACGATATTTTGTGATAAGAATCTGGGCTGTTCTGTTTTGCTAAAAATAAATGTGACAGTATTTTTTCATCTTTTATAAATGTTTTGCACCAAAATCTACTTGATTTATCTTGCAAATGGAAAACTGCTGAAGGGAGAATGTATCAAAATGTCACCGGAAGGAAGGGAATGCAGTAAGATTTTTCCTTTTAACTAGATTGATTATTATATTTGCTGTTTATAAATCTAAAGATTAAATGCTTTGCAATCATGGAGCAAAGAAGATAGCCATTCTTTCTTCAACAAAAAGATAAACTGTAAAGGATATTTTAAACTCGAAGCAGTGACAAGTACGTAACTGGCATGTTTACGTTTTGTTAACACTAGACCAGGAGGACCATAGCATTCCCCTTAGCCTGACTCAATTTTAGACAAGTTTCTTCTTGACTAGAAATTCCAGACCTCCATTTTTTCCTGACCAATTACAAGAGACAATTTCTCATAGCAAATTCTCTCTTTACCCCTTTGTAATGTAGATAAACCTCTCAAACTCTTTCGATTTTGTGATACAGGATGGTCTTTCTTCAAAGCCTGAAAACCATCCTTTTAAAATGTAGACATCAAGCGAGATAGGATTCCTATCTCTCAGTCGCTATGGGAGGGTAGGAGCCTAAATTCTCTAAGAGCCAGTGACACAGCGGGCCTAATCACATTGGTCAACCTCCCCCTCTCCACATGTGTCCTCTAGCACTTTTTCACTCGCTCAGCACAGCATTTAAAAACTCTCCTGAACTCTGTTTCAACAGAGTTAGGTTCATTTGTCTCCTCTACTGCAATGGTCTTAACCTTTATTGCAATAATCTGAATAACATCTTCCTCGCCATTGCTAACAAATGCCCAGTGCAATTTCTCTTTGCCACATTTTGGTCAAGTTGGTTTGCACTGTCATTTTATTTATATAGCTGTGAATGACTTACAAAATTACATATTTTTAAAGAGTAAATTTGACCATATGGTAAACTGTGAGGAAGATTTTTTTTTTCCTGGAATAGCGGGAATTAAGTCTATTGACACTTCCTCCTCAAAAACTGTTGCACTCAAGCATGTCCACATCAAAACTCCTGTTTCTCTCCTACATTACTCATCCCACCTACTCAGTCTACTTTGCAATACTCTCTTTCTCTACGGAATCCTTATATATTGCTATTCCCAAAGGTTTTGCCCAAGTTCATTCATAGTCTCACTTTTTATTTTCTTCCTGGGTGATATTACATATACTACAAATACTACCTACAAATATTCTAATAAGTCTAAAATCTCTATTGTTAAATTCAATAGGATCTTTTCTTTTCTTTTACCTGGCCTGTAAGCAGCAAATAAAACAGATAACAACCCCTCCTCCTTGGAATACTTTCTTTAGTTTCTATGTTACTATACTCTCCTGGTTTGCTTCTTGCAAATTTTATTTTCTAGTGTGTTCCAACCCCCAAACACTAATACTAGAGTATCTGGGTCTCAGTCCTTAGACTGATTCTTGTCTCTGTCCATTCTCTCTCTTTAAGGGATCTCATCATAATGCAAAGTTTTAAATATCACCTCCAAAGCTAGTAATCTCAAATGTATATTTCCAGAGAATTATAGAAAAAATACTCTTTATTTCAAGAACTACTGTCTTCATGAACTTCATGAACTTCTGTCATGAAGTTCATGAACTTCTGTTCATTTATTCAACCAGTTATTATTGGGAACCACAGTGCATGTTGACAAGAATATAAAAATAAATCCATTCATTGTTCACAAATATCTTGGAATCTAGAAAACACAGGAAACTAGAAATGATTCACTTTGAAAACATATAAGATATATTCAAACTACGGATAGAGAGGCAACAAAATACAATGGTAACATGCATGTGTTCTGATGCCAGCACTTGGGATAAAATATCTCTCAGTCTTTAGTTAGGAAGTAACAACTTCCCTGGGCCTTAGTTTCTTCACTTGGAGAATGAGGCAAATGATATATTACCCTTACTTTTTTTTTGTTTTTTGAGATATTTTGAGAATTGGTCTAATGTTTATAATGATGCTAGAATCATGCCTGGGATGTTATATATATATATATTTGTTTAAAATAGTCTGATTATGTGGCATGTGAGTTCAGTTTTGCATTATAGTTAGAATTCCAATAAGAATCGACAAGGGCATTTGAGGAAGAATGGTTGATATGAACAAACTCTAGAGACTGTAATCTATATTTTGAAAGACAAGCAATTCAGAGTGTGAACAGGAGATTGTGTGTGTATACACACATACATTACACATACGTACAATTGTGATCATATCAAAGAGAGTGATAAATACCAGGCCAGTGAGTTTCGTACTTTTATCTGCTAATATTGGAAAATCCATTGATGTTTTTGAGTACTGAAGTTAGAAAACTGTGTTTTAGGAAATTTTGTCTGCTCTGCCCTTTGCTATGAATTCGTCTCTGCCTAATGCCTGAAGCCTCCTGTGATCACAGTGTCAATGTCAGTGAGGAGAAGTAAAAAAAAAAAGCCAAAAAACAAATTCTCATTCTCAAAAAAGGGAGCATTCCACAATATTACAAATGTACTGACCTCTGAGTTCTTGCCTATGGACCAGAATCTGTGAAAAGAATGAATGATCCACTGAGTTAGTAAAGATATAAGTGGACTCTAATGCAATCCATAGTGGAGGGAGATAGTTCCTATTAGAAATGGAGATTTCCATCTTTTCACATGATGCAAAAGTTGATAGAGGTTATTATAGATATAATTAATTAGAGTTGTTATAAATAATGAAGGAGTTTGAATAGTTTGAATAAAAGCTCCAATGTGATCAATAGAGTTAGGTAGTATCATCCTTAGAATTGTTTATAAAATAGGGCTAGGGTTCTGGTCTCAAGTCTTTTATATAAACTGTGTTGCCTCCCAAATCTTCTGCCCATCTCAGCCCAGATAAGACCATCGAACTTGCAACTTTATTGGGTAAGTGGACTTACCACTCAGGACATTTATACAAATAAGTGTATAGTAAATTTAGCCTATATTTTTTAAGTTTGGAAATAGGTTGTCTAATCAGGGGGGTACTCTGAATACATCCATGTTTATGTAAAGCATATAAAATATTTAAATTTGACATATATAATCTAATAACTATAAAATGTAATTGTGCTTATAATAATTATAAAATACAAGTTATCTTAAGTATTTAAATGTAATATGTAGAGATTTAGAAAATTGTGAGATAAATTATTTCCAAAATTTTTTTAATTTTAAGCTTATTATGTGTCCAGAGAGACAGATGTGTTTGAAAAGTTTAAGAACATAAGATATGTTAAATTTCTAAGTATATCATCTATTTATAGTTCCAAGTTCAAAGAAATGTTTGAAGCCAGTTTCTATAGGAGTCGTTGGTAGCAGGTCATTTGCATTCTGTTTCTGGGATTCCTTTATACCATATTGTCTGTCCATAGGTTTCTAAATTAGTTTGATTTTGGATTTAAGGGGAAGTGCCACATGGTGGAGAGTCTCTGAACGTTTTATAATAACCTTTTACTTTAAAAACTCTGGGTCCTAACCAGTTCAAATTAAATAGCTTAAGTTTAAATTCATTTGTACACTTCTTATAATTTTATTATTTTAAACTTAGGAAATGCTTATAGGCAATATTTCAGAATTATTTCTGGAATAAATGTACTCTAAAATAAGTATGCCCAAATAAATTTCATAAGACATTTTAAGAGCTACTAATCATTCCTGTTATGTAACAGTTGAATAATCCATAATGATCAGGTATATTTCATCCTTAAAATATGCCTATTTCTTACCATATTAAGTATTTGAAAATAAAGCAAAATGTTGGCTACTATAATTTATTGGCAGAAAATTAAAAGTTTCATTTTTAAAAAATCCAAATTGTCTTCAACTCGCTTCCCTGAAAAATTCAAATCTGTTAAGAATAATTGATTTCATAGTAAATATATATATATATATTCCTATATATACTTATATACACACATATACACATATACATACACACATTCAGTATTCTGAAACCTGTTTATATATCCTTAAAAATGTTTTATGATATTTAACAGGCTTCTATGATTTCAAATGATGCCTAAGAAAAATTTTAATGTACTGGACCTGAAAAGAAAGAACAATCTACTTTAAGCTTTACATTTTACAGATGAAAAAAGTGAGCTCCACAAGAGAAAAATGTGTGAAATAAATTGTGAAGTAAAAATAAATGAAGAAATAGAAAGAATGAGGAAGAAAGAGAAAGAAAGGACGAAAGGAAGAGAAAGAGAGAAGAGAGAGAAAGAGAAAGAAGAAAGAAAGAAGAAAGAAAGAAAGAAAGAAAGAAAGAAAGAAAGAAAGAAAGAAGAGAAAAAGAGGAAGGGAGGGAGGAAGGAAAGGAAAGAAAGAAAAGGAGGGAGGGAGGGAAGGAATGAAGGAAGGAAGGAAAAAATTAAGTGAGATAATGGTGATGTGTTTCAGAATAAGTCTGCTCTCTATTCTTTACATACCTAGTAATTCATTTGACATTAGGTTTCTTTTGTGTTGATGTGTCTGATACAGTAGCTATAAGTTACAGAAAAATTCCAGCTCATTCTTTTCATGTTTATGTTTATATATCATGTTTCTTTATGCTATGATGAATGAAAATATAAAAATTAATTGGAATGTGATTGCTTATTCTATAGAACTACAAAAAAAAGAACTTTTCTTTATTGTATTGACAAAGTATAAAAGATTCACTGTGAATCCCCAGTGTTAGTAGATTTTTCAAACATTAGAGAAATTTGAAAGTGGAAAGCTTGAAGCTTACATTTTATTTTTTAAAAAGAAATTTGAATTATACAAAGCTTATAACATAAAAGCAGTAATTGATATAGTTAAAAGAAGCTTATTTTTGTCATTTCAAAATGGGAGGGATGGTAGCAAAAGTTATTAAATATAATATATGGCAATGTTTAGACATTAGCAATTTATTGCAGGTCCTTACCTGACCAGAGCCTGCATTTTCACAAACATATGTGTCATAGTATTCAGAGAACTCAGGAGCATGATCATTAATATTAAGAACTTGTACATACACAGGAACTGCAGAAATTTGTTGCACATTGTCTGAAAATTGAATAAACAGAATGAAAATAAAGAATGTTAATACTATCTTTAGGGGGGTAAAAAAGGTCATGAAAATTGCATTAGAGACTTGAGTGACATATTTCTATTGCCTTGAATAAAAGCTACATGAGCACAGAATCTCTATATCAATCATATATTTATCAAGAATACAGCCTAGGAAAAAATGTTTTCAACACATTCAACTCAGCCAATACTTATCAAGTGCCTTTTCCTTGCCATAGACTATATAGATAGAGCTGATGAGGAAAAGTAATGAAAAAGATGGTCAGGTTTAGGGACACCCTCCTAAAATCCAGCAACTGTTGAATATATGTATATTAATGCATTTAATTCATTTAGTAATGAATTACTATCCTCCCTAAGTTTACTGATAAAAACTGCAAATTTAGTTCCACAAATTACAAATGGCTGGTCTAAGGTCATAGCTGAAGGAGAAAGGGCACTTTAAGAAGCCAGCAACAAGTGCTCTTGACGATAGCATTGTTTGGTACAATTTTTAAAAACAAAAACAGAGAATAAGGATCTAAATAAATTTTAAAATAAAAAAAAAAAACAAATCCAGGTAAAGTTTATGTATACATTTAGTTAGGAGGATTTTCTTGTGAGCCAAGAAATACAGAAACTATGAAGGATTGGGAAGATATGGTTAAATACATTTTAAAATGCCGTCCTCTGCCCCCCCCCCCCCGCTCTCCCCCCAAAAAACAAGTAAAAAAAGCCACAAAAAACAACAAGACACCAGTGATCTGGAAAAATGTTTGCATCAGAAGATGAAATTTTAATAGCTCTAATTTACAAATTCTGACAGTTGATATGAAAAAAACAATTTGGGGAAATAATCACAAACTAGAAATTCATGGATGAGAAAATTCAAATGATCTATGCTAGTTTTTCAATCTCAGCACTATTGGTATTTTGGACTAGATAATTCTTTGTTTCAGGGGGCTCTCCTATGCACTGTAGGATGCTTAGCAGCATCCCTGACTTCCAATAACTAAATGCCAACAGCATTCCCCACACTAGTTGTGACCATCAAAATGGGCTTAAGACATTGTCCAAGGTATTAGGAGGCAAAATTGCCCCCATCTGAAACATGCTGCTCTTTCATAATATTCACACACACACTGTGGCTCACCAAAAGGGCAGATAATGATGACTTAGTCTGTGGGTTCCGTGTTAAACAGGAAAAACAGAGACAGTGATTGTGGAGCACTGAGAAATAGTAGGAATGTAAACCTTTTCTGGAACCTAATCTGGCAGTACATGGTAAGTAGATGGTACCCTTATCTTTGATCCCAAAATTCCTTTGGGAAATCTACGCTGCAGTCCATGGCACTAGTATATTCAAAGACTATGTGATCTAACTTATTTATCCCAGAATTTTTTTCATCTCAAATAACTGAAAATAACCCAAATGCATATCGAAAGGAAAATGAGAAATAAATTACGATCATACTATGAAACTGTGTGTGCTTATTAAAAATGAATGAGCTAATGTAATAAACATATGAATAGGGTGAGCTTTAAAAATAGATTTTAATCTTGATCCTCAATTTGACAAAAATGCTTAACTACTGTCTCAGTTGCCTCTCTGAAAATTGGAAAAGATACTAGTAACTAACCTTATAAGAGCTATTATAAAGATTAAATTAATTAAAACATATAAAGCATTTGTAAGACTACTTAGGATATACATAAGCAATAAATATTAAGTATTATTTTATTTAACTACTAATCAGCAGTGATAATAAATGGCATTTTGCAAAATGATAAAAAAGCAAGTTTCTGCATAATGTATTGTGTATTTGCATATCATTATTTTAAATGTTTTTTTCTTTAATTCAAAAAATGCTGTAGGAAGGTACCTACAATTAAAGAGGGGATGAAGGTTTCTTTGTTGTTTTAATGTCGTTATTTATAATATTCTCTTCTTATGTTATTGGAAAAGCATTACATTTGCAATTGTAATTTGTATGGGTAAATACATAAAAGAAAGGCTTAATTCTCCCTTTTGAAAATAAGGAAAAAAGATTTTCCCTCTTTCCTCTTCTTAAAGCATTTACTTTAAGAAGTAATTTAAGTTCTCTCTTTCTCTTTTTTTGTAATTTAAGTTCTTTGTAATTTAAGTAATTTAAGTTCTCTCTCTCTCTCTTTTTTTTAATGTATGTAAACCCTTTAAAAGCTGAATAAATGTCTTGCCAACTTCACAACCCAGGCTTGTCTTTCTCAAGTACGGGAGCGAACTCTATGAAATATAATTATCAAGGAAAATAACACTCCTTTCTCCTAGTTTTTGCTGGAGCCTCGTTTCAGCAAAGGCTTTGACCAAAGTTCAAAACTACCTCTTGTCATAAAGGTCTGAGAAAGTTCGTTTTCCTTTGGAAAAAAGCCAGTTAGCAAAAACAGACGGTCACGCCATCTACCTAGTAAACATATGTGTGTGAACTCTGTGTGACACATGGTGTTAAGTTTTCCTACTTGAAGGCTAGTACTTGGTTATGTTGAGAACATGACACTTGATTCTAAATACGGTATTTCTTTCTGCAATTTCTTTCTGACCTGGAAATCTCAGCAGATTCATGTAATGCATATCAAATTCTGTTTGAATGCTTTTCAATTATAAAACTGTTTTCTTTCTATTCCACTATTATGGAGTTGTTTTCTGGGGTGGGATGATTCTGTTTGTAACTATTTTTCCAATAAATAACAGTTGCAATTGTGACAGAAATTATAATTTCCAATTAATTAAAAATTATAATTTGTAAGGTTTATTACATATCAAAAAATCTAGCCTTTGTATTTATCATCTTAAGACTTATCCTAAGAATTATCATCTTGAGACTCTTCCCTATTGGATATTGCTTAGCATAAAAATAGATAAATAAAACATTAAGATATAGTTATTTCTAGAGATTGCAAGATAGAATTACTCAAAAATTAAGGCTCATATTTTTTATGGCTTAAACCTATACCCTGAGAACAAATTTTTGATTAAGTAAAACAGAAAAGGTATTTCATGCACAAATAATTTAAAAAAAAAGAATAAGAAATTTATTTAAAGTTTTTATATTTTTTACCTGGAAATTCTGTTCAAATTTAAATTTAAATTAAAATTGTTATGACTATAAAACATACATATGTTTTCACAGCTTCATTTAAAAGTACTTAGTAGCTTTATTCACTTAGGTGGCATGCTGATAAATAGCTTGGTGCTTAATTTGGAAAGGTTTCCAGGAAAGAGACTGAGTACAATAAACTTCATTTCCTGAGGAGACAAATGTTAAAATGGAACATCTCTTTCCTATAATCAGCATAACTGTTATACCGTAAGTTTCAAGTTATTTACCTTGTGCAGCAAATGTTTGTAACAACTTTTGTGATTCCCAGTTTTCCACCATTCGGGTTGTTTGTCCATATTACTATTGAAACTTCTATGGTCAAAAAATTATTTTTTTAAAGATTTATTTATTTATTTTAGAGTGAGAGAAAGAGAGAACGTAAGCCGGGAGAGGGGCAGCAAGGTGAATATCATCTCTTTTATCTAAAAGTATGATTTTTTATTCTAAGAAAACTGATCTAAAATGCCAGAAGCAGAACAGCATGAACTGTATAATTCTTGTACTTGATAACATTTCTAATCACTTATTTCTGAAACAGTGATTAACTTCTAAGTATTAAATTCTGTGTAAAATAAATATATTCACTTTATATTCAGTTTTCCTTTCACGGGCACTTACTGCATTTCCTTGACTGCATTTTTAATCTTCTTTTATTTATAAATTATTATTAAAGACTTATTTATTTATTTGAGAGAGTGAGAGAGTGCACATGTGAGCATGGGCCAGTGGTGGTGGCAGAGGGAGTGAGAGAGAGAGGATTTCCAACAGACTCCCTGCTGAATGAGGAGCCCCATGCGGTCCTGGAGCCCAGGGCCCTGAGACAATGATCTGAGTTGAAACCTGGAGCCAGATGCTCAACTGACTATACCACCCAGGTGACCCTAATTTATTGTTTCTAAATGTATACATGTGTTTTATTTTGCTATCTTTCAATATAAACAATTATTATAATATGTTCTGGCTTTAATGTTTCAAGAAAAAATTTATTTTAAAAAACATATCTTTTTAAAAGATTTTTATTTATTAGAGAGAGATCAAACGTGCACATGCACACGCATGCACACATGTGTGTGGGGGAAGATGCAGAGGGAGAGAATTTTGAGCAGATTCCTCACTGAGTGGGAGTCCCAGTCAGGGCTTGATTCCATGACCTATGAGATCATAACCTGAGCCAAAATCACAGGTCAGATGCCTAACCAACTGAGCCACCCACATGCCCCCCAAAAAACTGGTTTTAACCTACTTTTGCACAATAGGACACTGTTCTTCAAAACCTATTCAGAAAAGTAATCATCTCGCAAACTCTCTTCAATGACTGTAACATCATCAGTCACACATGCTTTCATCAACAAATGAACACGGACGAAGCAACAAGCAGCGGAATGCCATGAGCACACCTTGGAGCTCAGTCAGAACATGTATCTGAGGAGATTTAGTTAACATACTTAGAGAGATTAGCAATTGTTTGGCCCTGAGGAGAACTGATTTAAATCTTAAGAGTCACTAAATGAAATAACTTTGTACTCCTGAAATAGGAGAAAATTTGCTTCAAATTTTTATTAAGACCTATAAAGATGCTACTAACTGTCATTGCAGGGTCATAGGGTAGCTCTATTTTTAGTTTCTTGAGGAATCTCCACACTGTTTTCTGAAGTGGCTGCACCAAATTACATTCCCACCAACAGTGTAAGAGGGTTCCCCTTTCTCCACATCCTCTCCAACATTTGCTGTTTACTGTCTTGCTGATTTTGGCCATTCTAACTGGTGTAAGGTGGTATCTCAGTATGGTTTTGATTTAAACTGCACTACTGGGTATTTATTCCAAAGAAGCAGATGCAGTACAAAGAAGGGCCACATGTACCCCAATGTTCATAGCAGCAATGGCCACAATCACCAAACTGTGGAAAGAGCCAAGATGTCCTTCAACAGATGAATGGATAAAGAAGATATGGTCGATATACACAATGGAATATTATGCCTCCATCAGAAAGGATGAATACCCAACTTTTGTTATCAACATGGACAGGACTGCAAGAGATTATGCTGAGTGAAATAAGTCAAGCAGAGAGAGACAATTATCATATGGTCTCATGTGAGGAGTATAAGGAAAAAGATGGAGGGCATTAGGAGAAGGAAAGGAATGGTGAATGGGGGGAAATCAGAGGGGGAGATGAACCGCAAGAGACTCTGGACTCTGAGCAACAAACTGAGGGTTTTGGAGGGGAGGGGTAGGGTGTTGGGTAAGCCTGGTGGTGGGTATCGAGGTATCGAGTGGGTATCACGTATTGAATGGAGCACTGGGTGTGGTACATGAACAATGAATCTTGTAACACTGAAAAAATAAAATAAAAGTATTTGGAAAAAAAAGATGCTACTAACTGTAGAATTTTAAACTATAATGCATATATTTACTTTTATAGTCATATATATATTTATTTGCAATACAAGTAATCTTTTTAATAAAATGTAATTCCTGAAAATTCACCAATACTCACAACACCTTGCAAAATATGTTATTTTATAAACAAATACCTAAACATACAAGAAGTGACAAAGTTAGAATTTTTTTCCTTGTGAATCACAAAAGGTACCCAATTTTTTTCATTGTTCTATTTTTATTTTCCTCAATATATACACCGTTATAATATATGGTCTTTAGTGCAAGCCTATGTAATAAGTAATATTGTAAACTATGAATCGAAGCCTTGTATTGCCTGAATACTATATGCTCGCATACCCACTCACGTATATAATAAATATGTCATACAGAACACTTGGAGCCACTGTTTTCCTTAATAAGGTGAAACTGGTGAGGAGCAATAGTGTAGTAAGATCTTAAGTCTCATTGAATCTTTGGGTATCACTTCTGAACACAGCATGTAGTGAGATAATTAAATTGATTAGGTAATATACTTTGTAGTATATACGCAGATATACATACATATGTCGAATTAATAATTTTTTGGGATAGCACTTATCTTGCAACCCAGAGATTTGTGTGACTGTTTTTATTTCATTTTGTGATGTTACAATTTACTTCCACTGTCTTAAAAAGAGGGAGGGGGCAACACAAAAATACTTCAAATAATGTCTCTCCAGAATTTTCATGACACCTTTTTGATAAAAAGTAATCATGTAATTAATGGGATTTGGGTATACTTGCTTTATCTTACAAATTTTTCATACTAATTAATCATTCATCCTTTTTTCTCTTCATTCATAAAATATTAGGCTTTTTTGTTTCAGAATACACATAATCCATTTCAAAGATTCTGCTTTGTAATAATGCATATTGTAGCCTCTCTAACTTAACAAAAAGTAAATGATATATCCTTACAAAAAATCCTCCTTGTACATAAACTTAGCTTATATACATTTATTAAAACATTCTCTTGTAATAGCTAAAAAAACATTTTATAGAGGAACACATTTTTCAAAGATGTCCACCCTTCCCTTGAACTGATTCCAATTTTTTTTCTCAAAAGTTTTGTAAATAGTGATATTATAAATAATTTGTTCTCAGAAAAGCCAATGAATAAAAGCTTCTTGCTTTAAAAATAAGCATCTTTGTGTTTTCTGACACCAAGAGCCTTGGCATTTCTTCTGTTGCAGCAGGCATTTATTCCCTGTAACATTTGCTCCTCAGTCTTTGTTGTTAAGTTAAATGGAAAATTCAAAATCCAGACTTTAGTCCTCCTGCAGTGTTTCCATAGAGCTATTCAACGCATGACAAAAAAAATATGCAAGAGATGCCTTCCACTCTACCATATCCCCAGCCACTGCTCAATATGTAAGGAATAAGATACATGCTTAAAGGTTTAAAAAAAAAGCCAGAGAAGTAAACAAGATAATTAAAATTTACACAAAATCAGTTATAAAGGATGCATTCTAGAACATTTCATATTCACAAATTTAATTATTTACTGAACTATAATACCTATCAATTAAATAAACGGATGATCCTGATAAGCTTTTACATTGTATTATATCTATTCCTTTGAGATTAAATTAATTAATATGGTTGACTTAATACCAAATTGATTGAAAATTTTGGAGACACTATCCAATTAGTAAATTTGACGATTTTATCTACTTTTTACAACCTGAAAATGGAATCATCTCCCCATCTCTGGAAACAAAAACCAAAATCAAAAAATAAAAAACAAAATGGGCGCCTGGGTGGCTCAGCTGGTTAAGCGACTGCCTTCAGCTCAGGTCACGATCCCAGAGTCCTGGGATCGAGTCCAGCTCCACGGGGAGTCTGCTTCTCCCTCTGACCTTCTCCCCTCTCATGTTTGCTCTCTCTCTCTCTCTCTCTCAAATAAATAAATAAAAATCTTTTAAAAAAAATTAAAAAATAAAAAATAAAAACACACAACAATAATGACAACAATAACTGGTCCCCAGTGATTACTGAAGAAGTGACTATTAGCAGAGCTTCCACTATAAGCTTAATTTGAAAATGTTTGACTGTGATTTACCAGTGAATGTTTGTTGTTTGAATCCTTCATATTCTTTCCCATAATTTTATTGAAATATGATTATTTTTAAGTGTCTAAAGTTTTAAAAGGCTGTGTTGGAGTGTTATCCTGTCCCTAATGTCCAAGAGTATAGCTAATATTTTGTTGCAGAAATAGAACAAGGCACAGGCATTCTGTGTTTTATTTCTAGTATAGTCCCCTCGTGAACTAATACAGTCAGTCTAAACTGATCATGGTTAAATGGTATGATATTGCTAGTTAATTTTAAATTATTTTAAATTTAAAATTTTAATTCTTGCTCATTTGGTTTACTATTCCTTGGATAGTAGTAAAAGAATGTGTAACATTAATTAAACATTTCTCTAAATAAAAAAGTTTTTCTCTAAGGGAAAGATTCCTATGAAATAAGTATTATAATTTCTTTCCACCTATATGTATTTTTTAAGGGTCAATTTTTTTTGAGGGATACTGTATATAAGACATTCTTTTTTCACTAAATTCATAACTTAAATGAGAGCCCATAGAAAGTATCTATTAAATATATCTCAGTTAAAAAATCTTGCAAAATTTATATTCAATTTGCCATAATTAAAAGTCTTAAAATATTTAGTGGTAAGAACATAAATAAGCTATAATAGGAATGAACAGACATTGGTTTATAAAATAATAAAATAAAATACGCATATATGAATTGACATATATATCATTTAACTCCGATTCCAACAAATTTTAAGCTAGCTTCTTCCTCTATGTTTGGAGATTATTGAATGGTTTAAATACATGCTGAACTAATGTGTGGTCCTAAACGAGCACTTACATTTTTCTGTGGCTATAACACTTAGGTTGTACCAAGCACTAATCTCTCGATCAAGAGGGTTAGTTGCGATGATTGTGCCATTGTCATCAATACTGAACACTTTGCTTCTGGTCATAGAATACCTGCACCAAAAAAAAAAAAAAAAAAGTATTCCTTAATTTTATTATTTTGTCTATATATTTGTGATATATAAACCTTTTAGAAGCAATTAGACAAATTAAAATGCATGCTCCATATAGCAAATGTAATGCTGAACAATTCAGAAAGGTGTATGCATATATTTTAAGGTTCAACTCAGTGAGGATTAAAAAGAAAAAACTACACTGAAATGGTCTCAGACTTAAATTGATGTATGCTAAATAAACACATGTAATTCATTTTCAATCCCAAAAGAAAATTTAAATAAGTGAACGATTTAGCTAAAAAGAAATGGTACAATGTTATTTGCAAAATTAAGAGAACTACAAATAAATAGTGGTAAAAATTATTGCTTGTTAATCTTTTTTTTTTCCTTTGAACCAACCAAAGCATATCCTTACCCTAAACTGCTCTCTTTCCCAGACCATATAGATGCTTGCAAAACCTGTACATTATATTATAATTACCTGATTGCTCACATATGAGAAATGTTTGATTTTGTTTGTTTAAAGAAAGCTCTTTGATAAAATTTGATAGAACTATGTGTTTGTGTGTGTGTTTATGTGTGTGTGTGTATATCTCCCAAAAGTAATGATAGTAGATGAAATATGCTGTTAGGGCATTCATGGAAAGAAGCCAGATAATAAAATTCCCTCATGCAAAAGCCTGGAAAATGATCTCAAACTCCACAATGAAAGGAGCCTTTGAAATACTCAGCATGTCTTATCTGCTTGCAAATGATTAATAATAAAAATTAAAGAACAGTAATAACTTGGGTTCAATGATGACTTCTCATTGCACGTATATTTCTGAAGACTTTGATGAGACATCAATGAGGTTTGCCATAATTATGTGGCAAGAGATGAGAATATTTTAATCTTGAATTGACAGGTCTCTAAAAATATCACACTGATTTGTAGACATGTTCAGGGGAGAATTAAAATAGCTATTACAGAGAATTAAGCTTTAAGGAATTTGGTTTTAACTCTATTCCATTTTAAAACTTTACAAGCAATTTACTGGCATATCCACAAATGGTCACATTTCCTACTTAAGAGATTTGTTGACAGAGAGCAATAGTAGTTTAACAGCTAATATTTTGTATTTAACATCTAGAATACCCTGTTTCTATAATAAACCATTCCAAATAAAACCAACCAAATGTTTGACATAATTTTCAAATAAAAGTTTTTAAAAATCATGATGCCCATCATCAGTAATATTTTAAATAATAGTCAATACTCGCCATTAGGAAATGTGTGCAATACATTTTAGAAAGAGCTTGAGCTAAAAAGCTTAAAATGTGAAGTTCTGATGTTTGGTTCATTGTGGAATTCCTTTTTATGGAACGCTTCATTCCTACAAAAATGCTGAATGAATACCATGTGACTGTGGCACGGTTTCCCAATGCCAACAGCTCTTGCCTGAATGATAAACGAATGTTCTACAAACATGCTCCTCCAGATGCCTGAGCCTCTTGTTCTTAATCCTCATGTGCCTCTACGAAAGTACTATTCCCACTTCACAGACAAAGCAACTGAGACATAAAAGCCAATCCATTTATAAAAGCCAGATTTTTCCAAGTCGGCTGCAGATCCACTATGTGTTTCAAGGATTTTTACGTGCTTCTATTAGAACACAGATGAAAGATGTGTAAAGACAGCCTCTTCCACGGGAGAATACTCCTGCCATTCCTGAATACCCAGAAAGCTCTCCCTTTTCCTCACACACATGACTACTCGAGTTACTTATCTTTTTATGCGAATGTTGGTAGTTTCCTTGATGGAATTTCAAGAAATTGGTCTGAATTCATGGGCTTGGAGTTGTTCAGAGTATTTCCCTATAATATCGTTTAATGTTTATGGGATTAAAATTTATGTCCTCTCTTTCATTCTGACAATGTTAATTTTTGTCCATTCTTTTTTCCCTCTTTGGCTGTCTTGCTAAAGACTGATCAATTTGAGGTCTAATTATTGCATTCTTTCTTCATACCTGCACCCCATTATCTTAACCATTTACCACAAAGCTTATAATTCACATCAAGGTCTATTTTCTTATGCTTCTCTGCACTTAACAGTGACAACAATGGCAAGAATAATTTAAGCCGATTTATCTTACAAAGACTTGATGAAACTAAGCCTGAGAATCTCCATACTTCAGAGAAATACCAGGTAATTCTTACATGGAAGGAAAAACTAAGTAATATGTGTTGTTTGAATTATGTATAATGCAATTTATTTACTATGTGTTAATTTATTTCCCCCAAACAGGGAATATCCCTGAGGGCAAAATAAGATGCCCTTTAATTTCCTTTGGTTTCCACATGTCTTGCCATGTAGTGAGTATTAAAGAAGATGTACCACATTAAGACTCAAACTGAAATCATTTAGCATTTGATTTCAAACATTTTTTAGATCTTTTGCTTCCAAAAAAAACCCAGGGCAGGTGTACATACTGAAATGTGTTCAAGTAGCTATTTTCATCCTTACAAACATATGAAAAGCAGTCTTATTGAAAAGGCGCATCTAAATAAAACAATGTCCATAAAAGACATTTAAAAATATTGTTTCAATAGGCACTAACAAAAAATTTTAAAGTAATTAATTTCAGTAGAAAGGTAAAAATTATTAGCTAAAATATTCTTGGTAGAAAATTAAGTAGGGGTACCTGGGTGGCTCAGTCGGTTAAGCATCTGCCTTCTGCTCAGGTCATGATCCCGGGGTCCTGAGATCGGGCCCCATGTCAGGCTCTTTGCTCACTGGGGAGCCTGCTTCTCCCACTCCCTCTCCCTCTGCCCTTCCCGCTACCCCAGTTCATGTTCTCTCTTCTCCTTAATAAATAAATTATTTTTTTTTTAAAAAGGAAAAGAAAGTAAGTAACCACCAATAGTGATAATAAAAAACACATAACCCCAGTTAATATTGGGTGTGGCTCACTTATTTGACTCATAGAGAGGAAATATTTTTACTTGTAGTAAACTTACAACTCGAGTAATTTTGTATTATTTTTAAATCACACCATATTTTTAGCTATGTTCATTGGCATCATTGTCAAGCATTGATCATTCATGGCCTTAATTATACAAGTATGATTACATATTTAAATTGTTTCTAACACTTAATTATTATAAATGATAATATAATAAACATCTTAATCCTTAAAGCATTTTTTTTAGAATTATGTCTTCTTTAGTGTCCTCAAAAGGTGAATAGATATACTAGTTTAAAAAAATCTAAATAATTCATTTACTGGGTTATAATTATTTATATATATACATAATTCCACATCATATATATATATAATACCACATATATACTTACATTTATTATGAGAAGTACTATTACTAAATATGAACTACATCTACATATGAGAAGGCAGTGTTTTATGATTAGGAACTACATTGGAAAAGTGGGATCATTCTTCTGTCTCAAAAACTTATAGAAGCTTCTTTGTATCATAGCCTGTACAAAGTGCAGAGCCAATAGCCAACATCTTAATAAATGCATGGAAGTTAGTAAAATTCTTGGAACTGTGAAGTGTGGAGAACAGAAGAGTAAGGGAATGAGGTGGAAGGAAACATGTAGCAGGTTTTGTTTTTATGTCTCACCAAGTCTACAGTCAAATACTGAAAGAGAAAAAAGAAAATATAGTACCTGAAAATAATAGACTCGATTAATAAATGGTAAGTATTGTTTATTGCAACACAGAAACATACTTATTTCTGACTGACTGAATTTATTTCATTTTTACTACTTGAAGTGGTATTGTGTGAAAGCTTTCTCAATTTTTGAATATTAAGTAGTATTTAAATGGAGCACATTTTGGTCATCTTTTCTTCTGACTTGGCATAATCAACAGTTTCTTTTCCCTCACCACTTACCCCAATTTAGTAGAGTTGATTTCACTGAATTTTGGTGGCGACTGCCTATTTCTTTTACAAAAGCAATTGCTTATTTCACTACAACTTCATCAATAGTGAGCTCCCTGTTTTAACTGGTTTAAATTGTTACAAATTTAATAAGTACCATATAGATGAATACAGATTTATCTTTATTACATTTCTATGAAATTTTATTTTCAGGTTAATTTGTATTCACATACCTGATAGGAGATTTCCTCTGATCTGGATCTATGGCAGACACTATGCCTACAAATGACCCATGCGGGCTTTCTTCGAAGATTTCAAACAGGTAATATGGGAAGAGGAAAATGGGAGGCTCATCTTCATCTTCCACCTGGACCCTAATGAAAGTGGTGGAAGCTTCAACATGGTATTCCATGAGCTTCTCATCAATGTGGCGGTTTTTAACATTTGCTCTAATACGATATTGGTTCTGGTGTTCAAAGTTCACCTTCTACAAAGAAATACAGTGTACAGAAGAGGAAATGGCTTCAGTAACCCAAGGCACTATTTAGGAAAAAAGTTTGGGTTATTAAGTCTTGGTCGCTCTTTAGTCAGATTTTGCTTTTAGGTACTTGGTTGGATCCCTCTGATATTATCATTAAGCAACTGCAAAGCAAATCCCTGTGAGTGTTTTGTTACTTATATCTGTTATAAAATGTTTTGGAATAGTAACTATATTTTTTAGGATTAAAATTATACTTGTCTAGGCATAAATATCCTATGGAATTGAGAATTAATTTCTTTTTATTTAAGATCCTTCCAAAACATTTGTCCTCTAAAATTCTTTAAAAACATAATAAAATTAAAAATTGTTCTACAAATAATTTGAGACTGTAATAACTCTGTCATATCTCTAAGTTCCTCTGTTCCCTAAATCATAAATCACAGGTTCTCATTTCAATTACTTAATGAAGCAATAACTAACTGGCTACACAACATAATTATATGTATTTCTGATTTGATTTTGTATTCTTCTGCCAGGTAAATACTAAAAATATATCTACCTTTTTTAATATAACAATTCCTTCTTGTGTCTCATTATTAGTAATTATGTCAAACGTTTGTGAATCATCTTCAATGCTGTAATCCATTTCTGCATTCTCTCCAATGTCATTATCATATGCCATGATTTTTCCTATTGAAGTCCCAGTGGGTGCAGATTCAGAAACAGTCAAGCGGTATAAACCTTTAAAAACAAAATTCAAGATATTTCACATAAATAATAAACATAAGAAATTCCCTATTTTAGCACCCTTTTTTTGTGGACTATGGTAAAACCTATACTCTCACTTTCTACCAGTTACTTTTTCTAAATCAATATCTATCATTTCTTTATTTTTGTAATCTATATTGTTTTCCCCTAATATCCTAGCTGAGCATCTATTAATGTCTCTCAAATATAGTTTAGGGAGTCTTAGCATCATTACATATAATTTCCAAATTTCTATTCATATGTATACTTTGTTGATATTTTTGGATTTTTTAATTATATACCCAACCATCCCAATTAAATTTGATAAAAATAGTTTTCGATTTCACTTAAGCATTGTCTGATATCTAAAATTACTAGTAAATATAAGTGTGGATTAGAGATGGGAAAGAATAAAGCAAATAAGTGAGCTCTAAGTGTAATAGTTTGATTTTTAGATTCTCCGTTGAGTGCGCTGGCCACAATGGAAATGAGAGGGGAATAAAAAGTGGATCCACAGGAGTTAGTGAGTGAATGAAGTAGGAAAACCATGATGGAGTCAGAAGACCCCATTGTTTTGGTCATGTGAAAACAATGGCAGTTATATTTGAAATACATAGATGTAAATAAAAATAATCGAGCTCTGCTTCCTTTATTTTTCAGAAGTAAAAAACTGATAAAGAGTCAGCTATTTGTAAATTATTATTTGTGGTTTATGTTAGAATGTGGGAAATAATCATATATACCACTATTCTAAAGAATGAAACTTGGGGGCCTGGATGGCTCATTTAGTCAAGCTTTTGAATTCAGTTCAGGTCTGATCTCAGGGTCCTGGGATTGAGCCCCACCTCCAGTCCCTTGTCAGCTCCCTGCTCAGCGAGAAGCCAGCTCCTCCCTCTGCCCCTCCCCCTCCACCCCTCCATGCTCTTGCGCCCATCCGTGTGCTCTCTCTCTCGCTCTCAAATAAATTAAATCTTTTTTAAAAAAAGAAACTTCATAGAATTTAAAAAAGGAATACATAATAAAATTTTTTCTTAAAGAGATTATTGATTTTCTTAGAATATAGCAAGTCACTTCACAGACCGCCTTGTGAGCTGTCCTTTCTTTTTTGTAACATGGGAGAAATGTTACCTAAAAATTGCTAATATTTTTACTATTTTCAGGAAGTAACAGCTTCACTCTGTTGCAAGGTGTTTTGTTTGTTTGTTTGTTTGTTTGTTTCATCCTGGGAAAATGCATACTTGAGAAAATAGAATTTCACGAAGAGCAAGCCAAAAGGCCGCAAAACCAGTGGCTGAAGTTTTCCAGTGACAGAGAATAGGTCAGTTGCCTGGTGTTGGTTTGTCCATGAACAAGGGGCAGAATGCTAGGACATGAACTCCCAGAGATAATGGAAAAGGACTGGATGATGGCAAATTATTTAGGACAATGGAAGTTATGTTAAGGCCTGTGACTTTTTCTCTGAGTGACATGGTAAGACATTTAAGTGATATGATCTGACCTGCATTTCAATAAGATCACTAAAGTTGTGTTGGAAGTAGACCAGAGGAAAACAAAGGTGGAAGCAGAGAGACTAGATGGGAGCCTATGGAAATAATGGAGACAAATTAAGAGGGTAGCATGATCCAAGGTTGCAAATAAAATTGGTAAGAAATGTTGATTATGGATATTTTTAAAAGGTAGAGCCAAGAGGATCTGCAAAGGATTGAGTTTTGGATATGAGAGAAAGAAGAGAGGGGAAACCGACTTCAAAATCTTTAAACAAAGTAAGTAAATTTCTATTATCAGGAGAGATTGTGTGTGTGTGTGTGTGTGTGTGTACTCACAGAATACTGAAAATCAGGGACTAGCAGGAATTGTGCAAAATTTATCAGCAATTCAGTCTGAGTTAGAAGTTAGAATTGACCTAGATTTGACCCAGTATAATCCAAATTGGATTGTTTGAATTGAACTGAATTTGCATTAAATAGATGAGATTTTGCCTTCAGCAATGTGGAGCCTGGATTTGATGGTCTTTGAAATGGGAAAAGCTGTAAAAAGAAGAGGTTTAGAGGAGGAGGCAGCATGACCAGGAACTCAAATATATGTCAAGTTTAAATGTATGTAATATATAAATGAAGATACTGAGTAGACAGTTGGATATCCCCCTGTGGGGTTCACTGGAGAGGTTCAAACTGGAGGTATATATCTGGGAGTTGTCAGCATAGAGGTGGCATTTAAAGTCCTGTGGCCAGATGAGAACATCAAAGAGTGAATGCAAAAGAAAGAGAAATGAGGTCCTAAGGCTTGAGAGCAGAATTACACCAAAGTTTACAGTATGTAGAGGTGAAGACAAAGCAAGGAAGACTATTAAAAAGTGACCAATGAGATAGAAGATAAAGTAGATGAGAATGGAGTAATCCTGTCAAACCCTGCTGAAAAATCACACTATACTTGGACAGAGAATTGACTGCATTTAGTTGCACATAGACTAATAGAACTGACCAGGTCAGTCTGGTCATGTAGCGTGGAAAAAAACTGAACTGGAGTGGGCTCCAGAGAGGTTTTTTTTTTTTTTTAATATTTTATTTATTTATTTGAAAAGAGAGAGAGAGATCACAAGTAGGCAGAGGGGCAGGCAGAGAGAGAGGGGGAAGCAGGCTCCCTGCTGAGCAGAGAGCCTGACGTGGGGCTCGATCCCAGGACCCTGAGATCAGAGCCCGAGCCAAAGGCAGAGGCTTAACCCATCGAGCCACTCAGGTGCCCCCAGAGAGTTTAAAAGACTGTAAATAGCTTGATGAGTCTGACAACACTTTAAAAATTCTTTTCTCTAAAAGAAAAGAAAATAAAGCATGGTTAGCTAGATAAGGAAGTGGAATCAATAATGTATTTATTTTATTTTGTTTTTAGGATGAAACAACAACTACATGTCTGAATGTGAATAGTAATTAAAAGGCAGAGAGGATAACCCTTGATTGAGAGGTGAGGGAAGGTTGTGCGTATCAGAGGAGATACATATTAAATATTTAAAACGAGAGGAGGATAATGGGATTACAATAAGGCAAAGTAGTTTGAACAAGAGTAAGGAGGTCAGCATGCTTCTGTTCTGGAAGAATAGTCAGTATACACATTTTCCCATGATTATGGTGTGGGACAGAAATAGAACTACTTCAAAGAGGGAGGCGACTTTACGTTGCTAGAATCATGTTCACCCACATCCAAATGTGAAAGAAGTAATGCTTTTATCTTACATGAGGGGTCTGGGTAGTTATAAGAATTTTAGAAAGTATTTTAAATATTCTAATTTATTCATATATATCAATGTATACATGTATACATTGTTATTTATAATTATAGATTGTTTATCAATGTTCATAGATATATAGTTATATTCACACATTGTATATAATTATATATGCAAACTGAAGTGTTTTATATATATACGATGGCAACAGAAGCTTCAAGGACATTTTTGTCTCAACAAACATTCCTTGGGGGTACTGCTTTCGAGAGTCTTCAACTTATTATTTTACCTTCATCTAAATAAACATAGGCTAGATTTATTCAAGATATTCACCTACTATTTTTCTACATTTGTTATATGGCAGTCATTTTATGAAATCCTTGGTATTTCAGATTTCATTACAGATCACCTTCTTGTCTTTAGGACACACACTTTGTAGAGATAGTCACATATATAATGCATTTAATAACATGGACATGAAGGTCACAAACTACTGCTTTGTTGCCTAAATTCCACCCAAAGAGGAGCTGTTTCATAGACTCATAAAGAAATGAGGACATATGGCCCAAACGGTACAAAGCTGCAATGATGTAGGATGAATAAGTTTAAAAATCTAGTGTACAGCTTGGTGACTATAGTTAATAAGACCACCTTGTATAGGGAATTTTCTGAGAACATCGCAGGTGCTCTCACCACACACATACCCACACACGGTAACAATGTGAGGAGATGATATGTTAATTAGTTTGACAGTAGTAGTGATTTCACTATGTATGTGATATCAAAACATCATGTTGTATACCTTAAATATATGTGATTTTTATTTTTAAAAATGGCCACATTACACTGAAAAATTTAAAATTTGACAATAGCACAGAAATAAATATCCAGATTTCAAATATTTTTTGAAAAGTCAAGATCTGATAACTCTGGGCCTGGTACAAATTAGCTGAACTGAATCCCATCTGCATCACTTAGAGGTGTGTGTGTGTGTGTGTGTGTGTGTGTGTGAGAGAGAGAGAGAGAGAGAGAGAGAGAGTGAGAGAGAGATCTACTTTTCTCTTTGATACATGCTTATATATTCTTCCTATCATGATAATTGCTCATCATTTCTAAAATTGCTTGTAAATGTATTTCTGTAGCTAAGATAGAATCCTCTGGCGGGGGAGGGAGTCCTATGAAAAAAAATAATTTCTCCTAAGAATTTCACAAGAAATTCCTTCTGAAGCACATCAAGTGATTTAACTTGTATTATACCTTAAATTATCAGAGCAATTGGGACCTATTCATGCTACAAAAGTAGAAGATACCCATATCTTTTTTGACCATATATGGTCAGTTAATTTATGACAAAGGGGCCAAAAATATGCAATAGGAAAATGCCAGTTTCTTTAATAAATGGTTGAAAAAAATTGGACAACCAAATGCAAAAGAATGCAACAGAACCATTATCTTACACCATACACAAAAATTAACTCAAAATATATTAAAGACTTGAACTAACACCTGAAGCCATAAAACTCTTGGAAGAGAACATAGGCCATAAGCTACTTGACCTAGATCTTGGTGATGATCTTTTTGATCTGACACCCAAAACAAAAGTAACAAAAGAAAAATGAGTGGACTATATCAAACTAAAAAGCTTCTGCACAGCAAAGGAAACCATCAAAAGAATGAAAAGGCATCTTACTGAACGGGAGGAAATATTTGCAAATCACATATCTGATAATGGGCTAAGATCCAATATATATAGGAACTCCTAGAATGCAATATCTAATAATAACAATACTAATAATCAGCAGAAGATCTGAATAGACATTTTTCCAAAGAAGGCATACAGATGGCTATCAGGTACATGAGACAAAGCTCTATATCATTAATCATCAGGGAAAGGCAAATCAAAACCACAATGAAATATTACCTCACACCCGTTAGAACAGTTATTATTCAAAAGACCAGAAATAACAAGTGTTGGTGAAGACATGTAGAAAATGGAAGCCTTGTCCACTGTTAGTGGGAATGTAAATTGGTGCAGCTACTATGGAGAGCAGTATGATGGTGTTTTGAAAATTAAATATAGAGCTACCTTATGATCCAGCAATTCCACTTCTGGATATTCATCCAAATAAAATGAAAACACCGATTAGAAAGCATATCTGCACTCGCATGTTCATTGCATTATTATTCACAATAGCCAACATACAGAAACAACTTAAGTGTCCATCAGTGGATGGATGGATAAAGAAATTATGATACACACACACACACACACACATATTACTTAGCCATAAAAAAGAATGAAATCTTGTTATTTGCAACAACATGGATAGACCTCAAAGACATTATGTTAAGTGAAATAAGTCAGAAAAAGAAAAAGACAATATGATCTCTCTTATATGTGAAATATTATATATATTTTTGTATGTATAAATCATAGGTGAGTATAAAAATAGGTGAATGGTGTTTATTTCTGTTTTTAGTTTTAATATATTGAATAAAAATAAAAGTTTAAAAAAAGTTATCATTTCATATCATTACTGTGGTAGGTAGAAAAATGAATCCCCCCAAATATACGTGTTCTAATACCCCAGAACCTATAAAGATATTACATAAAGTGGGAAAGGGAAGTAAGATTGCATATTGCTAACTAGCTGATCTGGAGATGCAGAGATTGTATTTGTTCCTCCACGTGGGGCTGATCTAATCATATCAGTTCTTAAAAGTGAAGAAGAAGCAAAAGTGTGGGTCAAAGAGATGGCAGTGTGTGTAGGATCTGACACCTTTTGCTATGTTTCAGGTGCATGAGTTATATACAAGAATCAGAAAGACACCTTAAAGAGCTAACAGTGTCCTTCAACTGACAGCCAACAAGGAAACAGAGACCTTAATCCTACAAACATAAAGAACTTAATTTGGCCAACAACCAAATTCAAAAAAGTGGATTCTCCCCTGGATTCCTGAGAAGTGAAGACAGCCCTGAAGACACCTTGAACTTAATCTAGTAACACCTGTGACAGATTTCATTAAGATAATGTAAGACATGAAGTTTGTGAAAATTGTTATAGAACCAATTAAAAAAAAAGCACATTACTCTTTCATTTGTATTTGACTTTTCACACTAATAAAAATAATCACGCAGAATAATTAAAACATTATTTTATATAATTCTAGTGCTGTTTCAGTGCTAATACACGATGACATCTGCATATATTTAACATAACGTAATCATGTTCTAATGAAAATTCAAGATGTTTTCCACTTACTTTCCTTAAATATAGGTTTATTGTCGTTCACATCAGAAAGTTTAATTAATACACTTGTTGTTCCAGACAATGCTCCAGGCAGACCAATCATATCTTTGGCTTGAATAATGACCCAATACTCATCTTGCAGTTCTCTATCCATTTTAGAAGATATTCTTATGACTCCTTTAAAAATGTAATAAAACTTCAATGATTACTTCATTTTTAACTGTGGTATCCTCCTAGTTAAATTTAAGAATTCAATCATATAATCATTCTTTTGACACATTTTAAACCACTACAATGTGCTGGACACTGCCCTGAATAATAATAATAATAAGAAGAAGAAGAAGAAGAAGAAGAAGAAGAAGAAGAAGAAGAATAAAACACCAACTCTGCCTGGAGTTTAGAATAGTCATCAAATACTAAGAACACGAGTAGACCCTTAATAAAATACCTATGTTAATATAATCGGCAGGTAGAAAAGAGGAATATCTTATTTTTACCTGAAATTATTTTCTGCTGCTTTCTCTAACATAATATTAGTGTGCTACAATTAACTTTTCCCTTAAATTTGAAAGAAGTTAATTATGAATAAATGTGTAAATTACAACACCAAATTTATGCAAGAAATATTGTGCACCTGGGATGTTAAAGTCTATTTTAAGTTATGGTATGCGAAGAAAGATTTGTTTTCGACCAACAGTTATTCATAATCTACCAATAGCGATAAATATAACACAGATCTTCAAACGCAAGATGGACCATAACAAATGTAATAAATATCAACTTTCTATAAAATTATTTAGTGAAGAATAATTAATTATCACTGAAAAAAAGAAAACTAGGAAAAATTTAAGGTGATGCATAGGACGAGGGGATGCTGGCCTAAAGATTTTGGGAACACTAACACAAGGAAAGAGAATGGCCAGTCCTCAAATAAGTCTGGGTAAAAATGTTCATTAAAAAATTGTGAGCCCTAATAAATAAATAAATACTATATCAGAAAAAAAAATTATGAGTCCTGTAAAAACAAAAAAGGATAAATTGCACCATATTATGATGGCATGTTAATTGTGGAGTAAAGTGTTTTACAAGAATAATCTTTCATATGAATCACTATCGGAAACAGTGAATGTATTAACCAGACACTGTTAGTATCTCCCTATGTTTGACTCCAGAGAGAATTGGGTGTGAAGGTATTTCTCATGTGCTTTTAGTTTGCGTTTCCATGATGACTAATGAGGTTAATCATTTTTAATATGGTTTCAGGCTTTTTGTATATCAAATTTTAATCAATTGTTTTAAATGTCTTTTAGCATATTTTTTAATTGTATTTTTCTTTTTCCAATTGATTGGTCGTAATCTTTATATATGTTTTATACCTTATGCACAAATAATTTGTGGTATAGATGTGGAAAATTCAATCTCTGAAAGTTAGAAAAATCAGCTAAAAGCCTAAAAAGAATTAAATGTTTAAAAGTACAACCCATTTATTTATTGAAACATCAGGTCTACCCTACAACATGTTTATAATAAGCAGAGAATTTTTGTCTGACATTTGCCTACTTAGAATCCTGTTGAATTGCACTTTATTTCACTCAGAAATACCTGTTGTTGGTTCAATGGAGAAATATGGAGGGCCTTGTAGTAAACTGTACAGGAGACGAGCATTATTGCCACTTGAAGGATCATCAGCATCATTTGCTGTCACTTGGATGACAAACGTTCCTAAAGAAAATATAAATAGTTACAAGAAATTAAGACTGTGGTATTACTGAACAATGCATTCAGTTCTACACAGCATTCTCTCCTTAGCAAGCAAGAGGATGACACACCATGAAAGACAAGCCCTCCTTATTCAGAATTATAAAACTATTATCATTCTGTATAAACAAGATAATAGAGCCTCATGCAAAATAACCCTAATTCCTATATGCAATGTAGAATTTCAAACATGTAGATCTATGCCATAATGAAAGGTAACTATTAAATGATCCATTACAAGATGCATTCAGGAGCTTTCAAAGGTGTATTATTAGTGGAAGAATCAAAAAGGAATCAAAAGCAGTTTACTTCCAAAATCATATTGTGACCTGTAACTCAAAAAAGTCACAGAATGCTGATAAAATGTTAATAAAAATTATTGAAACGTGCTTGAATATCAGGTTGAGGAAGTCCATAATTACTTTCCCTGTTTAAATCCGTTATAAAATACTTACTTTGAAGAATTCTTTTTTTAAAAGTACAAAGCAAAATCTACCAGATACTGATAACGTAAAGTGTTCTCATTAAAATTCAGTAACAATCAATAAAACACAATGTAAGTATTTGTACATTTAAACTCCATTCTTAAATTAAACATATTTATTTAAAAATATTGAGCTTTTTAATCATTTTTATGTAAATGTGGAATAGCATTATGGGTCTTATTGGAAATCTGGATTTATTGAAACATGTTTTGTGTTAATAAGAATGGCAATAGGAACATCACAGAATCAAATAGCCTTTGTTTGATTTTCTTTACAACTAGCATCATTAATATTTTAATTACAATCTAATCTTATAAACTGAGACACTATAAGAGGAAGCCCTTCTATTCTTCTGTAATAAAATTGTTGAAATTTTTACCATGGCCCTCAAATGTATGTAGTATTTGCTCTTTTGTCTTAGTATTTTGTTAGTTACTTAACACTTGTATATTGTACAACCACACAATATGTAAACACCTTAGTTTCAAGTGTCTTACAATACATTACTTCCATTTGTGACAACATGGATGGATCTTAAGAGTAGTATGCTAAACCAGATAAGGCAGAGAAAGACAAAGATATCACTTATATGTGAAATCTAGAAAAGCTGAGCTCATAAAAACAGAGTGTAAACTGCTGGTTAACAGGGGTTTAATGTGGGACAATAGAGTAAATATTGATCAAAGCCTAGAAAACGGCAGTTAGAAAATAAATAAGTTCTGGAGAGCTTATGCACAGCATGGTAATTATAGTCAACAATACTATATTGTATATTTCAGAGTTGCTAAGAGAGTTGATCTTAAATTGTCTCCTCCCACCCACAGAAGATATGTGTTGAAGATGCTAGCTAATCCAAGGTGCTAACTATATATTGCAGTATATGAATGTATCAAATCAACATATAGTAGACCTTAAACCTACACAACATTATATGTTGAAAATATCTCAGTAAAATAATAAATAAATCAATAATCAGCAAATAATAAAAGGCACTTCTGTAGTAACTAAACAGTTACTCCAAGAAAAGGATTCTTAGGGACCATCAATTCAGTCTGTCAGTTTGTATTGGGCAAGAGTTGTTCTTTTTTTTTTTTTTTTAAAGATTTTATTTATTTATTTATTTGACTGAGAGAGAGATCACAAGTAGGCAGAGAGGCAGGCAGAGAGGAAGCAGGCTCCCTGTTGAACAGAGAGCCTGATGCCGGGCTGCATCCCAGGACCCAGAGATCATGACCTGAGCCAAAGGCAGAGGCTTTAACCCACTGAGCCACTCAGGCACCCGAAGAGTTGTTCTTTTAACTTTTTCTACATTTCCTCTCCATATCTCCTTTTCATTTCTTTCTATAGGAGTATCCCATCCCTAGATTCCAGAACTAGACTACCTGTCTAGTCTAGCTGCAGGAGCAATAGTCAAAATCATTGTATGGTTAGTTGTTGACCAAAAGTAATTCTTATTATTAAGATTTTAGACCGCTTTACCTAGTACTATACAAATGAGTACCAGGAACATCATGAAAACACATTGACTCACAGATCACCCCATACTCATTTATAGAAAAACAAGTTACAAAGTTAGGATTTTCCCCCCATTTTTTTCAAGCACATTTTAAATTGATGCTTCATTTATTTCTAAGCAGAATATACCTCTTCAATGTTCTAATGTGTCACTCCCTTGCTCTCTAATAAATGGAAAACCCAATATAATATATTAATGAGTCACATAAAATAATTTCTCCGAGTGTGTGGAAAATCCAAAAAGTTAAACTCTTAGAAATTAAATGGATAAAACAATAGTATAAATATTCCCAATAACTTTCTAATGTGAATTTATTAGGAAGTTAAATTTCTTGGCAAATATTTATTATTCTCTCTCCTAAGATTTATAGCTGTTGTAAATGGAAAGTACCAAATCTATGGAACTGAGATAATTCTACAATGCTTCAATGGTGCCCAGTGCTTGATAATGGACATTCATTAACTACTAGTGATTTACTCCTTATATTTGTGTACGTGTATGTGTGTGTGAGAGAGCACATATACATGTCTATCCTATTTTAGGTTACCATCAAAGATATATAAATTATGATTAAAATATGCAAAAGAATTTCAAAAAATCATTACATACAGTTTTGTTTTTAATTCTTATGATTTATAAATTACTTTTTGTAAAATTCAGAAAGAATTTAACAATGTTCAATTCTTATATCACTCTAATCATCTAACTTTCTTTTAGTTATTTTAGCTGTTTCCTGCTTTTTTTTATTGACACCACAATTCATTAAATACAGGTATAGCAACTTTAAATGCTCTTAGATATTTTCTTAAAGGTTTTTCTAAAAAAAATTAAAAGACATAAATAAGTCTATATGTTTTTCTAATCAGTAATTTAAATACTGCAGAAATCTTCAAGAAATAGTCAAGTTACATAAACTATAATAATAATAAATAAACATTAGTCAAGAAATACAAAAACCTTTGTTGTGATTTTTGTTTTATTTTTTTTCCATTTTATATTTTCCTTCTCATTTGTAAGTGAATCCATCTGTACCTTCACTCCCAGTTAGGAATTAGCTATATATTATACACAAATTGAAACAAGAAATCACTCTAAGGCCAATAATGTGTCCTTCAATGAAAAAAAAATCAGTAACTATTCACAGTCCCCATCAGCCCTTGTCCTATTACCAGTTAAATATAATATAATAGTGTCAGCCTGGTTCATACAATGACAGGGGAAAGCATGTTTCCACACAAAACCAGGCATGTTTAAAATTCTCACTCAGAGGGAGGGGGCCAATATAATCAATTTGCCAACCTGTCAACAACTGGAACTTCATTGGGTGGCCCCACAAGTCTTCTGGCAGGTGCCTTGGGCAGTGTTTAGAACACACATGACATACTGTTACTGTATTAACCAAGTCACTGTCTTTCAAGGGCAATCTAGCATCATTAGCAATAAGCCATCCTACCTAAAGTGGCCCTCTTTTTATCTGCAGTATCTACTAAAAAGTCAGTTGCCAGGGCGCATACCCAATATAGGGCTTTAGCTTCTAGACTGCCCTTTGGTGACTGCAGGGTCCAAAAGTCAGCATGCATCTCTGAGTTGAGTCATTACAGCTTGATCAGAGACAGCTGTATTGTGTGGAAATGAAAAGAGACCATATGATTAGACTCTTGCAGTCTAAAGATCCTCTTAAATCACTTTGTATCCATTCTATTAATGAACAAAAGTTAGCTACAAAAAATTATTCTCTCAGAATCATGTTTTTTTTTTAATAATTTATTTTTAAGTAATGTCTATCCCCAAGATAGGGCTCAGACTCACAACCTGGAGATCAAGAGTTGCGTGCTCTACCGACCTAGCCAGTCAGGAACCCTATGAATCATGCTTTAATTCGAGGAATTTCTCAGTTTACTTGCTCTAATAATAAACATACAAATATAATATTTAATATAATAATTCTGGGTTCTATTATTACCTTGATGGTTGATACTGTTTACCTATATTACTGCTAAGACTTAAATAAATGAAAATTTAAAATCAGCTTCGTCTTTCTCGTTAGATTCTAAATTTTAAAGCTATATTTTGTTAAAGGACTTATGAAATGTTTAAGACAATATTTGATTTCACTCATTTTTGTCAGCAATATTATATGGTGAAAGTTATTATTATGTACGTAACACAGGATGTAAACTTGTACCAAATTCTTGAGAGGAAAATCATAGTTTAGTGGTCCAAACTATGGGAACTGGGAACTGCACTTTGCCGATATGCTTCATTTGTTATGACACAAGCTACAAAATCATTTTAAGATAATGGTATATTAATATAAGGTAAAATATTTATTGCATATGAGAAATTACATATAAGCTATACTTTCTGTGGCATTGTAAATAAGTGCTAAAACTTACAAAACTACATATTTATAAGCTCAAAAGCATTGACAGCATGAATATGATTTCCAAACACATTAGACATATTCGCCCATCAAGAGTAAAACCTAATGTAAGAATAGTGTAATTTCATCAATACTGATTTATATGGATTTTAGTATTAACCACAAGTATTACAGAGGACTGAATGATTCTCACTTAAATATTAAGTTTAATATTAGTAACAAAACTTTATTAAATATATCTCATATTTCACACTGAATGCTTTATCTTCTTTCTAGTGATTATGGGAGGCATCCATAAAAATGTAAAAAAGCGATAAATTTTCATATGCAGACTAATTTAGACATCCTGCAGGCAATAGAGAAATCAGCAACCTGTGACAAGGACATTTTGTATGTAAAGTTTCCATTCATTATAGAATACTAAATAAACAGTGTGTCCTAGTTTAATATATGTTTGAATGCCAAGATCTGAACTATAGATTTCAAAATGACTCATTTATTTTAGTGTGTAACTTTTTCTATGTTAAGTTCCGTGGTAAAAATACTAAACAGACTTTTCTTAGAATGACATGCAGTCTTAGTACAAGTACACTTTGACTACACTGAAGCATAGTCAATTTATTGAGAGGATGTTGAACTGTGTAATAGTCAAGTTTAAAGAAGCCCAAATTAAATTATATTATCCTGACCTACATTCTGTGTCTGTGATTTTTGTGACATTAAAACAGATATAAAATATTAGATAATTTAGTAAATTATAATTTTCTGAAATCAAATTTACAACAGAAATATGGTTTTAATCTGTGGGTTTGCTCATTCTTTCATACTGGGCACTTATTTTATTAGTATGAGGATCATTATTTATTTACAGGGACTGATTGGCCCATCTCTCTTGTGTTTATCTTTGAGATGCAATTATTTTACAACCTAGACCTTCCAAGCAAAACTCAAGAAATACATGATATTTTCCCACTTGTCACCTTCACTGTGCAAAATATTCTTCAAATATTTTTTTTTCTGTCTACCATCACCTGAAAATTAGGTCATTCTTATTATTCTTGTGTTGTATTTTTGACATCTCTACTTTTCATAATGCAAGAGAATTTAAGTCAAGTAAATAGACTGTGTTCAAGAAAGTAAACAATATGTTCAGAGAAAATATAGAGTAATTCATCCCAAACTCAGTCACATTTAAGTCATATGTCCAAAGACATAAGTTTCATAGCATATAATTTTCAAATTTGACATATTTTAAGAAATAACGATTTTTATATTTCAGAGAAATCTCTGCTGTGTTGATGCTTATTAAATTTATGAATTAAAAAAAATACATCTAAATTTGCATGTATTTTACATAAATTGAATTAAATCTCTTTTTTTTATTATGGGTGACATGTTATGATGGTAATTACTATTGAAGTGAATTTCTTTTTCTTCAAACTTAGTGAGCTATAATTGATATACAACATCGTATAAGTTTAAGGTATACAACATGATGGTTGATATACGCACATACGTTGAGAAATGATAACCACAATAAGGTTAATTAATACCTCCATCACCTCATATAATTACAATTTTACCTTCTTGTGGTGAGAACAGTTAAGATCTACTGTTTTAGTAACTTTCCAATATGTAATACAGTAATATTATTATATGATCAGTATACTTTATTTGATTAAAGTGGTATATCATGTTTGATTTGCTTTTGTTGAACCATCCTTGCATCCTGGAGCTAAATCCCATCTCATCATGGTATATGATCTTTTTAATGTGCTGTTGAATTGGGTCTGCTAAAATTTTGTTGACAATTTTTGCATCTGTGTTCACTAGAGATACTGACTTGTAGTTTTCTTGTGGTATCCTTATTTGGTTTTGTTATCAGGGTAATTCCAACCTTGTAAAATTAACTTTGAAAGTGTTCCATCCTCTTCAAATTTTTGGAAGAGTTTGAGAAGGACTGATATTAATCCTTCTCTTAAATATTTGGTAGAATTTACCAGTGAAGCCAATTGATCCTAGACTTTTAGTTATTGGGATGTTTTTAGTTACTGATTCGGTCTTACTAGTCATCTATCTGCTCTGATTTTATGTTTATTTGTGATTCAGTTTCAGTAGATTATATGTTTCTAGAAATTTAAATGTTTCCAGAAGTTCTGAACTGGGAAATTTTACAAGTGAGGAATCACTATTCAGAGACAACCTGTAGCACTTCAGGTCACTGTGTGCCTCAACGAACACCCACAGAGCCATCTGGATTTTATATCCACCAGTATCTTCTGTTCATCTCCCAAACCTCATTTAATTACTTATGTAGCTTTTCACCCCATTCATGCACTTATGCTTTTACTCTGTCATCACAAACTTCAGGTACTTCCTCAGTCCTACCCTATTAGACCTTATATTTTTGTGTGGAAGATATATATTTTGTAATTCCAGGCCAACAAGTGGGAAGACAATGTTTTATCTCAATTCTATTTGGTAGTTCTAGTTTTGGAAGTGACTGCATTTTAAATATATATTCAACCAGTAAAAGCCAAATGCAAATAAATAGGTGTTTAATAAGCAACAAGTAGTTTGTAGTTTTCTTGGTTTTCTCTTCTGATGACATCCTTAAATGGAGATTCCTTTCAGTACTCTACCAAGTTCTACATTCAAAGTACAGATTCAAATATAATAATTGGTAATTGACTACAATACAATGCATAATATTTAAGACAACAGAGAATAAAATGTCGGCATTCGTTGCTTTGTAAAGGATAAGATCGGTGGGTAGGGTATTTGGAGGCAAGATTAACACTCAAGAACCTATAAAATGGCAATGATATGGAAAGAACATGAAGAATTAAGTATATATTCAGGTAAAATAATTCATATTATTCATTATTTAAATATTGAGGTTGAGGAAAACAGAAAAATCACATATAATATTAATTTATTTCTTCAAAGCAAAGTTAATAAGTCAAGGAATGTTTCAGAGGGAAACCATCTACACCTAGTTGACAGAACAATGTGGATATTCCTCTATCTCCATATAAGATAACATTTTTTTAAGATTTTCATTTATTTATTTATTTGACAGAGAGAGAGAGAGGGAGAGAGATCACAAGCATTTTTTTTTATTTCTGAAATACTTTATTATTTTAATTAGTACACATTATATTAAGTATAGAATTTCCTTAAAAATTAACTCAGTTTCACTGTTAGGACACTGATATGAAGAAGGAATCATCTGGCTCTTTTGACTTTTCTTTTTACATTTATCCAAGTAGATTCTCATAATAAGATTCTTCTTATTGTGTTATTTTTGTCCAAGTTGTGACAGCTGTTTTATGAACTGTGTAGCATTAAAAAGTTCACTGCAGCCATATAAAATGTGTTTGCCTTGTTTCCCCTTTCTCTTTTAGAGAGGCAGGCAGAGAGAGAGGGGGAAGCAGGCTTCCTGCTGAGCAGAGAGCCCAATGCGGGGCTCGATCCCAGGACCCTGAGATCATGACCCGAGCTGAAGGCAGAGGCTTTAACCCACTAAACCACCCAGGAGCCCCTAAGATAACATTTCTGATAATACCTGACTATTGTTCTTTTGGCCACTTCCTCCCACAGAAAGGAATAAAAAGTGCTCATTGATTTTAGTATGATTCCATATAAGGCCTGAACCCAAACTGGTACGGCCACAAGATGTACTGAAATACACAGATTAACTAGGTTAATATATACATGAACCTTGAATTGCACAGCAAAGAGATCTGTGCTAGCCAAATATCATACAGAAAAAACCAATGTTTTGTGATGTCTGTTGAATCAACCACAGTCTTGCAGCTACACTGATGCCATGATGCAAAGACTGTATTGCACATACTGCAATCCCCTTGTGGGTCAACTCTCCAACTCTACATAATAGAGTACCTCCTCTTCTCTATCAAAAAGTCCATCCCTTTGTTCTCAATTATTGCCTTTGTCTCATACCTAATGAATAGAAACAATCACTTATTAACTGGTTTATTACCAACTAAAGTGTTAACTTACCTGAATCTGTCTCCTCTACTATTGTTCTAGATTCCATGGGTCTTTCCCTTCTCATGAATAGTTTTCCATCAGTTATAGCCCTCTTATTTTCTTCAAAAACACCCTTCTTTTGGATCATTGCCTATAGTATATAACTGTGCTTTTAAAATTCCCATCTTAATAAGTGATTAAATAATAACAACAAAAACGACAACGAAAAAATCCTATTTACCTCTCTCTACCTAGTGTTCACATCTCTATTTTCTCCCTGTAGTAAAATATCTTTTAAAGTTGGCTAAATTCACTGTAATCACCTCTTCTCTATCCATTCATGCAATAGAATAATCTGTAAAATATTGCAGTTGTACAAATTCAACTGGATTCCTCTTACCAAAATCACTAGGAGCCTTCGACTTGCTAAATCAAAAGTCACTACACTTTCTTCATTTTATTCAACCTCACAGCAGCATTCCACACAGTTGGGAGAACCTGTTCCTTTGCTACATCTCTTCTCATGTCTTTCTTTTTTTCCTACATCACTGGCCAATCTCAATCATTCTAAATTACCAGTCAACTGCTTTCTACTTAACAGTCAACTCACCCTGTATGCTTTTCCCTTCTCTACCTACATTCTCTGCCAAGGGATCTTATCCATGGCCATGGCTATATGCTTGCTATATGACAATAACTCCCATATTAATAATTAATATATGCAATCCTCATTGTACTGTATGGGAATATTTTCCCAGAACATGACATGATTAGACTCTTTGTAATCAACTTCAAATATCATCTCCTAAAATGTCCCCACTTCTTCCAGTCAATCACCATCATACCTCACCCATAATTAACACTTTCATACATGCGTATCAATTATCACCTTATTTAAAAACAGTTACTGTTTGTGTGATATAACCAAAACCTAAGTTTCACAGTAGCAATTACCTCCAAAATTACATTTCAAAAAATCTAGTCAATGTTAGGTCCATAATGTATGCTATTTAAGAAAGAAGAGGAATAGGAGGAGGAAATGAATGAGGAGGAGGATTGAGTGGGAGGAAGAAATGTTTCATTGCTTAGCTATGAAATAGAACAATAAAAATGTATCATTTACATCTAATGATACATCTAATGATAATCCTGATACATATTCACAGCTAAATTTGTTTATGCTGTAAAGACAAGACCTATGTTCTGAACACATGTAGAAAGAAGTCTTTAATTGCTTCCTGGAACCTCTGAAACAAATTATACATTATATGTTAATAAAAAAATTTAAAAAAGTAAATTGCTTCCTGGAATGTTAAAAAATAAGAATCAGGAAAATATACAATATACATTTTGGATTTGGTGGCTAATAAATCAAATGTTTAGGTAAAGCAATTTTAAAGTATGTTAATATAATTTAAAACGACCATTATGGAACAGAATTTACCACACTTAAGTAAATTTCATGAACTTAATTTTAATATATATTGTGCTATCAAAATTTTCTGACTCAGTGAGTGAACAAATTTTGCATAGCGACACTATAATTTCCTCTCTATTAGAAAGACATTTCTGATTTTCAATGCATTCAGTTCTTATATCTTATGGAAAGCACTAGCTTCTATATGCAATTTATTTAAAATATTTATAAAAATAATGTTGGAATTGAAAGGAACTTTGAAAATAAATACATGCACAGAGGTGTTCAGGCACTTTGTTTTGTTTTTAATCTTTACATTCCATAATTTTGATGCATATAGTATTTGTATCATAAATTATGGCTTCTACTACTTAAACATGCATATTTTTCAGGATGCTTTTATGTGCTTTTTTAAGATACAAGATTATATCTTATTTTAGAAAATGAATTTTTATAATGGAGAAACTAGTATGTGAATAAGCTAAAAAATTTTATAAATCACTAAAACATACTTTTTTTTTTAAAGATTTATTTGTTTGTCAGAGAGAGAGAGAAGGACAGAGGGAGAGAGGGAGAAAGAACATGAACTGGGGGAGCTGCAGGCAGAGAGAGAGGGAAAAACAGGCTCCCCACTGAGCAGGGAGCCAATATGGGACTCAATCCCAGCACCCTGGGATCAGGATCTGAGCTGAAGGCACAATCTTAACCAACTGAGGCACCCAGGTGTCCCTAAAAAGTACATGTTTGACCCTTTTTTCTATTGCTTTGAAGACTGAGATATTTTAACAAGACGAATAAAGTATTAATACATAGTACTATCGTTTACAAAATTTACATGATCGTCTAATTTTTTAAATATTTTACTTAACATGTTTGTAGAAGGAAGTACAAGTGTTGAATTTGAATAATTCACTTCCAAAACATTAGCTCAAAATTTTAAATCTGTTGTCATTGTTAATATATCTTTGATGTAAATTAATATGCAATACCTTCTGGAGACATCTCTGGTACAATGGCCTCATAAGGTTCATCTAGGAATTTGGGTTCATTGTCATTGATATCCGACACTCTGATGACAAACTCAGACTCAGGTTCCACAGCCCTTCCAGTAGTGCTGTCTATTACCTGGGCTCTTAGAGTGTAGAGGGATCGTTCCTCTCTATCAAGCTTCTGGACGGCATATATGTCACCTGTTCTTTCATCAATGACAAAAATACTTCCAGCTCCAGCTCCCAGAAGCTTGTACTGGAAAGAGTTGTTTCCATTGTCTAAATCAGATCTTAGCTGTAAGTGCAAAGAGGGATAATTTAGTTTCCAAGACAGGTTTAAATGGACAAATCGATTTTAACGATTTTATTTTCAGGCCTGTTAATTTTTCCCCAAGTTAATAACTCCATGTAATTCCCACAGTATATTAAATCAGGTGAGATATTAATTTTAAGATGAAATTCTATCATCAGGCAGAGAAGTCTGAAATTTCAATGTAAATCACTATGTAAATTTTATTACTCTAAATAGATTATTCTAATTAGAAACTATAATAATTGGAAAACAAAGTACCTTTCATAAATTATACATAACAAAATTGGTTCATGTTTACTCTATGATTACATTCTTGGTCACTAAAACCATACTCTCAAATATTTGTATTAGATTGAGACCTAGAGACAGATAGGAAGATAATCTAGATAATTTGAACAGTGATGTTCTATCTCTAGGCTAAAAACACATAGGAAACACCAAAAATATTACCAGGAAAATAAGGGAGCATGTTGAGAAGATAACAAGAGCCTCAGGCATCCTTGTTGGCATTTATAACATGCCATAAAATCTACAAGTTGTTTTATATATGATTTCCCAATTAATTCTAACATCGTGAGATATATATTATTGATATAATCATTTATACAGAAAAGAGAGACTGAAAATTTTGAAAACTTTCACAGAGTCCGGGTTTTTGTATAGGTTTATGATTTAATTAATTAATTAATTGATTTTTAGATTTTATTTATCTATCTATTTGACAGAGAGATCACAAGTAGGCAGAGAGACAGGCAGAGAGAGAGGGGGATAGCAGGCTCCCCGCTGAGCAGAGAGCCCCCATGTGGGGCTCAATCCCAGGACCCTGGGATCATGACCTGAGCTGAAGGCAGAGGCTTGAACCCACTGAGCCACCCAGGCATCCCAAGGTTTATGATTTAGACAACAGGTCTACTGTTGTCCCCAGAGGCTCTACCCCAGAGGCTCTACTGCTCTGAGTTTTGCTAAATTAGATCTAACGCTTTCCAACAAATTCAACTCAGTTCTCGAATACATTTTTTCTTCTCGTGCCTTCATTATTTTATTTTTTAAAATCAAAGTAAATTTGTTCATTTATAGCGTTAATGGAATTTTGGCTTTTATATATAAAAACAAGGGTTATTATGATATAGGTAACATTGCTTGGTTGGTTTTTCATATCTAAATTATTTTTACATAAAGAGAGGAAGAATGCTATAATCCCCTAATGATTGTGAATCCATAGTTTTCTTGATTCATCATTTATGAATATGTCCTTCTTCAAAGTAAGAGCTTCTCCGAAAATTTACAAAGCTAACCAAAGAAATACAATCTTAAACAAATTCAAAACTTTTCTGATAGCTCAAGGTACAATGGTCTAATTAATACATTCCTCTGTGATTGAGTAGAATATCTGAAGTTATCCAAAACAACTAATTTTAATAATTTTAATAAAGTGTTGAATAACACTGCTATTGAACGAAACAGATTGGGAATAACAATAAAGAGATAATAAAAGAGTCACAGCTCTTTTAATTTGATAGCTCTTCATTACTTATAAGATAAAAAGGAAGTTTCCATGACTTACTAATAAGAAACTTAGGGAAACAAATGTCCTTTGCAATAAGTATATCAAATGAACGTAAAGGATGGCTGTTTTTCAAATATCATTTCGATACATTTGAAAATTTGATTCAGTATTAGAATGAGATGATAAATCAAATTTAGTAATGAATAAATGTATTCCAAGTTTATAAGAGTGAAATTACAGTATAATTTTCATGGATCAGTGAGCTTGATCTTTTTAAGGATCTAGATTTAAGTAAAAAATAAAAAGATATATATTTTTTTATTTTTTTAAACATCAGCTTCTTAATGTCACAAAATACATAAACACATTTTAATTTCCTGAATTCTGTATTATATTTTCTGTATTTCTATTCAAAAATATTTTTTTCAATTAAGCAGTTACTATTGATTAGAAAATTAATATGCCTTTAATTTTTACTTCATTGTAATTGCTTTCCAAACTTAATCTTTGTTAACAAATAGTTCAAAAAGAAAATCATCTGGACACATTAGCTACATTGTATTTTTACCAGATCTTTAACTACAACACCTAAATATTCATTATTACTGTCTTTTAAACCAGTTATCTGTATGCTATTTAAGACTAATGACATTGTTTTAGATGAAAACATCTGTTAGAATACTTTCGCAAGTATTTTCACAGAATGAAAAAAATAGGCAAAACCAATCATGAGGTGAAAGGAGGCAACAGGAGATGTGCCCGGAGCACAAAAACAAAAACTAGAAAATGCGACAGTCAGCCAGGGAGGTGGTCTCTGCTCTGATTGTACTGATGCACTTCCCTGTAGAGTGTTATTCACTAAAAGTCACCAGCCTCTGTTAGTCTGTCACCCCGCTCATTGATGGGAGAGCATATGGGGGTCTGCGGAGTTCACTGCAAATGTGGCTACAGAGATTCCGTTAACTAGCAGACACTTAACTGGACCTCATCTGTGCCATTCTGCCTCTGATTTACCTGCAGTCATCTTAGAGAATAAAAAGATGTGAAATATGCCTCAAAGCAGGCACACATACATACACAAATGTTTGAAATCTGTTTGCCTAAGATCCTAACCTGAGCCTTTGGTTGAATACACACATACACATTTGCTGGATGGGAAAGATGAACTCCTTTGGAATCTGGACATCCTGCTAACACTGCTGCTGTCCTGAAAGGGCTAGGAAAAGGGAGTTAATGAATTTTGAGTGCTTCACCCTTTGGGCCCAATTAAATTTTAGTGCCAGTTAATTAGCGGTTAAACTTAGTTCATTCATCTAGAGAAAGATCCTTACAGAAAAGGACACAGTATTGTAATTACCTCTGTTTAAAGAAAATTGAATAATAATAAAACCAAAACGTAAATAGGGAGTATTCTATCTCATTAGGGAAATTTTAAAAATATATATATTCTTATAAGAAAGGAAAAATAAATATTCTTTATACTTCATAATCAAATGAAGTGTGTAGGTTCTTGAAGCTACTTAGCTGTAAAAGGGTTTGGTATTAATCTGCTTCATGAAAAATTAATGATGGGTAAATCAACACCTACTGAGCATAACAGAAAATCAGGCTAAATACTGTTGGTAAATGTTATTATTCTCAGCGTGGTTGCTTTGATCCATTACCAAAAATAACACCATCAAATTTCCAGATGTTGATAAATGAGGGCAGTATTTTCATGAGGGAGACAAAAGTGAAATTTGAAAATCAGAGCTTTTCTCCTTCCTCAAGTTTTGCAAATATTTTAGGTGCTTGAAAATCTGAAACAATTAGGCTGATGTCTGCAGCTTTCCAAGGGTTCCACTGAGAAAATGTAGAATTCATCAAATGCCTTAAAACTTCGTCCACCCATCCATTTAAAGTTCTATAATGTATTTCAGGTAACACCTTCATAAAACCAGTACCTGTCCAATGTGATAATTAGTCTTGTTCATTTCCTCTGGTACAAAAAACTGGTTCCACATCCAACCACGTTTCACTCGGAAGTGAGAACCCACTGGGTGCTTAACTTCCTCCGTTGTAGAAACTTCTGTTGCTGTAAAGCAAGGCCATATGAGAGGAATTCCCAACATAAAAGGGAGCAAGAAGCAACAATTCATTCTGCTCTTTTGATTCCAACTGGTATTCTTCAGAGGAAAGAGTAGTTGAAACAAAAACTGTATGTGCCTTTGTATAATCTTCTTAAGTCTTAGGTACCTTTCATATTCCTAAAGAACAAGAAACAAAACAAAATTTTACATTTAAAAATAACATTTTCTCACATAATTGCTACAGTAAGGGTCCAACTTTTGCATTCATAAAAATGGAACAACAATATACATTTATCTTCCAATTAAGCTGGTTATATTCTGTAGCTCAGCAATAATTTGAATGGTAAAATTAGAAACTTCTGCTCAAGCACAGTCCGTTTCAAGCTATAGCTATAAATCTGCCTGAAGGTTGAAAAGTTGGTCTGGCAATCTCCTTGACTGATAGGTGACACTGAGATAAATTTTTTTTGCTTTAATTTAACCTGCTTACATCTTCCATTCTATCTGGGTAAAACTCAACAGTCAAGCCAGGGGAAAAAAAAATGTGATCTTTTTCCTTTTTCTAAATAGCAGTAAGTTTGCTAATCCAATTTCCCAAGTTATAGTATTTTATCTAGTATTAAATAGACAAAATGACAAATCAGTTTGAAACCTGGGGGATTTAATCATCAGTTATATTGATGTCATAAAACCCTTTGTAAATAGAAAGCCCATGCAAGATATTTACCATTTTATATGATGAAAGATACAAAAAGAAATGTTCTTCATCTTAACAAAGAGATGATGCTATTTTTAGAAAATAAATACAAAAATATAGTGCCTGGGTAAAAACGGCTTTTTATAATAGATAAGACAGAGATAAAAGCTTTCTATTATCTTCTGTTAGATCTTCTATTATCAAAATATTAAAAAGGAAACTTCGACTACTGAATTTTACATGTAAAACTATCCATTTAACTGATACTGATCATATCAACTTTCTTTGAAATGATTGGTAATTATCACCTTACAGAAAATTGAATAGTTTTGCATTTACCACATTGATACAGCACCTCCATATAACCAAATTGGATTTGTTTGTTTGGGACTCATGAAGAAAAATAATTTTGTCAGATCTACAGTGTAGTTTAATACTACATAATCAACAGAAAAGCCAGAGTCCCAGTTTCTGTTAGGCGTTTTCTATATGATCTCACTTTGAATCTTCTCCACACATTTTTGAACAACCCCCTAGAGATATTTTAGGTCTTTGACTCTTGTTAGAAAGAGTTGTTAAAAAACACCTAATTAAGAAAGAACAGGTTGTCATAAATGGGGATACTGTGGTGCCTCTGAGTTCCTTCAAGCAGATGTTTTCTTTGTTATATATTTACTTAATGAAGGCCATGAAGAAATTCAACTGAGGCGAAAATTAAAGATGAATTTCATTCTTATGTTGAATATTTGAAACTTAAATAATGTCTGTTGAGAAATTGCTAAAATACCAGTAGATAATGTTTTGATACCAGTAGATAATGAAAATATTCCAAACAAGTTCAGTTTCTTAATGAGGAAGCTATTTTGTATAAATACGGAGAACTATCACTAACAGTGGTGTGAAATGTAATTATAATGTTGGGTAAATGCATTTGTGTCAATTTTATATTATGATATTTTCATTCATCTAGAAAAAAAAAGGGAGAGATTTTAGAGAAGATATTCTTTTAGATTAAAAGACATTTAAAACAGGGGTGCCTGGGTGGCTCAGTGGGTTAAAGCCTCTGCCTTCAGCTCAGGTCATGATCTCAGGGTCCTGGGATCGAGTCCCGGATCAGGCTCTCTGCTGAGAGGGGAGCCTGCTTCCCCATTTCTCTCTGCCTACTTGTGATCTCTCTCTCTCTGTCAAATAACTAAATAAAATCTTAAAATATATATATATTTAAAACACACAAGTGTAAAATAAGGATATTGTCTAGAATTTAATTGTACAAACCTATTTTTATATTTATTTTTTTAATGAATTTGTGAAAATCCAATATGATAATTCAGTATCTTGAGATGATAGAAAACATTGTGGATTTTGTTAGTTGTAGAGGTTTCTTTGTGGTTAAATGAAAATGATACTATACTTTTGGTCATGTATACTGAAACATGAGGGTGTTGGAAATAAGATGATGTCTAGAATTTTTTTTAAAACATTTCAGAAATAGTAGGAGCTCAGGTAAAATCGTTGAGGCAAAGGCTTGATAATTCTTGGAACTGGGTCATGAACATTTGCATAGCTATTATTTTATTCTTAATTTGTGTTTAAAATTTGTAAAATTAAGACAACAAAAATAATAATTTATTTTTATTTTTTAAAAATCAATATGGTGGACAAAAATCATTAAATAGTTTAATATCAGCTACTGATGAGAACTCACACACACACACACAAAACAGAGCCACTATATAATGCTGATGAAATTGAAAATTTGGACAGCCACTTTGAGGAATAGTTTGGCCAAATCTACTATATTTAAAAATCAATTGAATCTATAAACTAACAGCTATTTTTTATTACTTTATATCTAGAGAAACTTTCAAATTTTTCCACTGTGAGGCAAATACAAATTGGGTTAATTGGAAAATTATATATAGAAAAATAAAGTTCAAATCAGAGTAGTATATGATACCAATTATAAAGTGTTTCTAAATTATAAGATGCCATATGAGACTGTTGCCATACATAAATTCTGTAAAGGAAGTCTAGGAGAAAAAAATGATACACAAGATTTATTATGGTAATTACCATGCTAGTAGGAAGAGAAACTGGTTTACAGATTGAAGTTTAGAAATATGTCTCATTTTTCTCCCTCTAAACAATCTCAAGTAAATATGTCAAATAATAACACTCATTAAATCTGGGTGATTTTCCTACCACAAGTTAGATACTTTTTTTTTCAGATAAAGTACATGATTGAAATATTTTACAATTAAATTCAAAATTAATATTAAACTATCATTATTTTATAATCCTAACGATAAAACAGATAGGAGTACCCTTTTATTTGAACCTCTTCATATAAAAATACAAGAATGAAATGGTAGCAGTAGGTATGTCTAAACTATGAAATATTATGGCTTTGTTTATACTTTTCTAGATGCCAAATTGTCTATAATGGTCATACATTACAGGGGAAGAGGAAATGTTTCAAATAATGGTCCACTTCTGATTGAAGAGTGTTGACAGCTGTCAGCAGTGCCAGGCTGAGAAGTATTCAGGCAGAGTCTGGGCTAATAAGGAAAAATGCTATCAATTAGTATGTCTGAAAGGGGCCCTAGAGAAACAAGCAGTGGTATTTCCGCCCTCGATCTCCAATCCTGGTTATGTTTCCCAGTCAGGTGAATGTATGGATGAAAACCTGCATAATGTTTCAGTATGGAAAACACACTAATACTGTGTCTCATGTTGATTTGTTTAGATTTAATCTCATTGCCCATAACTAGGCATATTTATAAATATTAAATAAAATGCAGAGTGAACTACACTTCATTACATATCTTGAAAATATATATTTCAAAATATGTAATGTATAAAAATTAAATGACATTGCTATTAACACAAAATTACAAAATAAAATAATATTAATATTTGAATAACACTATTATAAAATATATCAACATATTATGCTCAAATAGGATCACATAATTTTAACATTAAAATTTGTACTTTCTCTAATGTATTACATTCACATTTGAAGAAATATATATCAAGACATTTTAAGTGACCTGTCCAGTAGCACATAGTTATTTACCAGTGTAAGTAAGACTGGAAATCTAATCTTAAGGGCATGGAGTATTCACTGTGCTTTACCAAACAAAGAAAACATGTACATGTCTAACAAAGTGCATGGCATCTGTCACTGATAGTTCACCTCATTTAAATTGACTAAATATACAGAGATTGCATTTGAACGTCTGGACCAGTCTTGAAATTAGACCTAATAAAATGTTTTTTATTATCTCCATTTAGAACACCTTTTTCCCCCTTGTTCTAAAGATTTTTGAGGTCAAAAAAAGGGAATGAGTCAGAATGATGGACTTCGTGTCTGTATGGAGGAAGATAAAAGTTGAAGCTCAGAAAATGTGCATGGGATAAATATAGAAACTTAATCCTATTTGCAATCTTTTTAAAAATCAAGTGAAACTTGGCAGCCTCATAGAGTGACACCATACATAAAGGCTTTTAAATGGCTTTCTCAGAACCACTAATAGGAAATATAGAAAGAAATGCGAGTGGATATAGCTTGCATACGAAAGTGAGAAGAAGCGGTATCTCCGGACCAAAATTTGTAATAAACCGTGGACCAACTCTTTCTCTGTAGACTTAGAAAGTAAAACATCTTTCTCTGTCATATTTATAAACTTGCGTTAAACATACATTTTACATATTTACTGGCACAAATAAAAGCACTGTGCTACAGCTAAAGGAATATAAAGTCAGAGTTCCTGGGTAAGAGCTTCTCAAGACTGAGCTGGCTTTACAGCCTTCCCTAGTCACTATCTACGTGATGTCCTAGGATGGGAAGAAGGGCCATTTCATCCCTGGGCTGGCTGGTGTGAACTTTTTTCCCGGTGGTGCAGAGGACTACAGATTAATGAGCACCGTACTCAGTGCTAAGCATTGACAAAATTGAGCCTGACTGTGAAAATACTCCCCAACGAGAAGAGAGATATTCCAGTTGACGAAATACCCATTGGCAAAATATCACTTTAAAAAATCTGGTATCCCATCTTTTCCCACCTTCCACAAGTTACCAAAATGTGATTTCTCATTATTTCTAAGCTAAAGCACTACATGCCTCTATACTGAAGGTTTGCCTAAAACACGTATCCTTCATTATATGATGTCAATGCAATCAATCTGTATAGGACTTCATTATATCTTTGCCATGTTACCAATGATTTTAATTTGGCCACTGCATGTCTACACACTATTTCTTATACACTTAGTTTTCTTGTGTGATTGCAGCCAAACCTGTAAAATATTTTCATTAGTGAAATCTTTTTCTCAACAAATTTCAAGATTCATGTTAAATAACATTTTCTGGCCATTAAATGTGGTGCTCCAAAGTCATTTAATGATATATAGAAATATGGCTGTAACACTTTTTTAGGTGAAAGAAATACATACAAAGAAAATGATTCCATTAATTTAGGAAAAAAATATGTTGACAACTGCAGAAAAGAAGGCCTGAAAGACTATGACCTCAAATACAGATAGAAATTGTGTCTGCATTGAAAAATTATAAATGAATTAAAATTTTCTTCATGTGTGTTACATGTGTTAATATTTAATACATGTCTACACATGATTATATAATAAATTATTAAACTATTTTATGAAAGAAAAGTTTATTTAGTACCATGATGAAGATCAAGAGATCATCAATGACTGCCTCTGGGATTGTTCTCCCAAATTGTTGAGATGAAATGTTCCATAGGCAGCTTGATGGAGTGAGGGGTCGAGGAGGAACTGAATGACTACACCAGCCTTGCCACCCACTGCTATATTACTTGACAAAGTTTTAACCTCTGGGTACCTACTCATCTCATTTGGAAAATGAATTTAACACTAGTGCCTATCCCATGGAGTTTTCTTGATTAAATGAGTTAATATGCCTAGATATTGCCTGACAAACATTAAATGTTTTTGTTAAGTGTTTTTAACTATACAAAAATAGCTACCTATAACTGCATGGGAAAGATCTAATGATTTATTTCTAAACTTTGAAATATTCAGCTACTGTTATTTCTTCAAACAACACACACATATTAAGAAAGACTTTATGAATTATCCCACTGCAAAAAGTGTAGGATATATGGCCCCTAATGCATGTGTTCTATATGTATTTCCAAATGATCTGAATGTCATTTTTTATTCTAAGTATGGCTATGTGACTATGGCAAATAAATATTGTCATGCTTGAAATAATATGTGATATTGCATGGACATATATAGGCTGAAAATGGTCCCAGTGTGATTCAGAACAGTTATGTTTTCAAAGAAGACTAATTATGACTTAAGGGATGAAAAATATAATCTATGCACTTATACAGTTTGTAACTGAATCTAATTATGAATTGTCTTTTCTATGACCTCTTCTTGATTACATAAAGATAAATATTCCATCTGTGAAAACTTATAAAAATATAATGTATTTTGGAAGGCTTGTGGAAAGCTAAAACTAGGCTCAACTAAGTCAGCTTCTCATAGAGAAAAACAGATGGCAATTAATATAATGTCTCCATCTTTAGAAAACCGTGAGTGGCTTGGTCAAAATGATATATCAAAAGACTAATACTTTGCAATGATCAGGAAGTTCTAAAGCTTAGGGGAAAAAGGAAAATTCTCAAAATCATGGTTTCTAAAATGCTACTTGTATTTGTTTAAATTCTAGTTAGTTAACATATTGTGAAGTATTGGTTTCAGGAGTAGAATTTAAAGATTCATTACTTACAGTAACACCAACCGCTTATCACAAGTGCCCTCCTTAATATCCATCCCCCACTCATCTCCCCTCCAACAACCCTCAGTTTGTTCTCCATTTAAATAAGCACGTCTAATATCCAGAAGATATCAAGATCCAAATGTGTGAAGTAAGCAAATTTTATAAAACATCAGTGTGAAACAAATAGTAAAAAGCAGTCTTGGGACTGTGAGTGGTTAAATTATTACAGGCGAAGTATTTAGAAATTCTTTTCTCTCTTATTTCAAGGAGTTATATATTTATAGAAAGAAAAAAAATGGAGGCTTTGAAATGTGTGCTAACACTCCTCTTTTATTCCTTAAGTCCCTTTATAATGTCTGTTAGAGCAGTAGCTTGGGTGGTTGGTGACAGGATATAGACTATAGCTCTAACTCCAATTTTTTAATATTACAGACACAGCTTCAATATTCATTCCAATAAAAAGGTACTGCATATTTGTGTAAACTATTTAAAACCTTGTCTACTTACTTAAACACAAAAGCAAGTATATTAATGCTGGGAAATGTTAGGTTGTTGAACTATTTCAGCTGAATTATCTTGGGAAATCTCTACTGTCTGTTATGTTAATTCCTACCTTTGTATCTGCCTTTATATTTAATTTTATAGATCTATATATTTTTTACTTTAATCAGTTTTATTTCAATCATTTAATATGATGTTAGCTTTTAATTAAGTATTTTGAATCTTATTATCAGTGCTTAAAACATTTGCAATTTCAGACATTGAAATTTTGCTTCTCTACTGCTGTAGGGCCCTGCCTGTTTATCACTCGCTTCAAGGTGCCAATGTATCCCAGCACTCAGACTAATGTGAGACAGTACGAGTAAGAGAATCAATAAATAAGACGGAAACAGCTGACTAAACATGATGGCCAACTGGATTTCAAGAAGAGATTGTGTTGGGAATGTCAAAAGTAGGTTTAGAAAAACTTGCAGGCGAAAATTCTAAGTGAGCACTTGGTGATTCCATATTTAGATTTGTCATTGTTATCCCGATATCTTCCTTTTCACCCCATTGCTCTAAGAAAAGCTTACCTTTAATTTGTTAGGATTTCATAAACTATCCCTAACCTCTGGATGATTAGTAACTGCAGTGGCAAGGAGGAGACATCAGAGAGTAATAAAAATAACTAACATCTTTTAATCACTGTGGGAAACATACTATTGTTTGTCAATATCATTCCTACAATTTGGCAGGGCTTTGTGATTAGTTTCCTAACCATTTATAAGTAATTGATGGTTTTCACTTTAGAAATAGAACAGTAAAAGGCCTTGTCTTTATCCCTCTCTTCTTTTGGCACTCAAATATTCTAGCTATGCGACAGTAGAGCCTCAGTCAAGCTGAGGGTATTGGTAACTGTAAGGAACTCAATATTGTACCCTCATGACTTTCATTAAATATTTATGGTATGAGGTTACTGACAAGTGGATAGTTACATGGCTATATAGCCTAGCACCCTAATAAAACCCCCAACTATATTCCTGGAAACATAATATGTACTTCATGCTTCCTCTTGTTAATTTTCTTTGTAATTCTGTGAGATACTAATTATTAACCTCCATTTAAAAAGAGAAGAAAGAAGATCAAAGTGAGCTTATATAAACTAATGAGAAAAAAGGAGTCACAAAGGCCAGCTATAGATAATAACTGGAATAAAGTCTTGTCAGAGTAATAAAAGAGATAAAAACACCTAACCTGAAAGAATACAAGTTGAATAGGGTCAGAGTTGGGGAGAAATATGATGTACCCAGGGACAAGTACATTTGCATATATTAATTTCAAAAACATTATTTCAAACAACAGTCCAAGATAAGCCATTTCCAAGTTAAGATATTAAGGGTAGTTAAATAGGGTACAAATCTCCATAGCCTGTGTAATTCAGCTATTCCTTCCTGTGTGTATGTCAAGGCTTGGTTTCTTTAGTTCAACCCAGTCTTGATTTTTCTAGGATATTTGCTCCACAATTTTAGGTAATGAATAAATCATTTGGCCATTTGCTCACTAATGATCTATTTTTGTTTTTTTAAATATTTTATTTATTTATGTCAGAGAGAAAGAGAGAGAGAAAGAGAGAGAGAGAGAGAGCAGGAGCAGAGGGTGAGGGAGAGAGAGAGAAAGCAGACTCCCGTTGAGCGCAGAGCTTACACAGAGCTCAATCTCACAACCCTGAGATCATGACCTGAGCTGAAATCAAGAGTTGGATGTTTAACCGACTGGGCCACCTAGTCAACCCCCTCATGACTTTTAAAGCAAATACATAAAATCTTTCATACTGAGTTTAATTTTTTTTAAAAGATTTTATTTATTTATTTATTAGGAAAGAGAGAGAGGAGTGAGAGAGAGCATGAGAAGGGAGAAGGTCAGAGCGAGAAGCGGACTCCCCATGGAGCTGGGAGCCCGATGTGGGACTCGATCCCGGGACTCCGGGATCATGACCTGAGCTGAAGGTAGTCGCTCAACCAACTGCGCCACCCAGGGGCCCCCTGAGTTTAATTTTTCCTTGTAGTTTCAAATATTAACCTTTTGTTATATTTTAATGTTGATATTTTAAAAATTAAAACATAGGTATACCTAAATCTCCAATAGTACTAGTAATTATATTTCTTCCTTCTCCTGCCCACTAACCCAACTGTTAAATCCTAACCTCCTAATAATTACCTAACTGATGGATTTGATTCAACTTATTTAGTTCAGGAAACTTGAATTGAATTATTATGGGTGGATACTTGTATGTTCAGTCCTGTAAATTTCTACTCCCAGTTCAAATCCAGAGCCTATAACCACATGTTTGAGTTGAGTGTCATAAAGGAAACTTTGAAAAGTCAAGTGCACACGGGATTCAGTGTACGATAGCCAAGGGCTCTCTTACCTCACAACACCAAGTAACAAGTAATTTAAAAGTTCATTACATGCATGCGTATATGCACACATAAATTTCCAAAATTCTCACTTTTTCCCACATTTTCACATGGAGAGGCTTTTAGTGAACATTTCTAATTTTAAGGAGTTTTTGTTAAGATGTCTGGGTGACACAGTTGGCTAAATCTTCTGACTTTTGATTTCAGCTCAGGTCATTATCTCAGGGTCCTGGGATACAGCTCCATACTCAATAGAGGAATATGCTTGAGGATTCTCTCTTTCCATCTACCCCTCCTCCCACTCACATGCTCTCTCTCTCTTTCTCTCAAGTAAATAAATAAATAAATCTTTAAAAAATAAAGTTTTTTCTATAAATATGTGTTTATTTAAAATTGAGACTATGAATTGAGATTACCATACGGTTTCTTTCTTTTCATTTGGTTTGATAAGGTACAGAATAGAGTGAATAGATTCAATAATATTGAGACATGCTTGCATTCCTAATGTATACATACCACTTTTTATGTATACAATACATAATAAAAACTTAATACTTAATATATAAAGTGTATTCTATATATTATCTAAGATATATGTTTTAGATAGTATAAATGTTAAAAAGACCACAAACTATAAGATATATAATATAGACTATATAGCATATGATGATTTCTAGCTAGTATCATATGCAAAATTATTCTACTATGTCTTTCCAACACTACCTTTTTTGGCATTAAGATATTCTATCTATACAAATTGAGTCAAGGAACTGTGATGATTTGGATCACTGCGTTATGTTTTGTGAGAGTAGATTTAGCTTTAATTGATCCCAAGTACATTTTATTTTTATAATTAGTTGAATCTGACTCATTTTTAATTTTTATGACTAGAAGTAATCAAAGTTGCATTACACGCACAAACAAAAATTGTGTCTAAACAACTAGAAAGGGGAGCCTAGGTCGCTCAGTCTGTTGGGTGTCTCAGGTTGTGATAGAGCCCTGTTAGGCTCCCTGCTCAGCGGGGAGCCTGCTTCTCCCTCTACTCCTGATTGTGCTCTCACTCTCTCTCTCAAATAAATAAATAAAATTAAAAAAAATAAACAAGCAGAAGGAAAATATTTATATCAAGGCTCATGCTGTGTGTGTGTGTTGTGTGTGTGTGTGAATTCTATACGGGTTGAAGACTAAATTATAATTCATGTAGATATACCACTGATCCACCAATTAGAATATATATTATATATCACAAATTTCCTTTATTATCAGTTTAATCCTAATGAAGTCATAGCTTTCAGATAGTATAGAACCAGTAAGTAATGACTTTCAATGCTAAAAATAATAAAAAATAAATTTAAGAAAGTAAAAACTTCAAAGAATGATGAATAAGGTGCACTTTTAGAGATTTCTTTCTTTTTCTTTCTAAAAATATTTATTTATCTTAGAGAGAGGTGGGGGGAGGGGCAGAAAGAGAGGGAGAGAGAATCTCAAGCAGACTCCCCACTAAGCACAGAGCCTGATGTGGAATTCAGTCCCATGATTCTGAGATCATGAGCTCAGCCAAAATCAAGAATCAGATGCTTAACTGACTGAGCCACCCAGGCACCCCACTTTTGGAGATTTCTTGATCCAAGCAGTAAATCATGGCAGTTACCATGTATGTAAAGAGTAAGAATTTGCACAATCATAGCAAAGTGAAGCATTTTTTCCCAAAAGCATTGTTTGAATAAATATGAAACCCTATCAGTTAATTATTCTCATCACATAAGTGGTATCTAACAAATTGAATTTATATATCACCACAGAAAAAAGAAAAGGAAAAATATTCTTCTTCTTAACAACACTACATTCTACTGTCCCAAGAACTTACTACAAAATTATATATTTGGTCTTCAATTTCCATTATGCATGTATTCTTTTGTTTTTCACTTGTTGAAAATCTTTTTAGCTATTGGTTACCTCAGTAAATAAAGACACAGTTGCACTCTATTTGACATTTTTTTGCTGACATTATGTTAGTAGCTACATAATACCTAGTCAAATATATCATCTAAATGTTCCTTTCTCCAATTATCAATTGCTTTCAGTACATATTCTTTATAACTATAATAGCTATAAATGTATTCTACCATCAAAAGCAATACTTAGTAAGCACCACTGCCAAATGGTGTGGAAAATATAATTTTGTATTGAAAAAGGCATAATGTAAACATGACTTTTTAAAGACCTAAATCTTAGGGAATGGAACAAAAATTTAAAGTCATACAGTCTATTTTGAGTGTGTATATGTTTGTGTGTAGAATCAATACAAAATTTAAAACGTTTATAACAGTATCATAGAATCATATAGTACTTGATTCATATGAACTGGTTAAAATATTAAAGCATTTTAGTTGCCATGCAAAAACACTTTATTTGACAATTGTAGTAATAATTATTATTTTAAAACATGAACTTACATGACAAAACTATTATTTTATGCTGGCGGTGGTTACATTCTACTTTAAAATTTTTATTATGCATCAAGAGAATCTCTTTTTCTTTACATAAGTGTAAAGTAAACAATAACTTGGTTGATTCGGTCCCTCAATTTGTAAGAAATTACTTACCTTATTCACATTAGAATTAACTGCAAAGCTAAGTAAAATGTAGATTACATATTCCGCAGATTCTGATTCACCATTTAGGTGATTTTAAATCACCTTTTAGGTGATTCTAAGGCAAATAGTTCAAGGATAACACCACCATCACAACCATTATATCTACCATATATTAGGGGCTTACTTCATGATTATTACTATACAAAGAGTATGCCACTCTTTAACTGATTTATCTTACAACGGTTCTATGGTATATGCTCTATTATTATTGATATTTCATAAATGCAGACTGTGAGCACACAGAAGTTGACTAGATTTGCTTAGCTATGTAATAATTTGTTGGGCTGGAATTAAATCAAAGCAGATTACTTCCTCCAGAGCTGGTTCCCTTAACCTTGCAGGAAACCGTTTTCCAGAATATGGATGCCATTTTGGAAAAGGAAAAAAGAAATATATGGATAAATACTGGCCAGGGTTTATTTCTATGGCAGTGGTTTCCAAATTTTCATATTTATTCTCCTATGAAAAAAATGCTTAGGGTAAACTCCAATATTGTAATATGTATTTATATACTAGTCATTTACTTATACAACTTTTACCACCATAAAGATACTTCATAAAAACATACTCAAGATTGAAATAAAAGAGTATGAGGTAAAACATCAATATAAATAGAATTTTTCATATTTTGCCACAGCCCAGCTGATGGTCTTGGGCACACTCTAAGTTACCTATAGGAGATTACAAGGGAGTCACTTATCTGGAGACTGCTCTGCAAGGTGGACGAGCACAACACGGCCATTTTGAATATTTCAAGTCCATATCTCCCACCTTATCCTGCTTTTCTCTCTCTTCAAGTGAACAATTTACATGGGTTCTCAGATAGACTTTTACTTTATGTCCTGATTATGCAATAGGAACTTTTTGGTTGCCAAATTATACCTACAATAGATAGTTCTTATAAGTAATACAGATTGAAAATAGGAATTAAGTCAAATGAACTGTATAATTTCTGTCTGGTTCTTTTTCTTAATTATAGTACTTATTTAAATCTTCATTTAATATTAATATTAAATTAATGCTGACATTAGGAGAATCTGTATAAAATGTAAAGATTTGTGCCTCTATAATATTATAGCTGCATGATACTAGTGAAAGTACTTAAACACTCTCAGATTGAGTTTCTCCAATTGCAAAATGAGATGACATATGTAACTTCTAGGTAAGCTGTGTTAAGTCACATAAAAATACAAGCTGGACTTGAAGCATATCAAATGTTCAATATAGGTAGTTATTATTTATTATATCATAAAAACATGGCATTTATTTAAATATTTCTAATCCCAGATTTCTTTGGAAAATTTTTTTTTTTTTAAGATTTTATTTATTTGACAGAGTGATCACAAGTAGGCAGAGAGGCAGGCAGAGAGAGAGAGAGAGAGAGAGAGAGGGGGAAGCAGGCTCCCCGCTGAGCAGAGAGCCTGATGAGGGGCTTGATCCCAGGACCCAGAGATCATGACCTGAGCCGAAGGCAGAGGCTTTAACCCACTGAGCCACCTAGGCACCCCTCTTTGGAAAATTCTAATTAATTTCTTCCTAAACTGCAGAATAGAATGACTAGTAAGTCCCCATTTCTACAAGAATAAAAATAAAAGGAGTAACTGTCAATACACATACTGTTTAAATCATTCAGGTAAGAGCTCTTTCCAACTCAAGGCAATTGGGAATGGGAAATGTTTCCTAAATATTACAAATGATTTCAGGTTAATACACCCAAGACTAATAATGTGTACAGTTTCTATTATATGAAATGTCAGGATCTGGTAGGAGAAAGGAGTAGAAATGTATATAAGTAGTCATAGGGCCTAAGACACTTCAGAGATATCAGAATGGACCTGTATATGTCCATTGTCATATCTTAATATAAAAAAGTTAATTTCCATCCACTTGTAAGTTAAAGTCTTCCTCTCTTTCACTACCTACCAACTTTCTTTAATAGAGAAATATATATCCTCAAGAGAAAAACTTTATTTCTTTAAAAAATTCAATAAATTATTTTTTGAAATTAACTTTATAGTGCTGTAGTACATTGTTGCCTTCATCATAATTGCAACTCTCTTTTTAAGAATTCTCTTTTGGCTTGCAAAGCTTCACACACTTTTAAGTTCCTCTTTCACCTCAAAATCTCTATTTCATTTTATTGTCCTCTTCCTTAAATACTAGAGTTGCATTCTTCAGAAATGCTTTGCTCATTCTATATGTGCGATAATATCTTCAAATTTTATGGCTTCAATTAATGCCTATATACCAAAGCATCACAAAGGATTCTCAGCAGTCCATATTTATCTCTTTCATTATCTATAGACCTATTTTCCAAGATGCATTTCAAAGTCTCATGACCCACAGAGAAACAATTATCTTTTATTGCTCAGTCCTCTTCATCATTGTTCTTTCTTACACTGAATGAAACCAAGACCCACTCAAAAACTGGCACTTGAATAAGGAATGTCCTCTCAGTGTTTACTTTACCTTCCATACATATTCAAACTCCATTTATGGTCAAGTCTACCTCTTAAATCTCTCAAATATATGCACTTATTTCCTATAACCTCCAAGCTCTTAATCTATGACTTGTCATGAACTGTTTCTCATACCAGCAAAATAAATTGAAATGATATTTTTAAGTTAGAAAATATATTTCAGGAGCACTAAAGATTTTACACCATTTTATCTACTGAATTCATGTCTGAAAGTCTATCCTAAAGAAATAAATCAGAATTTAGAAAATGTGGTGTAAAACGCTGTTTATTTATTGTATTATTATTGTATTATTATTACAAAACACTATATTATTTATTGCATAAAAATATAAAACTAATTGTTGAAGACAGTTAATTTTTGACATATATACTCAAATGTTTAAAGAGATTAGAGAGGATTAGGAAAATTATAGTTGTACAGTAGAAGATTTAGTAGTTGTCAACACTCAGGGTCTCATGAGGAAAGTAAAGTTTCATAGTGAATTAATTGTATTTAATTAGAAAAATCAACGTTAACAAAGGAACATGAAAATAGGTATCTTTCCTGTCTGCAAAAGAGGTCAAGCCAACATCATCAGTAATTTACTTATCCCCAAAACTAACATGCACACTTAGTGCCCAGATTTGGTTTCTTCTACTGTTTGTCAATTAAAAGGAAACAAACAAAAAATGGTACATCTTGGTAAATAACTAAAGACAAGTTTCAGGAATGACTGAAGCAGAAAAGAGTGGATTGAAGAGTGATCAGAGTCTAGAACTGATGAATTCTAAGAGTAGATGAGTCATTCAAAGCAGATGCTAATAGAGGAAAAGCAGAGATCTCTTCACTGGGGAGTACATATACATATATATATGAATCAATGAATTCACTCATTCATATGAATGAATATATATATTCATATATATATATATGAAATCTGTCCATAGACAAAAACAGGCACACACATATGTGTGTGCATGCAAATACATATAACCATTTTTTATAGTCTTTGTGACAGTCATTTTTAATGGCTATATATTATTTTTATTGTGATATAGAGCATATTGTTACTCAATTAATCATTTATAATCCCTTTGTTGTAGATATTTCTTCTTTATCTACTTTTAGATTATTTAAGTATGATAAAGTCTAGGAAAGAGACTTACTAGGTCAAAAATTTTGCTGCAACTTTGTTTGTTAGCTTCAGGAGTAAGAGAATTTAGTGATTCATCACTTACATATAACACCCAGTGCTCATCACAAGTGCTCTCCTTAATACCCATTACCCATTTATCCCATCCCCTGTCCATGTCCCTCCAGCAACTCTCAGTTTGTTCCCTATTAGTGAAGGGTCTCTTATGGCTTGCTTCCCTCTCTTTTTCTTTTTTTTCCCCTCTTCCTCTACATTCATCTCTTTTGTTTCTTAAATTCCACATGCAAGTGAAATCATATGGTATTTGTCTTTCTCTGACTGAAGTCAGTACTTCATTTGAAGTAAGTACTTCATTTAGCACAATACACTCTAGCTCCACTCAGATCATCTCCAACAGCAGAATTTCATTGTTTTCAATGGCTGAGTAATATTCCATTGTCACGTATGCCCATTTATTATTAACAAATAATTTGGAGTCAAATTCTGATATTTTTATAGAATTGGTATATTTTACAGATATTGGATAAAAGAAAGAAAATAACCAAAAAAAACCCTAAAAAAACAAAAACCAGTATCTTATACAGACATAAAGACAAAAGCCTTATTTAGAAGGAGAATTAAATCCACCTGAAAAGTAATGTTATGGCCCCCTTTCTTTTTCCACCCAATATTAGAGGGAAATGGTTATATTTTGGTTCACTAGTTCAAAAGCAATTTCAAGCATTTTCATGAAGTATTCCCTAATAACAAACAATACCATTAAAAAGTTTATAGAAAGATGCATGTATATCCTTTTTATCTTTTTAATGTTCTAGTTACATTTTGTTTCTCTCTGATTTTCATAGTATTATCTCTTTATAAAAAAAAAAAAGCCACAGAATCCTCACTAGAGATTTAAGAAGCCTCCACTAGAGATTAAAAAAATAAAATAGGTGGCAAACTCCTGGAAACAATTTAGTGAAAATCTAATATAAAGACAGAGAGAAAAAATGGTGGCATTTTTCTTTTCTATGATTTATGTATAATTTGCTCATTTCCACAGAAATGACATTTCTAAATTTTACACTTAGAGAAAATTACCTAGGTTATTTTAAGCCATAATTGATGTGCCAAAATTATTCCAACTTTAGTATATTATCCTACAAATTTACAAGTTCATTTATCATGTAAGTTCTTATAAAATGTAGATGTATTGATCCTGTTTGTTGGTAAGTCACTGTCCAATACTAACATTTCAAACTTGACTTGGTATGTCAAAGCAAAGTCTCAGACTATTATACGCTTTGCTTTAATTTTAAAACATTCTTTGATGATTCTGAATGTCTTTTATTGAGTAATTAGTGCAATGAATTTCTGACAAAAACATTTCCGTTTTACTAATTTTAAAGTGGTTTTTAAAGTGAGACACAAATGCTCTTACTGGATCACATCAGAATTTTCAAGAGGGCATGCATCATTTTAAAAAGAAAATGATTTGCTTTAAGTTGTAAAAAGGCAGGTTTTAGAGCATTTTAGGTGGATTCTTTCTAGTGAGTAGTGATAAAAGTTGAAAACTCTTAACAGTATGGGTTTTTAAAAAGTGTCAAATATCTTTCTGGCCACTTTGGCAAAAGTAACTCATTTCTCAAATCTGGGAGATTTCAAAAGCAATGCTAGAAAGAAAGGGTTCATGTCAGGTTATTAAGTTTCATGTTCGTTTATTTTTCGTCCTCAATCTATTATGCCAAAGTAAAGATACAGATATTGGAAGATCATAAATATTAGAGGGAATTGTCATGACAGCAAAATATAAAAGTTTCATTTTCTCATATTTTTTATCATGGTTCTCAAACATTAATTAGGTCAGTAGCTATAAATCCCAGTCTAAAAAAGGTATATGAAAAGACCAATATGTCCTTTTGATCATGTGATACATTTATTCTATTCTACTACTACTCAGGAACATGTTAATTACTACTCTGTAAAACTGTGAATATAACAATATTTAAAGGGTACATGTTAAGAGCATGAGTGTCAAAAAATTCAATATCAGTTTATATTTAGTTATACATTATCATTTACCTAATTATATGTAGCTCTATTATGACAAATTCCTGAAATATGGGTCAGATCTCTTAAGAATGCTTGGGAAACATTTATGCAAATCATTTTAAAGCATCTTAATTTATGATAATTCAATTGAATTATTTTTTTTAAAGTTCCCAGGGATAAGTACATTGGAAAGATTCCAAGGGGGGAAACAAAACAAAACAAAACATACGAATAGATAAAATATCCTTTAAGACCTCCACAGTTTGTTTTGTGTGTGTTTGTGTATGTGTGTATGCGTGAGAGAGAGGTGGAGAGAGAGTGGGTTTAAGCACAAAAGTATAAATATTTCAATATTTTATTAGGGTACAAGTAAAGAATTACTAAAATTGAGAATGGAAAATGAAGTTATAATTTACATAATGATCCAAGACATTTCAGTCATTGTTAAAAAGCTTTGGTAGAGTAGAAAACACATATAAAGAATAAGTCATCTAGAGATGACTTCTAGATTTTATAAACTGTTATTTGTGAAAATTGAATAATTTTAGATTTTTAATTTTGTAATGTTTATTCCTTTTTGGGAATAGTTTTATTAGTTACAAAATTTGGTAAACAGATATGTCCACATTATATAAAAATTTAAATATTTTCAAACTAAAAATTACAAGTATATCTATATTTGCATATATGTGATACTTAAACATCTAACATATATAGAATTTGGAATAAAGGATATTATATGATATGAATGTGTATTATTTTATTACATTACTTGATATTGCAAATGTATCCAAATACAAATATATATTGCTAAATATGCAAATATTTTACATGAATACTGTCTTCTCTATAGATATATTAGTTAAAAAAATGAATTCTTTGAGCTAAAATATAAATTAACATAAAGAAATCACTTGCCATCCTATTTAGATATTTCTGTTGCTACCTCTTCATGTGTTTTTTATATGCTAGTTACGAATTTACTAAATCCCTTTGGCAAACTTACATTGAAATATTTTATTAAAATTAGAAACTATTAAAATTACTTGCAATAAATTAAAACTGAAACAATATTAAATATCTTTCACAATTTGCATTTTCATAATTTATACTTTCATGTCTTTCATATTATCATGTGTCTTTATATTTGATGAATTAGCTTTTTTTATTACATGTGATGATGATATAATTTATTGCAAATTAATACTTGAGTGTTTAAATATGTAGGTATCTGTATTAGTAATTTGCCCAATGCTTTACTTTTCATTAATACTATTACTATTATAGTCTTAATTACTTAAGCTTTTTTGCCTTAAGACTTTTTTAGTCAATAAAAAGTTTGATAGCCAGAACAACTGACAAAAAGGAAGAAAATAAAATAATTGTATGTCAACTTTGAGAATCGACTGTCCTTCAGAGAAACATTTAATTTTATTCAGATATGTGGAAATCTCCATACTGAATATCATTCCCTAAGAAGTAAATAATTACTTGTATTAAAATATTTACCTATATTTTTCTTGTACCTTTAAAGTGACTTTATTGTTCATAGCATCTGACAGTACAAAGATAAATACATGATAAATTAAAAACAAAATCCTAGAGGAAGAAAAAGAAACAGTAGTGATACATTCCTCCCAAGAAATTTAACATTTCAAAAGTTCTGGAATGAGCAACTTTTACTTTCTTCAATCTGAATTGTAGAGATGGCCAATTGGTCTCATAAATATTTATTTTAGAGAAAGTTCAATATATACATTGTGATTTTAAATTTTTTAGAATTTTTTTCTCTTAAGAAGCACAAACTAGCAAAGCACTTTTCAAGTCCTTTCTGGCCCTATATTCATGATGAGACAATTTATATAATTCAAATATGCCTAATTATCACTTCCTTACCTGTGTTATCTTCAAGATCTAGGAATTCTGCAAAAATTGAAATTCAAAATTCATGATAAACACACGAGGAAGAGGAGGAGAGATGGTTCTTATTTTGCTTCCCAGGCTTCTCCTCAAACCTGAACATGTGTCACAGAGCTCAGAGCTGGAGATATTTGCTGGTTTAGTACCACACCACCAGCATGTCACTGCTTACAGAATGCTATTTTGAGTTCTCTGAGTACAGCCATGAACACTGAGCCTTTTGTGCAAAATATCATAAGGGCACTCTGATGGCCGTTCATAGGCTTGGATTAAAATGCAGACAGCTCCAGCAAGTGGTATGAGCCATTTTTTTTTTTTTTTCCTTTTTCCTAACAACAAGCAAAAGGAAAATAAAGTACTTATTGGCTTGAGGTGATAAGGAGGGAATTCAACTTCTGTAAGCTTCTGTACGAGAATCCTACAAATGGAAAGGACATGCCCTCTACTTGGGGATTAGCTGATGAAACAAATGATCAATTTAAAACAGGCACAAAAGTTACTAAAAAGAGAAGAGCTCTTCCATTCTGCATCTATGCCTTCTGGCTGCTTCTTAATTCAGTCTTTCTGCTCAGGAACCAAATAAAATACAGAAAGAGAGGGTAATGTCTAAATTAAAATACTTTTCCTCTCCTTTGTTTATCTATCTCCTAAATATACTTATTTCATTAAATTTATAATTAGATTCAGTTATAGCTATTATTTATTATGAGATACATAATATTAAGCTATATGCTGATTACTAAAGCTGTTTTTAGTTAAAATTATTTTTGTACCAAATTAGAGAGGTTCAGAAATATGAACAGTGCCTAAGGTAAAACAGTGCCAAAATTAAGATTGATGTCTAAAAAACTTAGTATTTTTAAGGTTTACATATGCAATTATTGTGAGGAGATAACCACACATTTCAGAATGATACAGTGTTAGGACCGTACGCATATTCATTGTTTTTTATCATAACAAGGGAAGGATAGTAGGAAAGAAATTACAAGTAATGCCAGTGATAACTAAATCGATTGCATGAGGTCTAGTTTAGGCTTACTTCATATTTAAATTCATAAAGAACGAACTTTATTTGTTACCATTTGCTAAATAAACGTTAGATACCTCTATAACATGAATCAAAACCAAAAATAAGCTTTCCTCACTAGGCATTTTTTTAATTGTGTTAAGAACACATAACATGAGATCCACCCTCTTTGATTTTAAAGTACATAACACAGTATTGTAAACGACAGGCAGGATGTTGTACAGCCAATCTCTAGAATTATTTAGCTTGCACAGCTGAGACTTTATACCCATTGAGCAACTCCCCATATCTCCCTGTCCAGGCCCCTGTCAACCACCATTCTACTCTCTGCTTCTAAGAGTTTGACGACTTGAGAAAGTTCATAGAAGTGGGATCATGCAGTATTTATCCTTCTGTGAATGACTCATGTCATTTGCATAATGTCCTTCAGTTTCATCCCTGTTCCAGTGTGTATGTAAGACTCTAACTTTTTACGGGATATTGTCTCCTGTCTCGATACCACATGAAGCTCCACTCTGGGCTGCAGCTTTGCTTTTTCGACCGGCATGTGTATTTTCAACACAACGCTCCAGGGCCTGTGCTATACGGCTTATGGGCCCAGGTGCAGGTCAGCATTTGGCATGCTGATTATTGCATCAGAAAAAGGATAATCACAATTGCAGAAGTTATATGAGACAGGATTACATTTTCTAAAGAATGAAGGGTTTGGAACTAATATTTTTCAAGTAGACTACAATTAACAGAAATTTGTGATTTCATTAAATGGAAGATATGTTATAAAACACCTATGCAAAGTGACCAACTAGATTTGACTTTAATATAGACACAAAATACTTTATTTATCTATCATCTATCTATCTATTATCTATCTATCTATCTATCTATCTATCTAGACCACGTGACCTGAGAGGAGGGGCAGAAGGAGGAGAGAGAGGATTAGACACAAAGTTCTTTAAATTACTTAAGAAATGTTTGTCCTCCCTGGAGGGTAGGAGGGGTTAACATCAGATTGGCTGGAATGGAGCAGTCTTCATACCTATTCTATAACCAAAAATGTAGACTGGCCTGGACTGATGGGACTAGTCATCATATAAACTCAGGGATTACTAGAACTGCATTTTCCTCACATCAGAAAGAAAAGTTCATGAAATCTTTCTCATATACAGAAAGAGCAAGAAATTGTGAATAGTGAATGGAACATGATTGTATAAGAATGGAAAAGTCTCAGAATTAAATACACCGCTACACAATGAGTGTCAAAGCCATTACGCTAAGATTACTGGAGGTCTCCACACCACAGAATAAGCTTGAGGGAGGGTGGATTATTCCTGAGACACTCATGCTGAGGCACATTCTGAGAAAGATACAGAAACATTCTGGTAAACAATTTTCAGCTTTTCCATGCAATCTGGGAAGCTTCTACAAATGTCTTCTGCCAGCAGGCTGAAGGATGGAGACTGGTGTTGCAGACGCTGTTAGCTAGGATTGTACTGAGTTAATCTAAATCAATATTTTAATTAAAATATTATAATTCATCAATGCTCGAAAGAGCCACTGATTTCTTTTCTTTTCTTTTTTCTCTCTTCCTCCCTCCCTTCCTTCCTTCCATTTATTTTTTTAATGATTTTTTAAAACCAAATAATTAAAGAATGTAAACCTATTGACTAACTGAAGACTGGACCAGCTAATGAAGGTCAGACCTAACAGTAGACAGAAGATGAAAACCACCTGTTATTCAAGTTCTGACCTGAAGATCAACATTTAATCAGAAACTTCATATCTACTTCCTTTACAACATAACCTACTCAGTTGCCTCCAATTAGATACATAGGCTTAGTCCAATCAGATGTGGCCAAGATGATGGTGTATAAAGTCTATGTCTTCATCACCATAATCTTGGAGCATACGACTTCTCAAATTAAATTTTATTCATGAATAGTTTTGGAAAAAAACTCATGATATATGAAGATAGAAAAATTTGAAAATGTCTAAAAAGGCTTAAATGGTAAGGAAATGTGACACATACATAGAAAGACAGAGTAAGGGTTAGTTGATCTGATGGCTTTACACTATTAGTTATCCAGGTTCGTTTGCTCTCTTCTTGAGCTTAAGAGTAAATAATCTTTCCCCCAAGAACCCCTAAGTCACTCTGCTTTTATCTTTTTGACTAAAATAATTATCTGTCCCCATATCTGAATAAAGTATGCCAAAGAGAAATGCTGAGAATGATTAAACCTTTCCTTCATTTGGGGATAAGAACTACCTACTAGAGAAACAGATTGATTTCCCCAGTTCAGGGTTGGGTAGTTGGTAACCAATGGTATTCACTATAAACATGTGTGTAAAAAGATGAAAATAAAAATAATAATTTCTGCTATGTATGATTTATAGATGTTATTCTTTACTAATAGGCTAATTTGCTATATTGTCCTTCTTGTTTGAAGAGTGCGCATATATCACAATGATAAATGGGAGAAACTAAAATAATGATTAAAACAACAATAAGAAAAAACACTAGCTAATCCATATACTTCAAACAATAACAAATTCTTTTTTGTCAAGCTCAGTAAAACTTGGCTCCCGGTAAAGAAACATTTTATTGAATGTGGTAACATGTTGTAGTGTCTTAAAAGATTTATCCTTTAAATTATAGTTGCAGCAGCCCTTAGTTTGACATAATTAAAATTTATCTGTTCATATATATACATAATTCCTTCTTTTACTCTTCTTTTATTTTCTGTTTTGTTTTGTTACTGTTTTCTTCTGGGAGCAGACCTTGCTTTGGAGCTCTGAATCCAAGGAATATTTTTGTTTGATTAAACTATAACATAAACTGCATCATAGAGGCAACTGGCAAATTAATAGATATATAAATAATGAAAGTTCCCATTTTATAAAACCATATTTAATTGGCAATAGATAAACAATTTAAAATATTGGAAATCAAAAGTATAACCCCAGAAATGTAGAATCATCACTCTTGACCCTTAGCTCTAGATCTATCAGTCAATCATCTATCATCTTTAAGGCAAAACATCGTGTTAAAGTTACAGCTATACAGGGGCGCCTGGGTGACTCAGTGGGTTAAAGCCTCTGCCTTCGGCTCGGGGTCCTGGGATCAAGCCCCGCATCGGGCTCTCTGCTCGGCGGGGAGCCTGCTTCCTCCTCTCTTTCTGCCTCTCTGCCTGCTTGTGATCTCTCTCTCTGTCAAATGAACAAATTAAATCTTTAAAAAAAAAAAAAGTTACAGCTATACAAAGACAAATAAGACTCTGACCAAACCATTTCCTGAAAATGAAAAGCACAAATAATTTTTAAAGTATCAAATAGGAGTAAACCAAAATGAAAACTCAATTGAATCACATGGGAAAAGAGGAATGTCAATCTTCACTGAATATGTGATGAAATGTGAAATATGTGTCATTTTGTCAGGAGCTGATCATGGAGAATTTCAGAACTTAACAGAACTTTCAGAACTTGTTTGAAGACTGAGTTTTATCGTACAACTACATGTCCTTGTATTGCTTAAGTTCCCTGAAACACAATAGTATCTCTAAGACATTTCTGCATTTTAAGAAAGATTTTGCATATATCTATGAAAATAAAAATCCTGCTTAAATGATATATATTTAAATTAGGGACGCGTGGGTGGCGCAGTTGGTTGGGCGACTGCCTTTGGCTCAGGTCATGATCCCGGCGTCTTGGGATCGAGTCCCGCATCGGGCTCCTTGCTCCGCAGGGAGCCTGCTCCTCTCTCTGCTTCTGCCTGCCTCTCTGCCTGCTTGTGTTCTCTCTCTGTTAAATGAATAAAAAAAAAAGAAAAAAAAGTCTTTAAATTAGAGTCAAATGGGTGGTTCAGTTGGTTAGGCAGCCAACTCTTGATTTTTGCTCAGGTCAAGACCTCAGGGTCCTGGGATTCAGTGCAGGCTCAGTGGGGAGTCTGCTTGAGGATTCCCTCTCCCTTTTCCTCTTTCCCTCCCCATGCTTGTGGGTGCATGAGCTTCCATGCTCTCTTTCTCAATCTCTAAGGTAAATAAACAAATTAAAAAAATTAAATAATGTAACGTGCTCATTGGAAATCAACAACGTTTTAATATTAATTAAACAACAAACTTTCTTCACATCAGAATCCGCAAACTAAGAAGCCCATGTGCCAAGTCTACCCAGCCTTCCGTTTTCATTAAAAACAAACACAAAAAAACATTTTATTGGAGCAGAGCCATTCCCATTTGTTTACAAATTGTTCAAATTGTCTGTGGCTGCTTTCATGCTATAATGGCAGAGTTGAGTATTTGCTACACAGACTCTTGACCTACAAAACCTAAAATATTTACTATGTAGTCATTTACAGGAAAACTTTACCAACTCCTGCTTTATATTCATGTGATACAGTGACTTCAAATGTTTATACTGTAGTTTACCTGAGAATTAAATTACATATACTTGATCAATAAATAAATGTATGTATAAACCCACATAAATATATAAAAATCTATCAGAAGAAATCATCTTATTCTATATTATCTTGTCTGTCACTGAGTCAATAAATTAATATGGAGGAATAAAGCAGTTTTTTAAAAAATAGTTTAAATATATTCTAAAATATACATATATGTGAGTGTGTGTATATATATGTATATATATATATATATTGCAGTGTAGAGTGTCAAGGCATTTTCTTTACAGATATTATCCTCAGAATGATTCTCTGCATATTTGTCCATAAAATGCATTCATCATGTGTCTATTTTCCAGTTTGTATTTTAAGAACCAAAAGAGAATTTAAAAAAAATATGGAGACATATTCATGCAAAAACCCTTTTATAATAGACTTTTTTTTAGAGCGATTTTTGGTTCAAAGCAAAATTGAACATATAGGACAGAGAGTTCCCATATTCTTCTGGCCACCACACATGCACAGTCTTTCCCATTATCGACATCACCCGCCAGAGAGGTACATGTGTTATAATCAATGAAACTACACTGACACATCATAATCATCCAAAGTCTATAGTTTATATTAGGGTTCATTCTTGGTGTTGTACATTCTGTGGGTTTGGACAAACACACAATGACATGTATCTACCATTACAGTATCATATGGAGTGGTTTCACTGTCCCCCAAACCCTCTGTGGTATGCCTTTTGACCCCTTCCTCCCCCTTAACCCCTGGCTACCACTGATCTCTTTATGTCTCCATATTTCCCTTTTCTAGAATGTCCTATGGTTGGAATCATATGGTATGAAGCCTCTTCAATTGGCTTCTTTTTCTTACCAATATGGATTTAAGATTCTTCTGTGTCTTTTCATGTTTTGATGAAAACATTTTATTTTATCCTTAAATAATATTCCATTGTCTGGAGGCACCCCAATTTATCCTTTCACCTTCTGAGGGACCGCTGGTTTGTTTCCAAGTTTTAGCAATTGTGAATATAGCTGCTATAAACATACATGTACAGGTTCTGTATGGATATAAATTTTCCTATTTGGTTTTAATGATGTTTAAAGTATCTATTTTAAAGTGTTTTCATTCATATCCTCAATAGCATTTTAACATCTTGCTTTTAATAAACATTTCTGCAAAATTTTCTTAGATTTAATAGAAAAAATAAGGGCTTGTACCTTTCAGACATATTTCATTTGTTGTATTTTGTAGATCTGTATTTTCGATAATAAGAAACCCCAGCAGAAACAGTTTGCAAACAAATGTGGCTGGCCCTTTGTGTGGTTAAGAGCAAAAATATACTCACAAAGTAGAGGGTGTTGTGTCAGGTGCAGAGTGTTACATTATGCAAAAGAAATGGAGAGCTCCAGTTATTCCATTTTCTAGTACATATGGGATAGTTGTACTATGGTAGAAATACACATATAATCTTACTTAATTCTTAAAACATTTCTTCCAGGTAGTTGTAAGCCCTTCTTTACATCTGAGAAAACACGAGACCAATAGCAGAGCCTATTCTTGAAAAGTCAGAGATTTCTTATGACCAAGTCTATGTTGTACTTACTGTGACACAATCTCCCTTTACTGAAGAAAACTTAACAATATTTGAATTCTAAAATTTTATGGGGACAAAGTATTCTATGTACATCATCAAAGATCCTATATTCACTTATCTTTGGACTCATATTGCTTGTCCGATTTTCTGTGGTAAAATGAGTAGACAGTATTGTATGCAATGAATGGTAATTCTCAGAGTATCCCCTTTCCAGCAGCAGCAGGTTAAAGGATGCTATGACACTTTTAGGTGACATGGAACTGTCAGGCATCATGATATATGCTGGATGCTACTCTTTTTATCCTCATATAAGGCATGAGGAAATTAAAACTCAGAGAATGTCATGTAGTTAGAATAATTTGCAGCCAGATTTCAAACTTCTGTCTATCTGATGCCAGAAATGATACAGTTTCTACTCTAACACACTGTTTTATATTTGAGTGAAAATGAATAGACAACATTCATTCATTGAAAGAATGTTTATTGAGTGTTACTATGTATGATGCACTGTGCTATAAGTAGATACAAACAAATCAAAATACTCTTGTATAGCCATTCCCTACAAGGATCATTTCCTCAACAGACACATGAAAAGGTGCTCACCATCAGTGATCATCCGGGGAACACAAATCAAAACTACAATGAGATATCACCTTACACCTGTCAGAATGGCAAAAATCAACACAAGAAACAACAGGTGTTGGTGAGAATGTGGATAAAAACGAACACTCATGCACTGTTGGTAGGAATGTAAACTGGTGCCACCACTCTGGAAAGCAGTATGGAGGTTCCTCAAAAGTTAAAAGTAGAACTACCCCACGATCCAGCAATTGCACTACTGGTTAAATAAAACGAAAGAATACAAAAACACTAATTCAAAGGGATGCGTGCACCCTTCATTTACAACAGCCAAATTATATAAGCCCAAGTGTCCGTCAGTTGATGAATGGATAAAGATGTGATACACATACACACACATGCAGAGGAATATTATTCATCCATAAAAAGAATGATATCTTGCTATTTGCAATGACATGGATGGAGCTTGAAAGTATAATGCTAAATGAAATAAGTCAATCAGAGAAAAAGAGATACCGTATGATTTCACTCATATGTGGACTTTAAGAAACACAACAGATGAGCAAAGGGGGGAGGGTAGTGAGAGCAACAAATCAATAAACAAACTCAATTTTTATGTAAGTTTTTATTCTAATTCCAGTTAGTTAACATACAGTGTTATTTAGTTTCAGGTGTACAATATAGTGATGCAAAGGTCCACTCATACTCAATATCATCAACCAAACCAAAACACTATGCTGTCCATCTTGATGAAATAAATGTGCTGTGTCAGAAACTGTTAGAGAGTAGACAAATATGTCACCAGAAGTAATTTTGTAGGTAAGACGACTTGTACTTTGGAACAAAAGGACTAAAAAGGCTACCATTGTGCCTATTATGGCGATTTTATCAAGTCATATTCAGAAATGTTGATAGATGTTCAGAAAAATGTCACTATTATTGTTCTACTAGCTCTATCCTAATGAAATGCAAAGCTTCTTGAATTTTTATTTTTACATGTCATGAAGTTTTGCATTGGGGGAAAAATGGAAATCATTTGGCCCTTGGGCTTCTGTATTTTTTATGTGCTATAATACTACCAAAGAATGATAGTGTATTATTGATTAAGACAGGAATGAAAGATGTCATGACAACAACAACAAAGTATTCTAAGTATATTTTGAATTAAAATGTAAAAATAAGGGAACTTATGCTAACATAAGACTTTTCAATATGGCAATAGAAAATATTAATATTTATAATGTTTTTCTCTGCCCAATGCATGCTTCCTCTGAATTGATTTATTCATTTAACAATTCATATGATCAACCTTATATTTGTTTTTATGATGGATTGAGGACATATGAAGAAATTATGTTTATTTTACCTCACATTATATTTTTAAGTTCTTGCATTATTCACAGCTAATACAATTTTGCAAGACTGATATAGAAAGAAACAACAACAAAAACAACAACAACAAACCC